>JACBWW010000010.1:18241546-18266827 GCA_020086605.1 Lanius collurio
GCCGAGGCGCCGGGGGCGGGCCCCGCGCCTCCGCGCGCTCCGCGCCGCCAGCCAATGGGGCGAGGGACGGTGGCGGCTTCGCGCGTGCGCGGTCGGGGGGCGCGGGGCGGTCGGTCCGGGTCGGTCCGGATCGGTCGGTTCGGGTCGGTCCGGATCGGTCGGTCCGGGTCGGTCGGGCTGGGTCGGTCCGGGTCGGTCGGGCTGGGTCGGTCCGGCGTCCCGGGAATGGCGCATCCCCGGCAATGCTTTTGCCAAATAATTCTCCAGCTAGATCTTTTGAAATAGACCAGCTGCATTAGTCAAAGATGTGCAAGTGATGTAGATTTAAAAACCAGCTAATCATCTCTCTTGCTTAAGCCAATTTATTTTTGTTTTAAAAGTTCTTGAAAGTGCACGCTACTCGGAGTTGGTGTTGGTGGCAGCCAGGATGGTTATCAGTACTAGAAGCACGTTTTGAAAAGTTAAACCATAATTTACAGTGAAACAGCTGCTGGAATGTTGATCGTCGTAATTTTGTTTGTTAGTACGTTTTTGTATCTACTTGATACGGTATCATTTAACTAGCCCTATGGAACAAGTGCATTAAATATTCTAGGCATATATTTTTTGCTATGTTTTTCTTTGCTCTGTTGTGTCTTATCTCCTCAAAGACTTTATTCAGTCTTGTCCTTCGGTCAGTGCTTCGGGGTAGCAGTTTTGAGGTGCTTAATTTATGGTATTTACAAATCCCCTTTCCATATGCTGTTCGGGATGCATTGGATTAGTCCTCTTCGTGCTCAGTACAAACTGATAGTTCATACCTCTTCATTTTTGCATATTTCTTTTAGTATTACTTCGTTTTTTCGATTTCCTGTATAATTATGAAACACCAGCACGTTTATTTTTAATTGAATCATTCCTTGAACTTCATTTTAATCTGAGTCTTTGGGATGTGAGTGGAAACTGAGAAGGACAAAAGACAAAATTTTGTTAATAGCAATGCTGGTATAGATCTGTAGTAGCTTATGTTTTTGAATGTGTGGATTTGCATCCCCGTAGCTGAGAGCAGAGTCCTTTTTGAAAAGGGAAAACTTGAATCAAGTGTTTTGGCTTGGACTTCTTACAAATAAATATTTGGAATGCTTGTATGCAGTTTGATTATATTGATAGATTGAAGAAAGACGAAGTAATCATGGCCGAGCCGTGCTGTAAACCAAAGATCTTGGAAGGGTAACCTTGACTTTCAGGAAAAAATTAAAACAGCCCTCTGAATCCGTGTTCTCTATTCAATGGTACAGTGTGACACTACCCAATACTTCTGATCCATTACGTGTTAAATATCGGTCTGAACGCGGTAGGTTCTTTTCAACATTTCACTGAAGCCTTCACTTCACTCTGATTTTCTAAAGAACACAGTAATAACCAGAAGCAATGCAGATGAAAAGAAAGGCATTATTTTCATTTCCATTGTGCGACGCGCTGCGCTGACCCGGGCACTCCCGAGCGCAGCGCTGCCCGGCACCGCCAGAGGGCGCCGGTGCCGCGGGCTCCGCGCTGGGAGCGGGCCCGGCCCCGTCCCGGGGCGGCCTCGGGGCCCCCCGGACTCCCGGCACAGGCTCAGCCTCACTCGGGGAACGCCGCGCCTTTCAGCTGGGCAAGATCTGCACACGCCAGTGAAAACGTGGCAGCGGCTGGTCAAGCAGTGAGCATGTAGGAAAAAATTATATGGGGTTGATGCTTCACTGAAAGCGTGTCCCCATTTGTTTCTCATGGTTTCCGGGAGACATTGAGGGTTTTGGTAGACGACCACTAGAATGACTTGTAAATCAGAACCTGCAGGAAGGTAGTACAACAAAAATACTTATTTACATATTTCCTGCTATTGTGCAGAAAACTTAACAAGCAGTTAGGAATGTATTAATTTTCGTTTTCTGTGCTTGTATTGAATAGACCTATTGAACTTGGTGACATTTCCCGTGTTTAAGGTAGAGGTTTCTGAATTTAGTTTTTTCGTTCTCAGCGGCGGCAGTACTAACTTCAGGTGCTGTGTGAGGTCTTACTGCTGAGGAGGGATGCTCCCAAACTTTGTAAATGCTTTCCCTCCCCTAAATGAGGAAGCCGTGCTGCTGTCTTGGCCATCTCCATCACCTCAGCCTCAACTTTACACCTACCTGAACAGTGTTGGTACAGCAGTATGCAAAATACAGACTACCTAGTGTTGAAAGAGTACTTAAAGAAAATACCATTTACTTGTTCTGCAGATGCATTTTATTGTCTTTATTGGAGATTGAATAGTGCCTAGACAGACCTATAATCTGACCCATTACTTTTTTTTTTTTTTTTTAGCTTCTCTGCTATTTATACTGTGTCATAAGACAAATGGCACTGCTATTAACTGGAAAATCTGGTCTAGCATACATGATGTGCATTTAGAGTGACAGTTCTGTACCTTGCTCTATACTTAATGGTACCACTCTGACTGTAGCTTCTGGTAGAACAAGTTTTCCTTAGGATGTATAAGTATTTAGTTTCCTGAGATCAGTAAGGAAACTTGTGTACGTATTTAGGTGTATTATTAAACATATGATGAGATGAAAAAAAGTATACAAGTGGTTGCTCACTTGTATCGGTAGTTGAAGGAGATTTTGTGGAACTTACTAGGACAGCCTGATGTCCTGGTCCTGCTGGAGCTGCCTGTGACCCCCTTTTAGTTTCTCTAAGTGTACGTTCACAAACAACCTCTCTTCACAATCCTCCTGCTCTTGGAGCAAGTCAAGGATGACAGTGCCTGCTACAGCAATTGTGCTTTTTTTACCCAGGTCAGGTTAGGTACACCTACCTGCCAGGTATCCTTCCTGAAAGCTGGGACCAGTAATAAATTCAGTGTTCTGCAATTTCTTGTTGACTTTCTTCCCCTCTGCTCAGACATTCTTCATTCATATTGTGGTGATTTGTTTCTGTTTCCTGACTAAATCTCTTCCTCACATTTCTTCTCTAGCTCCTGTGGATTGTAAACCACATGCTGGAACACCAATTAACTGGAAATGCTACAACTATTTCATAAAAATATTTTAAAATCCTAAGCATGTCTTCAGCACACCAGTATCTTCCTTACTTAGTTTTTAAAGTGCTATCTGATGCATATCAGATATTCATCAGATATTTAGCATTTGGGTAAGAAATTGATCTTAATCCTAAAATACAGTTATCTAATTTACTCTCACTGTAAATATCTCTGCTTTGCATGGTCCCAAGGTAATAAGGTTCAGAGAAATACTATTGCTTGTAGGGGGGTTGGCCCTCAAGAGTTGAAAACATAAGAGATTGTATCAATAACTGAATGGCAGAATATGATTAGCTCAGCTGATATAGATCTTACTTAAAAAATCACTTAAATTACAATTACTAGTTGATAAATTTAATCAAATATCTTCTAAGACTACTAATGTGTTAGTATCAGATAATAGTTCAGGAAGAATTATCATGTATAGTATTAGTAATCATATATTAAATGAAAGTTTGGATAAAAATTAGACCTTAAAATAACTGCCACCAGATGGATAAATTGTTATCACACAGAATTATTATTTGTGAAATCAGTAGTAAGTCTGAATCAGATAATCACAGAGTCATAGAGTGGTTTGGGTTGGAAGGGACCATAAAGATCATCTAGTTCCAAAGCCACTGCCATGGACAGGGACACCTTCCACTAGATCAGGTTATTCAGAGCCCCATCCATCCTAGCCTTGAACACTTCCAGGAATGGGGAGTCCACAGCTCATTATTTTTGATAATCTGAATTTTGAGTATTTTTCTTCCCACTTATCTAAAAATTATCTAAAATAATTGCTGAGAAAAATCCTCTGCTGGATGGAGGCACTCATACATAACAGTGCAGATCTCTTCATGACTCAGTTATGAAAATTTGCATTTGTAGCCATTAAGAAGTCATTAATACTTAAGAAACAGGGGGTATTTCTACAAAATATAACTGTTCTTGATAGTCACTTTGAAAATAATTTAGATGTCAAATGACTAATGTCTGAATAAAAGTGGCTATTGCTTTGATAGGTATATCTTTCTGCTCTTTTGTACTGAAATGGCTCAGTGGCACTTAATTAACTGATGAAGTGTTACTGAGACTACCACAGGGAATGCTGGGAGGTGCTCAGGTGGTTTTAAAATTACACCAGTCAAGGTGGGTCTTGACTGGTATAATTTTAAAACATTTGTTTTACAGTTTGTAAGATTATTTGAAATGAAAGTAGTAGAAGTGCCCAAGTCCCTGACTGTACCCTTTCTGTTGTAAGTTCTGTTACAGCTACAGTAGGTGACAGCTTAAAAAAACCAGATGAAGTCTGGGCTAAAAAGAGTCCTCTTTGAACTCTGATCTGACAGGCTGTCAGTATTGACCTCTGACTGTTTTGTTAAGTATTTGTTCGTGAATCATGTTTTCTGAAGGTTCTAGAGAATTCATTCTTTCTCCTCCATTAACTCTATATTCAAGAAAACATCCTCCTCAGGGAAATACAAGCTCATCAGCAATTCAGATGTTAAAATGCAGGTGAGTTTCTCTGGCTCTGAGGTAGCACAGTGTAAATTTTGTTTGAAAGCCACATAGTTTCTATGGCCCATTAAAATAAAGTGGAAGTTTCACTCAATTTGGAGGGGTGGAAAAGGTGACTTTTGAAATATATTAAAAATGTATATATATACACACACAATCCTATTGAGTGGCTTTTTGTATTCTGTCAACAAATTTTGATTTAGATGTACCCTTCTAGACAAAAAGAGAAACTACATGATTTGATGTCAGGCGAACTCATGCATGCTTTATCACAGGCACCTGATCAAGGGAGTGCTTTCTTGTAGCACCAGTTTCACAGCTGATAAATTCTGCTTGATGCAGGTGGTAATGAATTGTATATTTTAAAGGTTTATCAAAGTTCTCATCTGTTAGAATTTCACATTCAGATCTGTGGGAACTGTTTGTAAGTTGGTTTAGGGTTTCTTAGTGCTTCCTAGTTGATTTCTTTTTGGTAGCTATAATGTTAAACCAGATAACCTGATTAATCTGTCAGAATTTGAAATGTGTTCTAAAAATTGTCTACATTATAAGAAGTTTCTGTTGCAATAAACATTTGTTCCTTTAAATGTTCTGCAATTAATGCTAAATGGTTTTATTTTAATGTGCCAAGAAATATCAATGCAGAAATAGCTACTGGAATTTGATGGCTCAGTCACACATAAACTTATCAAGTGGGCTAAAGCAGTCGAGTTTGATCCCAAATATCCTAAGTATTCATGTGAGAGTATTCATAAATTATGGAATTGGTAATGGTAATGTTTAGCAGATTTTGATAGCTTACATGATTTTAGAAGAAAATACATATTGTTTGTACTGTATTAGGAGACAGGGTAATTGTACATACTCTTAATATTTTTCATGCAAGTTCTTTGGATTACAAATAACAGGGACCGAGTAAAGGCCTGTTATGTTTTTAAAGTGATTAATAGATAAAAGCAAAGCATGGGAACAAACTTCAGTAGTTATCACAGTTATTTAAAACCCCAGAGCAGAACTGTTGACGAAGATTAGGTCTCGTACCAGAATAGCCAACAGAGGAAGCTGTATCTTCTGCTGCCTTTGCACAGAGGTCACTTCTGTGCCTGGGATAAAGGTCCTGTCCTCTCCAGGACAAGATGTCTTGTGAACACTCAGTGACTCTGAGATGTTCTGAACACAGTGGGTTTATTGCACAAATTCAGATTAACCCTGGACAGCACAGGCTGCAGTTCTGATGTGTGAGGGCTATGCTGCATTTATGTGTGTCCTGTACAGCTCACCTGCTTGTGCTCCACATGTCTGATGCGTCTCGTGACTAATGGGTTATTGTCAGTCATATCTGATAATCTAGTGAAAAGAGAAAAACGAAATCAAACAATTTTGTAAGAAACATCTTTAATTTGTAATACTACTTCTTAGAAAAGGGCATTTTAAAAATTTTTGTCATGCAGAAAAATATTTATGTACAATGTAAAGTAAAAGTACACATATTCTTTTACTTTTCAAAAATTCACTCCAGTAAAAAAATTATGAATTTGTCTAAAACTAAAAGACATTGCAATTAAACCTGATAAATAATTTTAGCCATGAACTAGCATATGCTTATGCTACTGGTGCTAATCAGAAAGATATATCAGAAGTCTTGAGAAAGTTTGTGTAAAGTCTGTAATGGTTAATTAAGAAAAAAGTTATTTTGAAATTGAGACAATTTGTAAAACCCTCCAGCCTTGCTCTTGCATTCTTTCACAGCATGCAGGATCTAGGGAACAAACCATTCCAAAATACTTTTAAACAGCTGCAAGAATAATTTAACTTTGTTACTGAAGAAGATATTAAAAAGTGTAAATGCTTCCAGCTGTTGCAGTAGTAAAACTTCTGTTTATAGGGAGATACCACACACAGTATTTCAGGAATTTGATATTTCAGAAACAATCTTTGTTTAAACTTATATTGGATAATTTGTGTTACATTTAATCTCTGACTTTTTTAATATTTTCTGAATCCATCTTTCCTGTTCTTTTACATGTTTATGTAGCAGAGAATTTTGTCCATTATCAACGTAAATGCCAAGTCAGATCTCTCTGTACTTTCAACACATTTGAATTAGATAGCATATTAGATATATTAGTTAACAGTACAAATTATGTGATCAAAATCCAATGAGAATTTTATTATAGCTTGCAAAATTTTACTATAGGAATTCGATATAAAGCTAGATGCTATGATATTTTGAACAAAATTACCTATTTTTCCCTTAAATATACTCAAAATGAAGATCTGGGTGAAAACTTTAAAATGTAGTTGAAACCTACGATTTTGATTAGATCCTGCATCTAGCAGGCTGATTTTTGTAGACTGCAATACTTCTGTCACCGTCTTTATCAATGGGACTGTATATCCTGTGAAACACTGTGAACCCTCACACCAAGCTGCCCCAGTTTTTCATGAGATGGAGCTCTGAGGCAGAGCAAGAGTCAGCAAAGGCAATGGCACTGCAGCAGAATGGACATTATTCCTTTTAAACATTTCTGCTTTGGGGAAAATTCTGGGTTCTCTAAACTGTGCACTCTTCAGCTACATTTAGAAATTTCCAAAGGAACCTGACATTCTGTGAAATGGATTTTCAGTTGAAATTCGGGAATTTTTTTTTCAAAGCCAACTGATATGAACTGTATTTTTCTTCATTAAAAAAAAAGTGTTACAGCTCCTCTTTCAGTTAGTAATTTCAATAATTGGATATCATGATGAAATATCCATCACACCCCTAGAAGAGTTGTCCTAATACTTAGATACCACAATGCTTTATTTCTGTCACGTACATGTAAATTTATCACGACTCAACTTCCTGGACTCTTTTTTTGGTATGCCCATATCTGCTAGTTCAGGATCCCATTCTAGATATGTTCTTCTTGTGTAGATGCAGGTAGGCTGTTGGTGGCACTTTGTATTTATGAAGTTAAATTGCCTTTCTTCACTCTGTCTCTAGAATGCAAGTTTTCTTGTAAATTTTTCTTGCAACTGTTTCTGAAGCTTTCCCATTCATTGAACAAATAAATTAGGGATTATTTTTTGGTTATTTGGTTGATATTTTCATAGTGCTCTGTCTTTATGGTAAGGTTAGCTATGAAATGAATGGGTTTTAAACTCTTTCATGTAAAGGATGGGTATATTCTGGGAGTTATGAGTTTTTGAGGTTCATTTTTATGGAGATTTTTTTTATAGCTTCCTGCCGATGTTTATGCTTTTCTTGATAGTTGCAGATGAGGCCAGAAAAAATAGTGTGGGTTCCCAAATCATACAGAGAACATAAATGGAAATAAAACCGGTGATGATTGATATAAACAACTGACACATATACTCATAGTATGAGGTTTCTACTATCTCAATTCTCAAATTTGTAGCATGGTGTCTCTTGAAAATAAATTCCTTCCTGACTAATTACGCAGCTGTTATCTTTATAGACATTATAAAATTATTTTATATCTTTCTTGTAAACATATGTGTCTGCAATAGTGCTGTCCTGTCAGGGCAGCCATGCACAGAGCTATTCATCTCATGCTTACCTGAAGGGCTATAGATGAAAAAATTC
This sequence comes from Lanius collurio, assembly GCA_020086605.1. Classification (NCBI taxonomy): domain Eukaryota; kingdom Metazoa; phylum Chordata; class Aves; order Passeriformes; family Laniidae; genus Lanius; species Lanius collurio. Next base: position 18,249,682 of record JACBWW010000010.1, read on the forward strand.
TAGTAATTCCAAAGAAATTTATAATGGCATGAGCAATTATATATAATTATATAAGTCAGAAGCAGCTCAGTCACTTATTCATCTATAGAATATCTTACAAGTAAACTGCCAGGTAAAAAGGGAGTTGGAAGGTATCAGTAGGTGGCAGAAAAACACTACTATTGAAGCTTTACCTGTATAACCAGAACCTGACATGTCTGCCTTTATAATATTTTAAAGTTTTGACCTTTCTCTGTGCTGAGCTCCAGATGCCTTTACAAGGCTTCTGTTTCCATGTTTTCAGTGATTTCAACCTTTTCCTTTATGGCTGTGTTACTGTTCTCCAGATCAAATCTGTCATCAGAGGGAGCTTTCCACATGCTTTGATGTGAAGCAGACAGCTTCTCTTTACATGAGAAAGGAGGTTTGAGGGATGGTGAAACGAGAAAGTGTTCACAACACTGAGAACCCTTCAACTGATACTGAAGTTGCTCTAGGATACTGCAACTATAATTTGGAATAGTTATTTTGCTCTTCTGTGGGTTTTTGTTTTGGTTTTTTTTTTGCTAGAGGTCATTTTTGTATCTGTTTGACAAGGTGAACTCTGAGCTTAGGACTCTTGAGTCTTTGATCTGCACAGCATCGTTTTGGATCCAGCAGTGTTTACTTCAAAGTACTATAGGATATGAAAATTATGTCTGACTTCTCTGGGCTTTGGAAATTATATGACTGAATCAAATCTATGCTCCATCTTGAGCTAAGAAAACTGGCTAGATCCAAGCTAACGTTTGAGGAACCAGTTCTGGTATCTATGCCAGCAGCACTGTTGTTTCTTGTGCAATGCCAACAAATAGTTTTAACTTTGTGTTCACAGTTGTATCCTCTTAACTTTTGATAGGATGTGTTTTAAGTTTCATTCTGTTCCCAGCTCCTCTGCAGCAACTGAAAATCATGCAAAATTAAATATAAAATATTTCTTTGGTACTTGCAAATTTGTGCAGGAGATTTGGTTGTTATAAAAGCAAGGTGATAAGGTTTCCAGAGTGATGGCATTCTACAGTGTCCAATAATACATATGATAACAACAGCTACAGTGGGTATTATTGTTCGTGAGAACTCTTGGTATCTCTCTGTGTCTTGTAGCTGATATGAAGGCAACTCCCCACTTTGGTAGCAGGATTCCAAGAACAGTTTTTCCCAAAACCTTTTTAGGAAGCACTTCTTTGTCTGATTTGTGACTACAGTGAAAGGTGCTGGCATGTTTCCTTCATGGTGAGGAGAGCATGAAGGCCTCAAGGGGGAACTGAAATGAAGTTTGTCTGAGCAACACAAAGAATTCCAAGAAGAACAGAAAGTTCACTCACAATATTTGGATTCTATTCTATTCAAGCTCCAGACTCTGTGTTCAGCCGTAGCTGATGCCTATCTTGAGCATATACACAGTAGGAAGTTAGGAAGAAAAAAATGAATTAAGGGGTATTTAGAAAATGGTTGTTTGCAATAAAATGTTTAGTAGGCTATTTTAGAGTCCTTTCATTTAAATAAGATTTGAATAACTTTTAACTTTTTCAATTTGAATAGGTCATGGAAAATGAATTGCAGAATATTAGATGTGCATGATAGAATAGAACCACAGAATTGTGTAGGTTGGAAAAGACCCTGAAGTTTAACAAGTCCAACTGTAAAGTTAACACTGCCAAGTCCATTTAATTTTACAAGTTCCTTAGACTGTAAATGTTTTAAGTGCATCATTCCAAGATTTCTACTCTACTTCTCTGAGACTAGAAGAGTGCTTCCCAAGATAATTTGTCACAGGACATGTCCTCCTGGGAAAAGTCCACTACTGTTCTTCTTGTCAAATGTTGGTGTCTTTTTACAGAACTTAGCAAGTAGAATCCTTTGAGGAAGATATAAATAATTAAAATTTCCTTTTATTTCGAGTGATATAATATGAATGAAACGGATTTAATACCTTAAACACAGTCTCTTACACTGTATTAAAATGATTTTATATAATACAGACCTGTGAGCAAGAATACAATAATTGTAGTGCATTTCATGTGAATATACCACAAGTTTTACTTGGATAAACCTTGAATTAGACATTTATTTCCTAATGCCTTGGAGCACATAATATTATTTACCTACATAATTTTCCTCTGTAGTCAGGCTTTGAAGTTACAAATCAAAGTAATTTGTCTGTTCTTGTTTATAGGATACTAAAAGAAATAGTTCTTCAAAGAGCATGTACTTCTAAAGGAAATGTAAAGCACAATTTCCAAACAGAATAAACAATAACTTGAGGCTTAACAATGGAGAAAAAAGAGTTTTATTAATGAACTGTATTAAAAGTGCTGAATGTGCCACAAGAGCTATTGAATGTTGGTCCCAACTTAAATAAGTTATTTTATCATCAAGTATAAAAAGCAGAATTTGTGAATTTCACAGAACATTCTGAGTTGGAAGGGACCCGCAAGGATCTTTGAGTCCCAGTCTTTGACTGACAATTTAATACAGTAATTGACAACTTGCTAGTAGTGGCTGTGGAAGCTGAACCAGTAAAATGTAATTTTTATCGTAATTCCTATAGATGTTTTTTAAAGACTGTGTGCTTTTGGAATGTCTGTTTTAGAAGTAAGTCTTTAATTCAATGTTTGCACATTTTTATTTCTGTGCCTAGGAAAGCACATACAGCATATGCAGTGCCCAACAGAATTATTATTACACATTATTATTATGCCACAAAATTGTATTGAAAAGTAACTGCTTTACTGTACCCAGTCTAGGAATGTCCTCTGCTTTCTGCCTTTAATCAGATTCACTGAGTGGAAGGTGCAAGAAATCCCATCATAGACCCTATTGACTAATTTGCATTAAGATATGTTTCTTCCTTAGTATTAACTCCATTAGTATTTGGCTTAAATCTCGAATGATTTCATTACCTATGTAAGGGCTTAATCTCTTGAAAATCCTGCTAAGCTCTTGCCCTCATTGAAAGCTGTGATAATTTGTTCTAGTTAATTTTGATTTAAATATATTGCTTTCAGTTCTACTTAATGCTCCTTGCTTTTATTTTTATTTTTTTTTAATAGCGAGATGAGTAAGAACATCATTTTTGTCTTTGTCCTATTATCTTGCATCCCTCTGTTGTTTGGTCTTAGAATCTGCTTTTAAGCCATACCATTTTTTTCAATTTGTCAATGCAGTCAACTGCAACTGTAAGTGAGGTAAAATTAAATACTTACAGAAGTTGATGCCTTTAATCCTGTTTTTCAACATACAGCAGTATTTGATACAGCTGTGATTTTTGCTGTAATTATTCTTTTGACATATGAAAGATTCATTCAGAGATGTCCTGCACCTTTTTTCCAAAGGAAAAAGAACAATATGTAAAAGGCTGCAGAAGAAAGTGCTTCTTTAAATCTGTTTTAAATTACGGCAAGTATGTAGGGAAGCTAAATAGCCTTTTTACTTTCTTTTCTAATGGAAGTACACATAATTTCTGTTATTCATTTTGTGTTGATTCAGGAGGGAACATGGCATTTGTACTAACTCTAGAAAAATTCTTTTGGAATCTCTTAATGGGGCTGTATTGCAAGGGGACATGTTATAAGCAGTTTGATGCTTTTTTATCCTCTCCAGAATACTGACTGCTTTTTCAATGGGGAGAATTTAAGAATGTGGAGATAGGATGGTTTCCTGTTAAAAGTAAACCAAGGCATGTACTAACATTAAGTGTAAACAGGAATATCTAAACAAGGATGGCTTATGGAAACAAAATAGGCATGTTTTTTCCAAGAGAAAGTGGCAATGGAAGTGCTTCCAAGCTACTTTTGTGTTCCAACAGTCTGGTTGAATGAGGAAGTGGAAAAAATTCTTGTTAGTCTCTCATAGGTGTAGTGCTGCATGCTTGCTACCTTTTTACCACCTAGTTCTCTCAAGTCTTAGGATACTTTACAAGAAATTCCCAGAAGAGACTTACAACCACCTCTGTGCTGAGGGAGGATCCCTTTAGAGCACATAACCCAAACCCAGGCATAGAAATGTGAAGGAGACTTTCCTACTAGTTAGAGAACCTCTTTTCCGTAGGGCCTTATCCAATTTTCACATTTGTCATTCAGCAGCCTTTTGGATGTGTGGCCACACACCCACTTCTTCATCTGTCAATGCAGATAGTCTTCAAGGTATTCATAATCTCTGCTAAAAGGGTATGGAATATCCAGGTCCTTGGAGATTGTCCTTACTGCACCACAGCGAACATGAGCTAAGATAAGAGCACTGAGATGGGATGCAAGGTCAGAAGCATAGAACTGCTCTCCAAAATACAGGCACTTCCCCTGGAAACTCAGGCTCTGTGGTATTTCTGAAGAATTTATCCACCTCTGGAGATCTACAGCGATGCTGTCTGGAGAGTCATCCACCCTCCTGCAAAATCTGTGCAACCGAGAATCCAGCAGTACTTAGCAAATAGAGAACTCTTCTGTAAGTGACATATTTGGTAGGTGGTTGGAGAGGGTAAAGCAGGACACCATTTGGCAAAGTCTTCCATGACATTGTGTTGATATCAGGCAGATTGACAACCTGTCCTTCTCTTCTGCGTGAGTCTGATTAATAAATCTGTAGGTCAAACTGAAGGCAGAGCAAGTGTAAAGTACCCAATCTGGTGAGCCCAAGTACTGAAACATTCATAGTGTAACGGTGCATACAATAATTTTCAGTTACTTCTATTCAATTTTATGTTTTAATTTTCTGAAAATTCTAAGCAATGCTTTAAATATATTCTTTGTTTTCTTAAATATCGTAAAGATATCTAGGTAACTGAAGGTGCATGGAAAAAGGTGTTTAACGAGAAAATAATTCTTGAAAAGTTAGAGCTTGGTTACCAGATAAGTAACCAAGTTCATAACAGGTAATTGTAAAATGCTTCATTTTAACTATAAACACTGTATGTGCAGTAGAGCACTTTTTATATGTTAAAAGGTTTTAACTAGAGAATGGTTGTTGATAAATGCTATACATGCATTTGCAGTATGAATGCCAACCTGGCACTCATTTTTCCAAAATTCCCAGCAAGAATTTTCTCTTGAAATTCATTTTCAGCCATATCCAAATAATACTTTGTTTTGTGGGTCTACTTAAATTTTTCTGATCAAGCAGGAATAAGTATTCTTTAGTTAAATTATGTCGCAAAACAAAGTTCCTGTTGCTTTTTAGTTGCAAAATGTGCAAAATAAATTTGTTATTTGCTATTAGAAGATTCTAACTATATATTATCTGTGGAATACATTATAAATTTGTATTCTAATAGCTGTATATCTCCTAATAATTAATAACTGACTAGCATGAAAAAATTCCTATAGAATATATAGCCTTAGAGTGGTCTCTTAAATTATTCATAGAATATGGAAAATGCGTATTTTAAGTGAGCTTTAATGGGTTGTTCTATGGAAGTACTCCTTCCTCTTACTCTTTCAAGACAGCAAATTCAAATGTTAACGAAAAGCAAGTAATATTTCTAAACAGTCTTTGAATGCATACACCAGTGAGTGGGTCTGGTAACAATTTTAACAGACTTGTGATGAATGTGATCATTATATACTGAATCTCAGATTTGTACTTTTAACACTAGAACTCTTCCTTAACTTTCCCTTCTTTCTTGGTAGGACTGGCAGAGATATCCCAGGTCCTTGGCTGAGAATTTTTAAAACCTGGAGCTACTGTCTATAGAGATGTTCTTTAATTATTCAGTTGGACATTATTTGGTTTGCTTTTTTTTTTTTTTTTTAATGTTCAGTAGCAAATGCTTTTCTTTGTCAGAATGCATGTCTTATTTGTTGAAGTCATAGAAATTTCTTACATAACATTTAATTCTGGGAAAGAGCAAACTGTCTAATGTAAGCTTCACAACTGTACTTGTGCCCTAACTTCTAAAATACCACTGAGATGGAGACTAATAGTAACTGTGTATTTTGTTATTGCTGCTTTACTTGGTGTTTTGAAAAATTGCTGTTGACAACCTTTTAATACAAGACAACCAGCTGGGCACTTGCACTCACTCAGATAAGGTCTTATCTACTCACAAGACTTCTGTTCCTGTGAACATTCAGAATGCAGAGTTAATAAATTATTAAAGGAGGACACTACATTGCTTTGTGGCTTATATGTATTTTAACCACAGTATTACAGTTGCAAAAGGTTTTTATGTCTGGTGATGTGTCAATCACTAACATGTTGACTTTAAATTTTATATTTTAAGCTAAATTTGCAATGCTGGAAGACTATAAATATCCTCATATTTAAAATAAATAATGAACCTGGGTCATGGGAAGCAGCGATAAGGCTTTTCTTGTTATGTCCAAACACAAAAATAGCTTCAGACTTGCAATTTCAAATCTGAGACTTCTACTGAAAAGTATTTGGTAGTCCTTGTAGTTGTTAGGAAACTCATAAATGTCACGGGTAGTTCCTATTTTGTAATTACAGTGAAAAAAAAATATAAAAACTTGAGATTTCAAGCCACAGTCTAGACAGACTTGACTTCAAGAGTGAGGACATATCCATGTAATATGCATGCCATCATTATATTAGAGCATTGCCCCTGTTCCTTACTGGGATGGAGTACAGCTTGCTCTCCCCTCTGGCTCTAGATCCTCTAAAAAGGTTTTCACAAGCAGTGCTTTATTCCTAAACAGATGGATGAAAGCTAAGAGGCCTCACAATTTCATTTTCTGACTTCAGACAAATTAAATTCTAAGCAAGTGTATTAATTTTTGGGACTCTAGCCATAATCACAGCCTTGTTACAAACATGAAACGTGCACAGTGTTAGGAAGAAACAGAACTTCTTTTAGTAAGCAGCAGTTATCAGAAGTTCAAAACAATCAAAAATATTTGTGCTAGGACACATCATGTGATTTTATGCTGCCTGCAGCATGACAGACCTTTCACAGCTTCTGTAAATAACACAAGTGCGTGTAGCTCTTGACAAGAGGCTATTCCCACATCTCCCAAATGATTTCTAGTATTAGAAATCTGAGATTGTCACTATTAATGGTTGCTTTTTTGTATGAGAACAAGATGAATGCACCCACTGGCTCTTGAACTACTCAAGTTCTTTTGTTCTTTATTTCTTTGTTACAGTTATGTACTAGACTCATTGTTGAAGTGTACAATACTTATCGTATGCTGTGGCTGCACTTAGTTTTAAAGCCCCTTCCTGCATGATTTCCTTCCTGTTTTTTATCAATTGTGAAGTCTGAGTGTTCCTGAAGCTTATGATATGTCACAGAAAACAAGGGTGGAGGGACAGAAAGAAGTCCTTACAGCTTCAGCCCATACACAGGGCAAGACAGTTTACATATTAAAAAAAAAAAAAAACCAAAACAAAGCATAATACACTCTGAAGCCTTCTTACTCAAAACTAGTTTTATTTAAAAAAATAAGTTGAATGCATAGCACTCACAAAGATTCCATTGTTTTGGACATTTTGCATTTAGAAGCACCATTCTTATTTATGCCATAAAAAACACATTTTGGTTCTAATAGTAAGAACAGTGTATTTTTAATGTACACTGATAAAGCCCTTTTAAATAATATAGATTGAAACTGTTCAGTGTACATTTTCTGTCATCATGATGCAGCTGTAGTGTCAGAAAAAACTTATACTAAGTAATAAATTAAAAACAAACAGCATGTAGTGTATCTTTATACAACTGACCTAATGTCTTAAAATAGTCAAATAAAAAATACCCTATTAAATGTAAATCTGTGGTATTAACTAACTGAATAAGCCCCCCACCCATTATAATTCCAGTGTTAAGTATTAGTTAAATTTTTATATATCAAATGCCTATGGGATAAATTTACTAATACCCCCAAAAAGAAGAACCTATACTGCTGTGTCACATAAAAAGATGACAAGTTAGCTGATGGAAAGATTTTACAGAAAAAAATTGCTACAGGCATCTGCTGTTATTTCAAGTCATGGTCTATTACAAGACTGTACATTCATAGCATCAGAGGTAGTTAGAGCACTGAGGACTTGGATACAGCATTGCAACAAAATGAAACCAGCAGAAAGAAGTCCATTTCCCCCTAAAACAGGTAATAGTGCTGAGTAAAAAGCATGGCATCTTATGAGGTGGAAAGTCTCTACTTAACACTACTCTCAGACATGGGGAAATATTTATTAAGAGATGAAGAGAGGAGAGGAGAGGAAAAGAACCCAAAGCAACTTGCACTTTAATAAGGAATTGATCACACTATGCCTATTTCAAAGTTGATTCTCTAGGATAAAAGAGAGTCATCTTTTCCATTCACCCTCCTAGTCTTCTTGACCTGCACATCTATGCTACAAAAGCCTACAACAAAAATTAGGATTTAAAAGACAAAACAAGAGAAAGAGGATTTCTTCTCCTAAACAATAAATAGGTTGTTGTAGCATGTTATAATTTAGCCCCAGAAAGAATGAACACAGCTGTCTTCCCTCCATTCTGAACATTATGGTGATAAAGCCTTCATTGTCATATTGATAATGTAACTTAATTGCCCCTGCTTTCAAAAGTGTTTCTGTAAGATTCGCAATAATTTAGTGTCATTTGATGGTACACTACTTTAAGTGCTGCCACTAAGACAAGGGAGAAGATTGTAAAAGAACAAGTGAAACAACCAAAAAAAGCCTTAAGCCCATATCCTATAAAGATATTTTAAAGTAGTAAGAATCCTGCCATTCATACCACTTCCTCCCGTATTCTAGCACAGGAGAAAGTCCAGTATGTTCTTGCATTTAAAAAAACAACAAAAAAACCCCCCAACCCAACACACAAAAAAAACCCCCAAAACCATCTCCATTAATATCTCTACCCTAGCTTTCATCCAAGAGGTGGATGAAGGAAGCTTTCTACCCTCACACTATCCACTCCACGTGAGATAGTTTAATTCCATAGAGTTATATAATTAGCACCTTACTTGTGATGAAGCAGATCACTCTGCAAAATATTTTTGATCCACCCATTTGGAAGAGCAAATCTCTGTATCTTCTTCTAGAACTCCCAAATAGTAGAAAAAAAAGTTGCCCCTTTATTACCTGAGAGTTTCCCTCCACTATAAGCCTGACAGAACTGGATTTCTGTCAGCATTGAACTGTACTTTTTCTGTAGGGATGATACTGTCAGTACAACTGGAGGATGCTTTCTGTTGGTTAATAATATTCATGTGTTTGTGTGTGTGTACACAGAGGAATCACAGCCACTGTAGTAGTTCTGCTGCAGTACAAGTTCAGCTGAAACTTTCTCTTTTCTTCAATTATCACACTGCTGGGCAGTAGTTCACACCTACATTCTGTGAACACTAACATATCCCTTTGGTACTCTGCAAAGATGCCCTGAAGAAAAGCCACTCCACTAGTCTCTTTCCTCTCTGCCTTCCTTCCCCGAGTTATACCCAATTAGTGTACAAACCAGCAGCACAGAGTAATGAGTAGAAAAGTCCCTGAGTTAGTATGAAAGAGTTACTTTAAACACAAAAAAAGATAGGGAGGATAAAAGAGGCAAAAATACACTGTCCTGTAAGGTACAAAACTTAAAAAACTAGCCAAAATACCACTTAATTCACATGCCTTAGCCTAAAGCAAATAACCAACATAAGTGGTGAAAAAGAGGCAAGAGTATGGAGTTAGCCACGTGAGATTTTGTTTCTTCCTGTGATTTCCATGTACCTGTAGAAGTCTGGCATTCAGTGGATTCTTAAGTTTCAGTAAGTATAAAGTAAGTGTTAATACTGTATGGTGGTATGACAAATGTCTTCAAAATAATACTGCATATCTCCTTCATTAAAAGGTGAGTCTGTAGTTAGTTCACAGCAGTTTTTCTTTTGAGTAGTATTTCATCGACACACATTAGAAGCAGAATATTGAGTGTCAGAGTAAGAACTTATTATCCCCAAGCATACAAATTCTTTTTCAGAGGATGGTCTGTGTGCTAATTTTTTGCAGTCTGTTATTTGAGCTGTGGTACTGGTTGCCAATCCAGCTGCTTTTTTTCTGGGAAGACACCTTTTTTTATTCAATTTTTTGCCCTCAAACTTTTTTGAGGTTTAACAAAAAATGAAACAATTTTCCACACAACTCTCTGCCCTGAACAAAGAAGCCCAAAACCATTTTGTACTTATCACCTCTCAAAGCAGGGAGTAATACAGGAATATCGTCCATTCATTTGATATGTCCGGTTGTAGGAGACACTTATGCATGGCTTCACTTCCAGCGGCACAGCCAGCGACATGGCAGCACCGGTCTGTATGTGGCCTCGAGCCTGAGCACTGGTCTGTAAGGCAGCAGGGCAAGTCTGGAGCGGGTAAGAGGCTGTGTGAGTGGATGCTAATATCTGCTGGCAGCTTTGCTGCTGGGATGCTGGGTGGTGGTACTGTAAGGAAGACTGATGAGCCTGGAGATACTGTGGTATGTGCTGCTGAGCATTGCCCTGCTGGGCACTTGGAGCTGGGGGCTGAAATACAGCGTGTTGGGCAGACTGAGCCTGCTGTCCTTTCTGCTTGTTTGCTTCCTTCACGTCGTTATCATGCGCACTACAACAAATTGAAAAGACAAAATGCATCAAAATAGATGTTAATATAATTTAAACTCTTTTGAGTTAACATTTAAGAGCACTCTAAAAATGGTGCAAATATCTGACAGCTTCCAAAGCTTTTTTTTAAAAAAAAAATTTATTTACCCTTAACAATCACCTTCAGTTTTAAAATTTGGTTAGGGTACAGTGTCTCTTTCTGGCATTTCACTTCATTGCATAGCAATAAAAAACACAGACAAAAGCCAAGTACAATACATGTAATACAGCAGGACCTAGAATTACAGTGCAATAGTTTGCTACTGTACTTTATTAGCCTAATAAATTGCCAGATTACCAGAACCTGAACTTGCTGCTTCTACCTAATTTAAATTAATCAGAGCATAAAGTTTCTAAAGATAAGATCCCAGAAAGGTTTGTAGTATCTACATTACAGTACTTAAAAATCATATGTATATTCATATACGATCCTGTTCTGGAGAGCAGAAACACTTACTTTTTTCTTCCTCTCACCTTTTTTCTAGCCTATTCAGTATGGCTCAGCTGAGTTCTCTTTAATTTATACCTGTCTGAATGTATCTAGACACACTCTCTCAGTTCTGTGCTGAGGTTAAACAGAAGCCACCTACAAATTTCATTCCTAACTTTTTGATGGTGCCCTCCCTCTGTTCCAGAGCAATACTGAAAACACTTCTGAAACAGAACTTGCATGCTTTAGGTATTACTCCTTTCATTATACACATTGGTGAAGCCAACAGAGGCTATCGGGGTGATAATGTCACATTTCTAAGGCTGCTGTGGTTCTTCCAGATACAGCTGTGCTTCTACTGATCACAATTATGTTTGGACTTGGTAAGAGCAAATTTCTGTAGAGAGAAAGCAGACTGTGTAACATGCGTTCCCAGGAAGGTTCACTTGGCATTCATTGGCATTTTTATTTCATATCAGCTATAGTACAAAAATGGATACCGCAAAAATAAATACAAACTCCTGGTCATTTCCTCCTGCCAAAGCTGGCCACTCAAATGGTCTGCATATGTAATCCATCATCTGTTTGGAGCATGCCTTGAACTTCCAAGGCATATAGTCTTCTCTATGAAAGCTCCTATGTCTTTGGTACTCTTCACTATCTCTTTGCTCTCTGAGCAGACTAGAGAGATTGGGAACAGATTAGATCTGATGAAGATTTCTCTTTCAAAAAGAGCCAAACAGTTATTGCCTAACAATATGTATCTACCAAACTTACATGTTCCCTAATACATAAGTATTGTTAGAACAGAGGAATGGAAATTTATGAAGAAATGTAACTGCACCATTGGCAGCAGTTAAGCATAACAACAGATGCAGAAATGAGCTTAAAAAAAGCCACTGCTGTTAACTCACATTAAGAGTCGCTCAATACAGGGCACCAGGAAGTCCCACGAGTAGGCAGTCAGGTGATGCAGCCGGGTAGGCCATGTGGGTGAGAGACGCAAGATAATCCTTGAAGAAGCTACACATGCAGTAGCAACTAGAGAAGGGGCATAATTTAAAAATTCATGATCTAGAAAGAAGGAATGAGAAAAAGGTCCATTTAAGTTCAACACTGTCTGTCAAGACAACAAAGAAGTCATTATCTGAAATCTGTAACTCACCTTGCAACGATACTTCCAGAAAGTAATCGGCATATTTTGCCATATATAACTTAGTCTTCTCTAAGCAAACCATTGGCCAGCCATCATGAAGATCAGTCTCATGGACGGCAATAGAAAGATAATAGTCGATGAAATGAGCAGCAGTTGGGAGGCACAAATTCCACTGAAATGTTTCTAGCAACAACAACTCCATATGAAGCAAATTCTGTTTTGTTAGTACCAAATTCATGTTAGTCATACAACCCAAGCTGTTCAACTGTTCAAGTTTGGGAACACTGTCTTCCTTTTCTTCAAATTTACCTTCAGATGAACAGAAAGAGGAGGGAAAAAAAAGGTTCAGCACAAATGAACTATAAAATTGATTGTAGCTAATGTTTGGTTGGTCATATTTCAATTCTACTATGTCAAACAAGCTTGAGACTTTCCTGTAGATGTAAAGCTCAAAAGGAATATGTCATTAGAGACAAAAAGGGGTATGTACTAAAACAGGCTAAATTTCATCAGGTAATGTCAAACACTGTGTAGGATATTATGCAGTGCCATGTTTCCTGTTGGTTTTCCCATGCTGGCACACAGAAGCCAGCTGCCAAGAACAGAATATTAGGACATCACTGACACTGCATATGCAAGTTTTTGTCACCAAATTATTGTATTATGTGTCCCTATAATGAATAAAATACCACTTTGATGTGACTTGGCAAACACACCACAAGAGCATTTGGCTTTAATCACCCTCCCACCCCCACACACCCTTTTTGTATCTACAACTCATTAGAGCATAGCTAGAGCTCCAGCCAACCTGGTTGCTTTTAATGCCTGCTAAGGTAGGTGCAGTTTTACATTTGAGATCTGGCAAACAAGTGGATTTCAGCAAAAAGCATCTGAAAACCCCCTCTGCCACATACACACAGTTTCAACCTTCCTTGGACTTTTAACTTGTCAGGCCTGGATGTTTTTAGCCTAAAGCAAAATTGTGTATGTTGAAAACCCATTAATAAGAGAAACAAGTGTCACGTTTCCATACAGTTTGCCATATGGTTGTGCCATTTCAATTTCATTGCAAATTCTTTCCATCTTACACTCTCTATTCAGTACTACATGATAGGTTGTAAATGCACATTCTTTGAGTTTTGCAGGACTGAACATACGTGAACGTTTACTTTTTTCAACAGTGGAGGTACTTACATAGGACTTAATCCAACACCAGTGCCAGCCTGTTAGTTTTTGTTTCCCATACACCAGTAATTACAGAAATAAAAACTTCAGGAGTCACATAATAATTTCTCTTATTACTTCTTTAACCTTATCAGGTATATCACAATGTCATAACTTATTACACCACTGATTAAACTACTTGTTTAAGCCCCATAGGGCAAAAGTTTAAAATAGCATTTTGGTTCTCTCTGAACCGACCCATACACTGCTTCTCAGAAGAGTGAGTACCCCAGGTTTTCAGATCTCTTCTTGCAGCTTGCCATGAAAGATGGCAGCGGTTTGCTTAAAAGAAAAAAAATTAAAATTCTCTTCAGAACATGAATTTAATTTGAAAATCCGGCATTAGTTCAAAGCCAATCCATTTTCCTAAACGGATTACAGTGGTTTCTGAGGCAACGTTTTCATACTCAGCACAATATCCTTTGCCAAGAGAAGATTACTGGCTGGTGGCACCTAGTCAAAGTCTCCCCTTAGAAGAATCTGAAATAACCCTTTTCTGGTTTAACTGTTCTGCTGAATAGCTGTATTAGTGGACACAGGATGTAGTGAAGAGATGAAAACTGTCCAACACCATAGCACTCCAGTTTTGTAGCAAAGCAGGCCTAGAGCCCTTACTGGAGAAAATGAGACTAGATTCAGAGAAACACATCGACATAAACTGAACCAACAGTTAGTTCTGCTGCCACATTCAGTTTCTCTGAATCTATTGGTTTAAGAACAAGAGCCAGCAGGTTTCCCAGCAAACTTCACCCATATTTTCTCAGAGATATTGAAAAGGGGTTTCAACAAGTGTTGAAAGATGGATACACACCACAAGAATCTAGCTGAGGTCAACATAAGCAGCACTGTTCAAAATGAGTGTTTGCAATTAATTCTATCTTCAGACTACTGTGCATTCACTGCTGTATTTTACCTGTATTACATTTTGTATGTGACAATACATGGATTTACGTTAGCCTTAGCTTGCTTAAATAACATTGCAGTTTACAAAATCTGGCGTATTCCAGAACTACACAGCACCATCAGCAGAATGCAGTGCAGTCTACACATGGTTTATTTAAATTCTTTCTTTATCACACATACACAAATTTCTAATTTCCAGCACAGGACCTACCTATTTCAAGGTACCCCTAGAAAGACAGTCCTACAACACAGGTTCCTACAACACAGGTCTTAAAGTTCACATTAGAATAATTTGTTTACAAGTATAAACATTAGTTTTTAATCCCCATTTGGCTTTTTTCTACCTCAGTTTCATCAAGTGCCAACAGAAATCAAAACAAGCCTAAAGAAATGCTCTACCTATTGGGCCAAACTGATACATACGGCTAGTCTTTTATAACTTTGTTTCCCCCACCTGCTCTATCCCACCAACACATGCCTTGCATTTGGCAGTAGAATTTTGGCAGTTAAAGTTTGGTGCCACATACTTACTTGCTAAAAGTAAACAGGAAAGAGCCACCACATGCAGTTGCTGTGTGGATATGTCATAGCGGTCCATGAAGAGGTCCAGCAGATACACAGCCAGATGTCGCGCAGCAGGACAGAGTCTGAACCTGTTGCTCACAATGGCAATCAGGTCTGCAAAGTATCTTCTCAAGTGTAACTGGGGAGATTGGCTTTTGTAAGAGGGCAGCTTCAGCTCCTAGATGGACAGCAGCAGGTAATTTTAATAAAACAATAATAAATTTGAAGTGGTATCAGATTAATACAGATGATATTTTAATATTTATAATGGAAGTTTCAAAGGATTTCTCCCTTCTTCCTTCTGTTCCCATCATTTTAGAATCCTTTTGCAGGGAACAAAATCCATTTGTTATATTACAGAACAACTAAAAAATACTTTGTTTCTCCACAACATTAGCAACTTAAAATTAAACATCTTTCAATTGTGCAGTCCGCCAGGGTGACTTCAGCTTTTACCATATCTGTTGTATTACCTCTGTTGCAAAGGCATGCAAGTATTCCTCACCTGCTTCAATGCAAAGTTCAATAGTTTAACTCAACCCCTCTCTTACTACACCTCAATCTGAGCAACCAGACTTTGTGCTTAAGTATTTGCATGTTCTAGAGCTGTCAAATCTCCTGCTGATGCCTTCAGGAAAAGACCACTGACAGCCAGCTGAACCTTAGGAAGAGAAATGGGGTGTACACGAACCAACATCTGCTTCATGTGTACCTTAAAACACTGACGCGATCTAATTGATGTCACACTGACACTGATTACCGTGTGCTCGAAGGCAGTTAGCTAAGCTCACATGGTCTCAGATCTGGGGGGAGGACCCATCAAAACAGAAGTCCTACGAACACCACATTTGAGAAAAATCTGTACTATGATCTATTTTGAATATAAAATTTGGACTGGTAGGAAAAAACTAAAACTTCTCCAGGCTCCTGCCTAGTAGCCAGTACCTCCTCTTGTATGCAGCAGAACAGCAGTGCTGTCCTCCGTTATCATGAATAAATTTATGAGATAGATCGCACACCCACATGCTGCGTTTAAGTAGGATTTTGAGTACAATTACATTTCCAGCGAAAATTAACTTGATTAATTTAACTTAATGACATCAAGTTGGAATGGAGTCACACAAATTTTTCCACATTTTAATGTAAATTCATAGTTTTGAAACAATCTATTCAAGTGAAAAAAACCCCACAAACATTCCACCTACTAAGCTTCATAATTCACCTTCCACAGCACTAACTTGGCTTTAGTAAAGATAACTTTGGTAGCAAGTAAACGATCCCGTCCCTTCCCTTATTTCCCTCTATCACTGAAAGAGTAAAGCGGTCACGACTCTGGGAAAACTAATCCGCTCTTCGAGTAACATCAGGTAGAAAAAGCAAGTTTTTAGTAGGTTCAGTCACTGTAAACTGATTTTCAACCCAGGTGTTAAGATGCTCTTTATGAATACAGTCACGAAGAAAACTCTGAGTCAGTCGAAGCAACTTTTAAGCAATTGCCTAAATCCTCTACTGTTCTTAATGCACCCAGGGTTTCTTTTACTGGGATTTTATTTGCTTGGTCGGGTATTTTTGTTCCACTAACACCACAATGCTTTCCGCCGAGTTTGAACCTAGACCCACTCAGACGGCCCAAGAGCAGCACTGGGCGCTCCGTGAGCCCTTCAGAGTGCAGCGGGAGCACAGTCCGGCTGCTCCGATCAGCTGTCACGGCCGCGGAAACGCGGCCCCAACACCCACGGAGGGAAGACATAGCGAGTTCCGAGTTTACAAAAGCCAAGTCCGCTGAGCCCCGGCGGCCGAGCGGGGCCGCCCCAGACGCGGTCTCCGCCGGCTGCCCCCGCGGCGGTTCCAATGGCCGGAGCATCACAAAGGCGCCGGGGCCGCCCCCCAGCCCGGCTCCCCCCCAGCCTACCTTGTATCGAAGCGCTTGGTGGATGTCGGCCGCCAGCTGTCCTGTCCACCACTGCGCCTCCAGCTCCATCGGCGGCACGGCGCGGCACCCGGGCCCGGGCACCGGGGAGGAAGCGGCACTCGCTGAGGGCGGGACGGGCAGCGCCACCCTCGCCCCTTTCTGGCTCGCCCTCGGTTAACCGCGATCAGCTGCCGCGGGGCGCCCCCAGCCCCCTGGCCCAGCTGGCCGCCATGCGGGGCACAAGTGCGGCTCGTTAAGCCGCCCCCTCCCGCCGCGGGGCACGGCCGGGCAAGGGGGTCGCGGAGGCGGTGGCGGCCGCGGGGGAGGCGGCGGGGCGCGGCCCGGGGAGCTACATGAAGGAAG
>JACBWW010000010.1:18267207-18605974 GCA_020086605.1 Lanius collurio
GTAGAGCGCGGCGCGGCGGCCCCGGGGCTCCGCCGCCATCACGCGGCGCCGCGCGCCGCGCCCATTGTTAAAGGGCCGCGCGCGTACAAAGCCGGGCAGCGCCCGCACGCGCCTGCCCACCCGCCAATCCCCAGCCGCCTTACAGCGCAGCCCACACGGCCGCCAATCGCCGGCCGCTTTACAGCGCGGCCTGGCCGCCAATCATCGCGCGGCGGTCGCGGGCCGGAGGCGGGGCTGCGGGCCCGAGGAAGATGCGGGCGGGGCGGCCCGGCCGGGGTCCCTCAGTGGGGATCGCAGCGGGGTCTCCTCCTTGCCCCGGCGGGCGGTGGGAGCGCCGTGCCACTGGGGCTTTCCCGGCCGGAGCACAGCGGTCTTTAGGCCCCCCTGAGCTCCGCGTAGCACCTTTTCTTCCTCCCCCTCCGCTGCCCCGTCTTCTTCCCGCTCCTCTCGTTTCCCCCGGCTCTTCCGCCGTGGGCTCAGCTGTGAGGTTTCAGCACGTGGCGCTGGCAGCGTCGCTCAGCTCCTGCGCTGCAGGCGCATTGTCCCGGTAGCAGTGCGGGGCGTACACGCCTCCTCGGAGCTTTGAGACTCCGGCATTGGATTGATTTGGTTCCCTCTAGTTAAATCCCCGGAGAAGGTTTGCAGCAGCACGCATCCTGCCTGTGCCGCCCTGGCAGCTGGTGACTGACAGCTTCCACTCGTGCCCCTGGCTTAGCAGGACGTGCTCTGCACCTGCTCTGTGTTCACAGAGCCTTACCTTGGTGCCCCGGTAACCCCCCGCTATGGACACCTTACGAAATAAAACTTAATGCTTTACATATTTGAATTTATAAATATTGAAACAACTAGTTCATGAGAATATAAACCCTGGTACAAGAGGTGATGCAAAGTGATGGAGAAGAAATGCTTTGGGTGCAATTTTTGTTGAGGGAGTATATTTAATTTTTTGTTTCTGCCTTTGCTCAGACATGAATTTTTTCCTTTAATTAAGAAAATGGAAATCAACTTTTTGACATAACCAGTTTAATGACTCTGTAGTGGGAACTGTAAAAGCCTGTTCCTTTCAACATGTGTGTCTAATGGGTAATCCTATGGACTACAGTGGTCCCTTTCATCTGAGATATGCTCATAGGTGGAGGCTTTTGTTTTTGAGGACATGTTTTTGGACAGTTTCCATTAAGGACAGATGTAGCTATAAAATGCTACATAGTTTTCTGAAGGAAAAAGCAAGAAAAGTATTTTTTGTGCCTAATTGCAAAAATCTTTTAACTATTTATATTAGCTGTCTGAGATCTATGGACTATTGGCAAATCAGCATTTTCCTGGTCCAATGGCTTTTTGTCTCATTTCTGTACATTACTTTATAGGTAAGTGCATGCTCAAGCTAATTTTTTTATTTGCAGATATATTGCTTTCAAATTGTTTATCCTTGAAGAAAGGTAATACGAAATTGTATGTTTCAAGGATAAATCTCAAAAACAGATTCCAAATGGAGACACTGTCTTTTATAACATCTTTATAGCCTTCAAAAATGTGTTGCCTGCATGAAGAGAGGGCTAATAAACACCCACATGCTAAAACCTGTTGCTGTGGGACCAAACAGGGAAGTGGTGTTCCTTCTCTTATTGCTATTAGCAGTGCTGCCTCTCCCTAGAGCTTTTAAACACTGTGTGTATTAGTCTGGTGCTGAACTGTTAAGCAGGGAAAAAATAGTGATACTTGCTGGCTTATTTCTCATATATGCTTGACTGACTTGGATAGGAAACCCCATCCTCATAAGGCTATGTAGTCTGGGAACTATTTAATTTATATGTAATCAAGAAAAACAGTTATGTCATTGTTACTTGCCACTCTGTGAAATGGAGTGCGGACTGAGCTGTGGAACTCCCAATTTCAGATTCTTTTTCCTAGTTCACATTACAATCTATGTTAATTGAGTTGTTGATCTTGTGAACCATTATATCTGTCTGCTTTTCATGCATTTAAAAGGTAAGTTTGGAAAGAGCTTCATTATCCTGCCCAAGGCCAGCCTTGCTCCAGGCATGCATTTTTCTGACCTTGGAGACATTCAGAAAATCATCCTATTGAAAAAGCCAAAGCACTTAAGTACAGCTGGGTTATCTGCGGGAAGCTTGCTGTCCTATCAGCCACTGGAATAATCTCCCCAGGGAAGTGGTGGATTCCCCAATGCTGGACACTTAAGATTCAGTGGGATAGGGTGCTGGGACATCTTGCTTTTGCCAAGAAAGTTTGGATGAGATGATGCTGGAGCTCCCCGTCCAACTTGGTATTCTATGACCTCAGTTTATGCCTTAGCCCCAACTGGAAGATTTGAGAACAGTCATGGAGTGCCTAACTGAGGCTGATTGTTTTCAGAGTTTGCAAGATCACAGTTTTGGGGTTTGAATGGGAATGGGAGTAGCACAACTGTAATGAGACTAGGTTAATACAGCTTCTTTGCATGCTGTATAATCAGTCTGAAATGTACTAACCAGTGGAGTTTTTTTAACCCGGTCCAGATTTTATCTACTTCTAGTGGTTAAGGTTGTGTACAGTCCTTTAAGTATTCCTACCTTAGTCCCCTCTATGTAAGTCAGGATGGAACAAAAACTAACTCAGTGGGTCCTTAGAATAAACAGAGAATCTTGAACATGACTTTCAGTGGCAATGGTTACGTTTTCATTAGCAGGAAACAAAGCGTGAAGTATGCGTAGTATGTAGAACCAGAGAAAACAGCAGAATTAAATGTTATGGAACCATTCTGAAATTGGTATCCTCTTTCTGTAAATGACCCTGGTTCACCTAAGCAAATATGTGTGTCTCAGGGGGGAATAAAATTGGCTGTGAGAGCTGCTGTCTGTGCTTTGAAAAGGGGCCAAATAGCAAGAAACACCGTTATTCTTGGAACTCACCAAGAAAAATTATTACCCTGAACTACATCCAAAACAGGCTAGAATGTAGCCTGTGGAATCTGGACTAAAATCCCTGTAACATTTTTGTGGAATCTTCTAAAGAGGATGCTGCAGAAGTCTTACAATTTATGGACCTGTAATTCACAGGTTATAGTCCTAACACAGTTTCAGACATGGTGGGTGAGCTGGCTTCTCTTTGTAGTTACTGGGAGGTTAGATCTATATCTCAAGAGTTGATGCATGTATTTATGTGTTTAAGCGGCTTTTTCCTCCCCTAGTTTTCTTCTGGTGGTTCTTCTTGACCTGTGGAAAAAGAAATGTGACTTTAAAATACAAATTAAGAACTTGGAAGTAATTGCCAAATACAGCAAATGCTCTGATCCTGGAAACCACATTAGAACCTGTTTACCCCTCCTAGTATAAAAGGATCTGTTTCTGGTTTACTGTTCTTAGTTTTAATGGTACATCAGCCACAGAGAGCAAGTTTCTAAAGACTGACACACTGTTGTACTTATAAGCCCCTTGACATAAGATACATCTCTGAAGTTTGGATTTGTGTTGTGGCAGAATGTGATAAATCAACACACAAGCAGCACCCGGGATGGAAGCTAAATTCTGGGGTGACATAGCACTGAAAGAAATATTTAAATAATGGCTCAATTGCTATGTTAATTGTGGGTTTTGTTTATTGGTTCTTGCTTTTGTTTTGTTGGTCCTTGGCATCTCATCTGAATAAAGACATGGTAATTCCTTAAAAGGCATTTTTTAAGAACTTCTCTTTTTTTTGCAATTAAAATGTAAGAGAATCTCAGTTTTGTAGAACTGAGAATTATTTAAAAACAAAAAAAGTCTTAGTTCCTGAGTTTCTTGGGGCTGAGAAAGTTAGCTCTGCTTTTGTTCTGTCCTTCTTGTTCTTATTTTCAAACAAAGGCTGCATCTGATGACATTCATAGCAGTAATATTTCAAGTGCATTTAATTAAAGGGAATGAATCACCCTGAAGACATCACAGTAATTGCTCACAGAGCTCTTTTGCAGCATGGTTGTAGATGAAATGTGCCATGTTAGTAAAAAGTCTTAACACTTCAGAAGGATTAATGAAGGAAGTCTCCTACAGAAAGTACTCTGGGGTTGTATTTGTAAATCCTGTATTGAATGCTAAAGGTACTCTGTGGGTAAGATTTTCAAAGTTATCTGGGGATTTGAATTCCCAGATAGCTACTGAAATTTGATTAATAGATTTGAACTGAGCTGGTAAATATCCTTTGGAACTGTTAACTTTAGTTGTTAATATGGCTATTAAGACAGAA
Organism: Lanius collurio; assembly: GCA_020086605.1. Lineage (NCBI taxonomy): Eukaryota > Metazoa > Chordata > Aves > Passeriformes > Laniidae > Lanius > Lanius collurio. Next base: position 18,271,429 of record JACBWW010000010.1, read on the forward strand.
AACATCTGAGAATGCTCAAGCCTGAGTGATACATGCTTTTCATGAAGCAATTTAATGAACAACTTGGCTTTAAGTATTTTTCCATCTTCTGGGAAGCTATTATAAAAATGTGCACCCATAAATGTTTTATTTGGCATTAGGATAAATGTATATGTTTTTGATAATGTGTTGGATGAAGGAAACATTCGTAGAAGTGGCAGAATGTTGGTAGATATAATTTGTACTGGGGGTAGTTCTTTTCTGTAAATCACACTCATGGTTGTCAGTAACTAGAAAGATGGGAGGAATTTTGCATCTAAAGCAAATGTACTTCCTGCTTGGAAGGCTTCAGCTCATTTGACTGGAATTTAGTAAAGATTATTTGTTGTGCAGTTAGCTCAGGGATGGAGGGAGAGCAGTTAGGAATATGCTGTTGTTCCTGTAAAACATGTTTTGCTTTACTTATATTCACAGAATTTAAGTAGGGCAAAGTGGCCTATTCCTTTTCATTTCAAACTTAAGGTCCATCACAGAATTATTTTTTTTTCAATATAATATCTAGGGCTGCCAATTAGGAGCCAGCCCAGGCAGAGTTCCACAAAGTTAATGCTTCTGTCTGCTAGGGGTGGCCCAGGAGGAGAACTGAGAACTGTCTCTAGACATGGGACAAGGAACTTATCTTTGTGGTGCTTTTTAAGTACTAGTCTAGTGTGGTTCCATCTTGGTAGCAGCGCAAACTTCACAGTTCCAGTTTCTTACTAATGAACAGCCAATTGCTACCAGTGAAAGTAACTGAAATTATTGTCCTCTATTCAGAGAACTTGGTAAACTTGTTTCATCTGTTGGGATTTACATGCACAGAGGTAGGGCAGAGATGTGTAAAGCACTGCACTTGCTTTTAGGTTGGGGAGGGCTATTCTGACATTGTTCTGGAGCTGTATCTTCTCTGAGCTGAACAAGCCCACATCACTCAGCTTCTCTTCAAAAGGCACATGCTCCAGTCTCTTAACATCTTGGTGGCCCTCTGATGGATTTGCTCCAGTTAGTCAATGTCCTTGTTGTACTGGGGGCAGGAGGGTGTCCCAAAACTGAATGCAGTATTCTAGATACGGTTCAACAAGTGGTAAGTAAATAGTAATAATAACTTCTTTTGCTATGGCTCTTAAAACAGGCCAAATGCTGTCAGTCTTCTTCAGTGCCAGGGCATATTGTTGACTCCTGTTCATCTTACTGCTGTAGGAGCCTTCAGCTTCCCTGTGGAGCTGGCTGCTCTGTTCTGTGCTCCCTCCAGGATGTTTGCTACAGTGTGTCAGAGCATGGTTTACTCTGTGTCCGCAAAACAAACAACCAACCAACCCTGGCCATATATGAAGAATGGTAAATTTCAGCTGATTTGGTGATGGGCTAAATCCCACCAAATTCCACAGGGTTTACCTGTGTCCAAAGTGTTGTGCTCCTTGATCCATTATTCAGAAATACTGCACCTTAAATAGTTGCGTTGTTAGGGATGAGCTTGTGGTTTGGGGTTGCAGTAAGTAGGAATAGTGATTCCCATCATGATCATAGGTCACAGTAAGTTTTGGGATCTCATGCTGCATCAGTGTCTGATGCACGTGGCCAATTCTGCTTCTGACAGCCAGAGCCCAGGGGCCCCTAATGTAATTTTAGCATCTCACTATGCTGAAAGAAATCGAAATTTTTATGTATTTGGGACACTTTTTACTGTCAGGCACATGGTTGCATGTTGAAGGACCTAATTAACAATATCCTATCTAGATAGGGTGGATGTACCTTTCTCGAGCTTTATGGATAAGCAGACCTTCACTTCTGCTTCCTAATTTCCTCATGTTATTTAGTGTGTAATCACCTAGTCACAACACACCTAGTCAAGACATGTTTTAATAGACATGAGTCAGTATGCTTTATTTTCACTCTTTGCATTGTGACTCATTACACCCACTGCATTATTAAAAAGGCAGAAACATACCTCCATTTAGATATTGCTAAAAGCACTGTGATAACTGGTTTGACAAGTGTGTTAAATGATCAGTCCAGTTGAAAGGGTGTCTGGACGGAAGGGTAAAATGAACCTAAAATGTTTGGTTTCATAGCTCGTTGCCAGTGGTACTCCTATCTGAAATTGTGACCCCCATTTTGAATTAGACTCTCTGTTTGGGACATGTGTTTGATGAACACATGCAGAAAAGCTATGCCTTTAACAAGTAGTTAACAACCCGTGGGAGGAAGGGTTCAGGAGAAAGTGTTTTTTTGTTGAAATTAGTCAGCTGACTAATTCTCTGACTGCTTCTCTGACAATAACAGACAGTATTAAGATTGCCCTTCTCTTAGAGCAGAGCTTATCTCCACCACTGCTGCGTAAGAGATGGGAGGAACTGGTGAGGAATTGCTCATTTTACACTTTAATCAACTTCAGAGTTGGTGGAAAAGTGCTGTCCAGTCAGTGTGCATCTCTGGGCTCTATTTAGTTGCTTTGCACATTGCTGTGATCAGGTGCACGATTTCAAAGGAACTCATATATTAATTTTCCTGTCCCATTCAGAATTACTTTGAAGGACAACGTGAAAGAACCATCTCTTGTGCTGCTTGCGAAATGGAGTCATGTTTGCTTAGCATTTTGAATGCAAAATACTGCATATGAAAAAATTATATAAATCACAGACTGAAATTAGAGATATCAATATGGTAAATAAACAATATCTGTGAAACACTCATACACTACCATATCTTAAATTTATACAAGATTCTCTTTGGCAAGAAAACAAACAAACACTTCATATTTCTCTTCTCACTAATGGCCTCAGTCTTATGAAATGCCAGCTTGTGTTTTTTCTTTGTGGTGGTCCAATGATTTCAAAACAGATGGTAGAAGTCAATCTTTGTGTTTGAATCATTACTTTGTTTAGTATGTGGCTGTGATTAGAATAGGTATTGCTTGTAAGAAATAAACTGATTTATACTGCTGGGTGTTTGTTTTGTGGATGTTTGTTACAATTGTAAATTACTCTTTGCTTGAAAATGCCTGTAGAATTCTTTGGAGTTTGCCATGTGAAACTATGTCTGCAGTTTGTAATTTACCATGTTACTTAAAAGCTATAAAAGCCAAGTGGTATTATTGTTGGTTCAGTGTTGTTTTTTTGTAAATAACCATCAGAATTGAATTGAACTGAGTTCTTATCCTCCTTTAAAGGTTTCATGAGCATAAACAGTGCTCCTTAAAGTTATTCTGAGCATGTGTCAGTATGTTTACATGCTCAAAACTGGCTTTTTGTGTCTACATGATGTTGTAGGGAGCAAGAACTCTGGAGTGCAGAAGGTGAAGGGAAATGCACCTCAGCAATGTTGGTGTGGATATGTGACTGCAGATGATTGGTCAGGGATGGGGACATATGGTGGGATGGAGTTGGAGAAGAGCAGAAACAGGTGATTAATAGGATTGACCATGAACTGGTAAATCCTTAGAGACTGATATTCAAAACAATGCTCAGATGCTGATATTGTGCTTGGTTGCGGTCACCATGGAAAAGTTGGTAGTTCAAACAGCTTCAGATATTCATTGCCAGATCACCATGTCTGTTAGATCACAGGGGCTAAATGTTGAGAAAAAAAGCATGTCAGATTAGACTGACTTTTCCAGCCTTTAGGTTTTACTACCTGATGATGTTTATTTAAGGTTTCAGATAAGCACTTCCATGTTAAACTGGAAGTGAAATTAAAAAAACCACCCAACATTACACTTAGACCCAAATTATTAATTTTGTTATGGAAATCAGACAAATACTGCTGCAGACATGGAGTCACAGATGCTAGAACCAATTTCAGTTGGGATTTAACAAAATATTAAGTTCAACTTTTGGACTTGTACAAGTAGTTTAAAAATGTGCTGCTGCAGAAACCCAAACTTTGATCTGGCTTAAAGTTTTTCTGATAGTTCAGCTTTGTTTAAAATACTTACTGGGTTATGCTTGTGCTGCTTATGTCAACAGTTGTCTCTTAGTGCTACACTTACATTACACAAGAACAGGAATCACCTGTCCTCTGACCAGCCCCTGAAAGCTCATGGAAAAATATAAAGCTGGTATAAGCTCTGTAATTTATATTCTCACTATTTCTCTCACATCTAAATAGGACCTGTGTAAGTCCTTCTATTGATCAAATTTCTGCTGCTGGCTGATCCAACAGCCATAGATCTGTGTTAGTGCCTATAGAAGCCGGGTCTTAGCTATGGATAAGAACATTTGCATCCTGTGTATTTGAGTTTCACTTCCTTGTTCTGGAAAAAAGTTAGCAGTGGCCCAAGTAACTGAATGACACTTTTGCCATGCAATCACTGGATGCAAATAATCCCTCAAATCATGCTCACCTAAATGCTAAATTGAAATCAAATTAATGACATGAGGTGGCAGAGTACATGAGAAAGAGCAACTACTAATGTAGTTACTGGAAGCAAAAAGACAATGAATGCTTAGAATTTTTATTTTATTTTTTTTACCATCAATGGAGGAGGTTGAAAACTGAAATTATTTTAGAAAGATAAAATTATGCCCTTATTGATCAACTTTTTGGATCCATAATAGAGATTGACTGAATTAAAAGAAAAAACACCAGAGAAGTTAGAAAAGACTCTATTGGGTTTGCTTCTGAGTTCAGATTAGGTCATACTGAATATTATTTCATGGCCTTTCTCTAGTGGTTTGTGAGTATTTTCCAAAGCCAAAATATACATTTTTGACTGATGATTGGTCTGAAGTTAAATGAGGGCCAGCAGTGAAATACTCTTGAGGTTGCAGAACACAAAGTGAATTGACAGAGCTCTTCAGCATAGCTGCAACATCCCCCTCACAACAGGAGAAACATTATTTTATTGTCCCCAGTCCCTTTGACTGGAATTTTGTGTTTTTCATGAAACTACTGAGGTCATGATGTAAAATTTAATAATGGTAATGTATATTTCACTTCTTAAGACATACTTTAGGCAGAGAAAATGAGGGAGCAAGCCAGCAACATATGATCAGAAAAATCTCCACAAAGTAAGAAAAGTGGATGTATGAATGTAGAAGTTGAAAACAGATGCACTGCATGTATGTTTTCAACCATTTTCAAATTTGAATTATTTGCAACACAAATCTATGTAAGTATATCAAGATTAATTTTATAGTGTCATGGAATCATTGCTTTTATTTAGCTGTATCAAGAGGAGCAGCTAAATGAGCTGAGCAGCATTACAGAGGAGTGCAGCATTTTTCTTGTCTTCGTGTTTTTAGCTTCTTTTTGAAACAGGAATAAGTGGTACAATTACAGCCAGGATTTTCCTATGAACACCTAAACTACTTAACTAAGAGCCTGGTATGGAGAGAAAGTGTCAATTTGTAAAATGCAGTTTAACGTGGGGTTTTTTTCCCATCATTTAGTAAGAGGTCTCAGGAGTAAGATTCCAGGGTAATTACTCATGTCTGGCAGGAGCCCACCCTGGAAGCATTGCCTAACTTTGACCTGCTTCCAACCAGCTAGGAAACAGCCAGGTTGCTCAGTGGAATTGATAAAACCTTCAAAGACTGTATTAGCATAATTTAAACATGTCATAAGCATATCATCACCAAGGTTTCATTGAGGACTACCCATAATCCAGATTTTTAAATCTGATTCTAGTTACTGCAACAGTTCGGTTGTGTTCCCACTTAAGTCAGTTGAAGTTTTGATACTGAGAAAGTTTTTTTCTTAAGTTGTCGGACCTGTACAGTCTTTACTGAATAATTTATTACTTTCAGAGCCACATGCAGCAGAAACAGTTGTGGTACCATTCCTGTTCCCATCTGTAGGAATGGCTGTAATCTAAGTGTAGGTAGCTTTCTATCTCACAGAGTCTATTTACCTGGGATATTGATGATATAATTGAGGAAAATAAATACCTTTAGAAACAGAAGACTGAGTAATTGTGTATGGATGCCTAAAAGGTTTAGAGACTACATCAATTCCCACACAGAAAGAGCAGCTAGTTGGAAACCCTAAGGATGCTATTTGCCTTAGGATGACTTGTGGATTTAGTGCATCTTCCAACCTCCCTCCTCAATATGTTCCCAAACACTGTCACAGTAACTGCCTGCAGGCTTTTTGCAATATGAATCAAATGGATTTAGGAGAATATCAGGGCTACTTTGAGGTTCAGTATTTAGGAAGGGCATAGATAAGGACATCTGTGAGAAATGTTGTGATTTCTACTTGTGAAACCCTGGCTGCGAATGAAGCCCAAATTTCTGGGCTGAACTTTGCTGAACTTGCCATGGCCCTTTTCCTGATAATGAAATATTTCTGTTTATGGAGCTGTCAAATCTAGCATTGCCACTTGCTTTCTAATTCTCCAATAGTATCTAATGATTATGTTCTTTCAGTAGTATTCACACAATATCCTGGTTTAAACAGGAGAAAGAAACAATTTATTAAAAACAACAAATAAAATTCAAGCCCTCTTCCTAACTCTCTTTATCCATTGCTGCAGGTTTATTCCTACTAGCAGAACCATTTGAGGTGAATATCTAGAATTAGCCCCATTCACATATTTTAAAAGAAGGCATAGAATATTGTTAGCAAAAGTAGCTGGGTAAATTAATATGTACATGTATTGGTTTCCAATAAATTAAGGTCTTGCATGCAGAAAGAAAAGTCACTCAGTCTTAAAGTAATTTTTTAAAGATAATAAGGAGAGAGCAGCAAAGCCAAGCAGCTTTTACTTTGGAGTGATTTGATGTAGACCCACAATTTTTTGTATGCTTTTAAGGGATTTAAATTCCAAGACTCAGTTTGGGGTTACTGAATAGGAAGCTATGACAGATTACAGGTCATTTGCAGGCTCTTGATAATGCAGTGTGATTTAAAACTGCTTGCCCCAGTGTAAAAGAAAAGCCAGGTGGGTTCTGTGTGCTGTGGACAAAAACTTAGCCAGGTGGTTGCTGCGAGGAAGCCTGTCAGGTTTGTTTGTGTGGAAAGTATTTTGAAGTACCTCACTTGAAACAGGGTTACAATATACACAGTGCTATTGTGAAAGAAACAAAAATGATGAAGTGTTCATAGGTTGAAAGTAATTCCAACTCTGAGAATGCATGGGAGCGTCTTAGTTTCAGGATCATTGTCATATGTAAGTGAATTAATAGATTCTTGAACTTCCTGTCATTCTAAGTACAGAACCATACATTTGTGGGTATCTTCTGTGTGCCACTGGGATTAGTCACTTCAGCTAGAGGGTGTTGGAGAATTTTTTGGCTTTTTTTGAATTTGTCTAGTAGGTGCCTGTGCACAAATGTTCGATTTTGCCGGATAATGAATCACGTATTGGTTTGAAAAAGGCCAGTATGGATGTCTGGCTCCAGAACATATATCCTGGAAAGTCTCCCGTGATACTTAGATTGGTTGGGATCTAGTGAAGGGCTGTGATGAGAAGCCAGCACTGATAACAAAGACTTAGGTTTGGAGCAGTGCAGCCTGTGACTAAGTAGCTGCACTCCCACATAGATTGCCACAGCCTAGGTAGGCACAGTGCAAGCCACTGGTCTTGGGCTTATGTCAGCTCTGGTTTCCAGGTTTGTACGTGTACATTTTTTTCTGTACTCTTCACCAAAGATCCAGCTCGGTTCCCCTGAAATGCAATGGGAAAATCCTTTGCAACTCCCTTGGGTGCCTTGCTGATTTGAACTGCACAGTTCATTGGTAACAGTAAGTGACAAGCTGGTGGCTTAGAGCTCCACTGACTGTGTGACTGCAGAGCAGAAGCAAATGTATTTGTGTGTGTATGTGTGTGTGAAATTGGGCATCCAGGCTGTGAAATGCTGTCAATTGGCAGCAGAGCAATCAGACAAAGAGCTTTTGTTGCTATAACTTCTCTGGAGGAGCTTGTTGTGATCAATATGTAATCACTGTGAGAAAGAAGCAAAAGATCTAAAATTCCTTATATATTTATTTATATATATATATGTACACACACGTGTATATATTTCATTCATTAGAAATACTTGGATATTTTTTCCTGACCATAATTAAACAGACTGGATGATATTAAAAAGTCAATAAACATTTATAATGTCATTTTGTTTATTCACATAACAGTCCTCATTTAAGAGTTTTTAAGTTTTCCCTTTGTTCAGACATGAATGCTGTAGGGGAAAGGATGAAAAAGAAATAGGCCATGAGACATAATCATTCTTACTTAGTATATTGAAATTTTCAGCGTCGGGGTTTAAGGAGCTGAGGGCGACCAGGGCTGGAGGCAGCAGCAGAGCCCGTGCTCAGCTCCTGGGTAGGGTTATGTCGGTCCCACTCGATGCCTACAACAACCTGGCAGTCTGTAGCAGCTCAGTGACACCTGGTTTGGATACGTGCCAGCTTCTCAGAACTCACACTCCTATCCCTGTTTGCCAGCCCGGCGGGGATGTCTGTGAATAAGCAGATTTGGGGACAAGGCTGCTGTTTCACCTCTAGAGGGACGCCCAGGACCGGAGATGAGGCTCTGCCACATGCGGGCGGCAGCGCGGCTGCTCCCTTCCTTTCCCTTCCCTCCCGAACCTGCTGCGCCTCGGGACACAGCGCCCCAGGCGTCTCCAGAACAATGACAACGAAATCCTGAAAGGAGAGGAACCGCAGGAGGTAAAATGTTTACAGGAATGACACTGGCGACGTGCAGTGTTCAGGGAGGTGAGAAATCCCTCCCGACAGGGTTCGAATGTCTCCTGCTCCGTCCTCTCTTCTTCCTCCCTGTGAGAGAGGCCAGCGTCGGCAGATGATTGCACTCATGCTTCATGTAGGCAGATTGTTACTGCTCTCTATCATTTGTATTTGCAGTTCAAACCACTCTAAATCACCGTTCCTCTCCAGTCTAACCTCTGCCACCACCGTCAGGGCAGAATGAGCCCTCAGAATAAGGTGCGTTACGTGATGTCTGGACGTGCCTGTAGCATTTTCGTCTCTGCATTAAGTAGCTGCGCTGTGAAATTTCTGCTGGGATCAGTTAGGGTAGAAAACAGCACTTCCACAAAAAATGAGAAATCGCTCGTTGGCCTGTAATTCAGAATAGAACAAGGGGAACAGGATTTCCTTGTTAGTCTCTCCAAACTAGTCTGAACTTGCTCTTCAGCATGACTCTTTCAAGCAAAATTCTGAATGCTTTCCTCATACTCTTTGCCAAATCTGTCTCCATGATCTTTGATTTACTTACTTTTGATAACTACTTAGAGTGAAATGCTTTGATGACATTTTCCACTTTTTGATCTTAAACCTCTATAAATGGGTACAAAAATGTAGTTATATAGATATACAGAAAACACTGTAGCCAGTTAAAAGAATAAGTAGAATGAAATATAGGCAGCATCCTTCCTCTTCAGTTCAGAGTTCTGGGCTGTGGTTGGACGATCGCACAATGCTCAATTTTTAAATTATGTTGTGCCATCCTGACTATTGACATGGTTGTGTTCTACCTAAGATGACTTGGTGTTGAATTTACTGATATTTGGGGAGTTGAAACTGTTTGCTCTTCATATGGAAAACCTGGACTAAGTATCTCTCTTTAGGTTTGCACTGAAATACGCCCTTTCCCATCAGGAAGCTCCAGTGAGCTCTCCCGACCTCCTCTTGACTCCCTTACACTCCCCACACTCACAGTCAGACCAGGTTTCCTTACTGGCTCGACCCCAAGCTTCCCATCGCAAAGTCCTAGGCGTCTGAATCTTTAAAAAAAAATTAATCTTGGCTCAACAACAGAGTAACAGTTTGAGACTGAGCCTTCGAGGAGGCACCCTGAACAAAGGAAACCCTGGAGTTTTTATGCTCTTAAAATCTATGCACGTGGGAGTCTGGGATCCTTGATTCCCGCTGTGCTGAGTGTCCGGTCCCCTGGCCGGCGCCACAGGTCCCCAGGCCCTTTGTTATGCAAAGGGCGGCAGTTCACAGCCTCCTGTCTCGGGCTCTCATCACCGGAGCTCTACCTGCATCTTGCACACCCTGCACCGAATATATGCCTCAACATCTGCCATCCCGCAGGATAGTGTGATGCCTGTAGCCTCTCTGCATCTGACTGGAAAAGACTGAGGGACACTAGAAAAAATGGGAGAAAACTTCTACAGTTCTAGGCCAGATTCAGGGACAAACTTGAAAAAACTGAAGTGACTTGGTTATTACGATGTTAGACTGGTAATTTGATGGTTTGGATTTACAAGTTAGCTTTGCAAGATACCACTTACCTGATCATGGTCATTTAATCTCTCTGAGGCTCCATTTGCCATCACTGCAATGAGAATAATAATACTTATTTTCTGCTGTCTACTTAGGCAGGCTTTCAAAGTACTGATTGTTTAACATTTTGTAGAGCTCTGAGCACTGCTGAACCATGAGCTGGTGTAACACCCTGGGCATTGCTGCACAGCCCTGCCCTGCTGTGTTTGCTTCTGCTCTGCTTCCAAAGGAGAATTAAAAGACTGGAGGAAAGGTGACTTTCCAGTGTTCTTTTCCTCAGCTCCTCTCACCGGATATCTAAGTTTGTGGAGCAACAGCCTAAAGTAGCAAGTGAGCAGCTGACTGCAAGTGACCAAGTACCACTTGGTGGTTGCAAAATAAATGATCAGAAACAAACCAACTGCAAAATTCAGGAGACTTCCCAGCCATAGATTTTGTTGTGCAAGTGGCAAAGACCAGCAGGTGCTCCAATATATGTGGGTGTAGACAGTGAAGTTCATATATTTCCACTAATTTGGATCCCATCCCTGGGAAAACTCTCTTTTGGGAGGTCTTTTAGGTGAAATGAGCTGTGTCTACCTCGGGCTTGATCAGACTCTTCTCAGCTGGGAAAGGGGTAAAGAGGAAGAGGAGGCACCATTGCATGAAGTAAAGGCTGTGTGGTTGCTGCTGCTTTCCAGCAATCAGTGTCATCATGGAATGAGTTTTGGTTTCCATAAGTTTGAAATTGGTTAATTCCTTCCATGAAATAATCTGCTCTTACTTTAATTTTTTCAGATCATAATGCCCAAGGGACTTTTTTGCAAGCATCTACAGCTTCCCCCCTGCTAATTTATAAGAACAGCTCAAGGTTTCCATTCTTGCAAACAGCCTCACCCTTTCCCCATGATACCTTTTCATATTCCTACCACTGCCTTATAGACAGGCTGTTGCAGGTTGTGACTCTCAGGAGAAGAGAGTGGCAATGAAGGTTGTTGGTTATTTTTTTATGTGCCATCCTGTTCTTGCATCCTGTAGATAGAGAGTAACCAAACAGCAGGAAGCAGTTTCATAGCAACCATGCTATTTTGCTGTCTCTTTTCTGAATATTATGCAAAAGGAATGTAGCAGAAAAAATAGAGGGACAGTCCTGTGTAATGGCTTCTCTTGGAGTATTCCTTGGGCATTTCTCCTGCTTTTAATTTCTTATTTATCCTGCCATATAAACCAGTCTTTCACCTCTCCAACTTTTATCAGACCCTTGGAAAACCCCAGACAGCATTATTGTCCATTTTCCCTGAACCTCTTCTGGGGCTGGTGGTTTTCAATTGTTTCAGATGTTTTTTCAAAAATGGGACCTTGCCCTCATTTAGATGTCACCAATGTGGGTATCACAACCAGCAGTTTCAGAGAGGTGCTGCAAATCCATTCTTGGCAGCACATCAAAATGGAATGGGTGTTAGGGATGCCAAAACAACCTGTTCTACTGCCCAACAGGTTTGAAGTCTTCATTATCATGAACTGAATTTGTTACCTGCCTTGCTGAACGCACAACTCATGCAAGCTTTTACTTGCATGAATCAGCTTCTTGACTCTTGGAAGCATCTGCAGAATTATGTTCTATATCAGTTACATGCTCACAAGATGCGATTTCTCATTGCTGCTGTGAAGGAAAAACATGTAGGCATTTCTGATTGCTTTGAATTTTATTTACTTTCATATTTAATGTTACAGTCTTGTAATTTTTTGGGCAGTGTGCCCAGACAAGAATTTTTTTTTTTAATTTCCTTGTTACAGAACACTGCATAGAGGTTAATTTCCCTCCAGCAATTTCTGAACTTTTAAATGCCAAAGTCACTGCTCACAAGAACTGACTATTTGATATTGATCTTCCATCTTTAATGCTTCTGCTGCTCTCCTCTGGATACACAGACCTCTTAAAGGGATTAGGGAATCCTTAATGAATGTAGGTTTTTGCCTCATCTCTTTTTTTTTAATGGTTCACTTCTTTTTCCTGTACATTCAAATGCTTCAAGTGCTTCTGGTGGCTTCTTTTTTTGTTTGTTTGTATAGCTATTATACTATAAAGCAAATGTTTGCCTGGTATTAGATTACATTGTGATTTGCTGGTTTTCCTTTTCACAAAACCCAGAGAATTTAGAGGAGGTTACCATAATTTCATGTTCATTTTTGTCCAGTATGAAAAAGTAGACTAGGAAAAATATTCTGAAAATAGTTAATATTCAGGCTTTATGCATAGACATACCTTCTTTTACTGCTGTTAATTCATGGTTAATACTTGTTCCCTGGAGGGTTTCCCCCCCAGAATTGAAGTGTGGAATTGCATTGACACAAATGATTGCCAGTGAACAGGTCATGGTTCAGCCACATGGACAGTAAGTCCAGCAGGGGTAGGGGATGGATCAAACACTTCAACTTTTGGAAGAGGATGTCTATCTACATTCTTGAGACATTTGTTTGCACTGTAAAATCTCACCCTACTTTTTAAATTTAGATTTTGGACCTATTCACAAGTCAATTTTGTATTTTGTTATTTGCTGTTTGTAACAGAGAGGTGACATGGGAAGCTCTGCCCAGTCACAGACAAGGATGTCATTATTCTGGGTACTGTATAGATACATGCTGAGAAGGGGCTTTGAAGAGTTATAGTACATTTAACTTTCCATTTGTTTGTCATTTATTTAAATTATACAGTTATGAAATGCCTTAAATCTGTATTTGCAAACTTTGAAGGGAAAGGAAAAAGAACTCTGTGGCCCAAAGTTCGCCTTTTCTCTTAAACAAAGCTAATGAAGTCAATGCAAATGTATTTTCCATAGAGGAAGCTACATTTACTTTCCTGCTGACCCTGTTTTCAAAGTGTTTCTAGTGGTCTGTGCTTTTCCATCTGCTGCCTGCAGACCCCTAACTTTGCTTAGGTTCTTGGATCAGCTTTTTTCATTCTCTGTCTTCTTTTTTTTTTTTTTTTTAAACAATTACACTCTAAGCAGTAGTCAAAAACTTGAAAGTGAAATCATTATGGTGGGGGTAAAAATGGAAGAAGTAAACTATAGTCTGGTTGAGAAACTCCAGAAGCCTGGTTATCTGGATGACAAAGTAACCAGAATAAGAAGATAATGTTAGTTGTAATTAAAATTGTTTTCCAGGTTTAAGGGCCGATTTAATATCAGGGGACAACATCCAATTTCCATAAGAAGTCCTAAAAGCAGCTGTGAACACATCTCCAAGGAGTAACACATGCACTCCTTTCCCCCAATTATAACAGAGTAAGTGGGTGCTAGGTGGGAATGACACCAAACTGGCTTTGACATTTCCAAGAGTTACACTTCTGAAGCGTAACTTCCCACTAAGTGAGTTTTATTGTTTTGTGACACAGAACATGGCTCCTGTGAAAATGTATGAGAATTTTTACTGTGGCATGATTGGGTGCAGTGAGAAGGTAAAGTGGATCAGCTGGAAAGACACCACAGCAATGGTCCCAGGAGTGTGTCACCAGGAGGGATATTCCGTGATTTGATGGTCAACAAAGACCTGCCCATAGAACAAGCAATACAAAGGGACCAGATCTCGTGTCCCAGCCAGTGAGAGGGACATGTGGTGTGTGCCTCAAAGCCAGAGCCTCACCAGCACCGCTGCAGAGCAGCTCGTGGTGTGCAGGCTGCGTTGCTGTTCAAGGGTCGCTCTGGGCTGGCAACAGCAGGAGCTGGGGCTGGACCTGCCCTCACTCCACACTGGCCTGATAGCGTGAGAAGCTGCTGGCATTCCAGACAGGGAAAGGAGAAAGGAGTAACAAGAGGGACTACAAGACAAAACATATGAAGAGGGAGTGGGGGGAACTCCCAGTGGGTGTACATTTTCAAGGACAGTGGCAGGGATGTGCTGACTGAGGCTGAAACTCTCAAGTAAGGATGTAGTCAGCAGAATGGAAGCCAATGAGGAAAGAGTAAAACAGGGTGGGTTGCTTATGTAAGGTGCATGTGGGGAAGGGATATAAAAGGAAGCAGACAGGGCTGTTGCAGGGTCCCTGTTGAGCAGCCCCATGCCTGCCCACTGTGGCCTGGAGCTGGACAGATTGCACATCCCAACAGACTTTCTGTTTTGCCTGCAGGATTCCTGCCTCTATTCACTGCAGTTTAGTCAGACTTTTGAAAAGATAAGTCTGAACTTTTTCATGGGTCTCTTCATTAACAGTCATCTTCACAATATCTCTTTGAGTAGGTGTTGTCTTTCTCTTACAGAAGTGGATCTGGGTTATGAGGAGAATCAAATTGAAATTCATGTTGGGTGCCTGATTTAAGAAAACTGGAAGGTAACTCTTCAGAGAATTCAGCATGATATTTCACTGTGCATATTGACAGTGTTCTCCACTGGTATGGGTGGCAGATCCAACTGCTGTGTACTTCTGCTCACTGGGATTGTAAGTAGCTTTTATTCAGAATATGAGACTGAAATTCCAGAGGTAACATGATGCTTCAGTGGCCAGCATACCAGGGGACTTCTAGAAAAGGCAGACATAAAACTTTGTTTTCCAGCATTCCATGCACCTGCATTTACTGTGCAAAGCTGCTCTTACTATTGCAGTAATCCCGTTGTTCTCTGAAACTGGAGCGAGATCTGCATTAGGCACAGCAAAGCTAAATTAAGGGGTTCCGTGAGAGTTTAGCTGCTGTTTTCACTTCAAGGAATATAAATAAGATGACAGTAGGACAAAATAACACATTAACCATCACATGCATAAAATCCTGACCAAGCATTTCTGCCGTTCCATCCAAGGAACTAATCTGATCATACCTATGTCAGCAATCCAGCCTCCAATTAGCACTTAAAAGCAGAGTTGGTCCAAGTGTTGCTAGTATCAACTACTGTTTAAACTCCTACTTTTAAAATAAAAAATCTTTTCTAATAAACAGATTTTTGTTGAGAAGGGTGAAATAAAATGTTTAGAAGTCTTAGTTGTTATTCTTTAAGTTTTTAACTTAGTTTTAATTTTGACTAAGTAACTTGTATAAACATAATTTCCAGCTTTATTAAAAATTCCATAGATGAATGATTCTATAGCACTGCAGCAAACTGACTCACCGATGTCATTAGCTTGTAATGTCAACCTCACACACAAACTCTTCCCTGTGTCTCAGATTTGCCCCTCAATTTGTTCATAATACCCTTCCAGTTGTCTCCATCTTCAGGCTCTTAATCAGTAAGTTTACCTCTGTTTCACACTTTCATCAATGTACATTTCTTGTCTCAGTACCTTTGCCTAAGTAATTTGAGAGCCACAAAGCCCCATCACACAAAGCTCCATTGTTCCCATGGCTTGTGGTTCCCCTCCTGCATTCCTAAACAATCACCAGTCTTAGTTTGTCTCTGCCTCCAGCAGTTCCTAACAAAATCCAAGGGGCATTTTCACAGTCCTTCCTCTTCTTTTGCATCTTTCTTGATCCTGAATCTGCTTCTAGTCTGATATCTACTTCTTCAAAAAATTCACACAATCTTTATTTAACCTTCATTTTACAAAGTTAAACAAGATGTTAAATAGTATTACCAGTGTAAGAGTGAAACTTTATTATTCATTGTGAACAAAATTAGATTGGGAGTTAGGAGGCTTTTTGCTATCCATGGCGTGAAATTCTGTAACATTTTTTGAGAAAGAAGTGAAATGAGGTATGCTCAACTATTTTCATCTGTATGTAGCTGCAAGGAAATTTAATTCTGCTCTGGAAACACTCTCTTTGAAATTTTAGCTATTAATCTCTAATAAACTCCCACTGAACATATGTAAAAATAGATATTGCATAAACTTATAGATTGTAAATCCTTGCAGGACTATTGATCAGGAAGGCAATAGGATTATCCTTGATTCAAACCTAAGAACACCATGCCTCTGCCAAATTTTGGCTTTCTTTTTTTTGGCTTCATTCAGACCCACAGAATCACTGAATTGGTGAGGTTGGAAAGGAGCCCTGGAGATCGTCTAGTCCAACCACTGTGTTTTGTTGAAGTTCTTGAGAATCCTGTCCGCCCATTTCTCCAGCCTGTCCAGGTGTCTCTGATTGGCAGCATAACATTGTTACAAATGAAGTGTGTAATTAGATATAAGTATAAACTGGAATAAAAATATAAAGAGCAAGAGTTTCAAACCCCCCAAACAGCTTGGCTGAAGAAGAAAGAATTTCACAACACTGGAGCAGTTGCAAAGGAAATTCTTTCTGCACAAAAGTAATCAATAGAGTGAGGAGTCCACCCAAGGGGAGCTGGATCTTATCACAGGAACATTAACGCTATGCCCTGACGATGATGACTTGATCACTATCTTCTGTTATCTACACCTCAGTCGTTAAAGCATTATAGGTTCCGAAACCCCTTGTCCAGTCCTGCACGGTGAAAGAAGAACCCCATGAATATGTTAAAGAGTGAGAAGAATGGACTGGGTTTGGACACTCCCCCAAAATCGTATAAAAATAACCCAAACAAGGCAGCTGGTGTGAATCGGGGAGGTCTGATGCAGTAGAGGTCAGGCTCACTGTTTCACCCAGCTCTAACCCCGGGCTTGGAACTGTTTTTCTCAATTGTGGCTTTTGTGACCGATCTTTCGGCCGCATAATAAATTTTATTTCTTTATTAATTTTAATTGGGCTATCGTGGTCGTCTCAACATTAACCACTCTTCCCAAGTATGACTGGCACACTTGCTGAAGGTGCACTCTGACCCATCATGAAAGCCTTTCATGAGGAGGTTACAGAATACTGGACCCCATATTGACCCCCTGAGGATTATGTGGGACTCTATCATTTTACTGCCAAAGTGACTGAGTCTTTCTTCACCATGGCCTTTATTTTTCTTCTTTTCTTTTCTTTTCTTTTCTTTTCTTTTCTTTTCTTTTCTTTTCTTTTCTTTTCTTTTCTTTTCTGTGACTGGTCATTGGCAGGTGTGTTTGGGGTAATTGTGGCCAGAATGGTACTTCACCTAAGGGATTATGAACTCCTGGACTTGTCTTTTCCAGCTGCATAGAACTGATCTCATATTAAAGGACTGCACATAGTCATTGTAGATGCAGCTGAGAGTCTGGGCCTATAAATCTAATCTTTAGCAGTTAATCTGATAAATGTCGTTGCTGGAAGTTCAGAAGCATGCTGGTTGGAAGGGAAGAGTAGGAAATCTTTTAAAGCCTACTTGCCCCATGATCACCATTATTTTAAAGTATGATACAGCCAACAGTTGGACAGGATAGTAGTTCATAGGCCACCTCTTAACATCAGTTTATCCTTGCTAGGAAAGGGAAAGAAGGTCATTAATCCTTCACTGTATTTATGTGCATAGTATTCCACAATAATAATGCAAACCTGCTCACCATTATTCTAACTTTGCTAATTGGGAGGAGTTCAGCAGACATGTCTGGTATTCTCTGAGGTCCAGCTGGTAGCCAATTTCCAGCAGAGTTTGCTGAGGAACATGAAGGTCAAGTAACTTCCCCAAGGTTACACTATAAATGGCTCAGCTGGGATTAGGATCCAGATTGGCCTTGCTCCTAATCTTTTGCCTAATTAATCACTGTAGTCTCTTTCTGCAAATACCAAACAGGTTCATCTCTGTAGTTTCACCAACAAAATGCTGTGGGCAAACTCACTTAATTTGGGGGGATAGATTTCTTGAGAAGGGGAATAATGAAATAGCATTAGAAAAGCTAACTGGTAGCTGAAATGGAAAACAATTAGGACTGGATTTTGCCTATGGGAGATATTATTGTAATAGCTGTGTTGAACTCTTCTTGATCTCTTATGTCTCAAAACTGTGCACATGTGGCCTCTCTCCCTTATCAACTGTCAGTATGGATACTATTGAGAGCATGATATTTGCTGAAATTTTTGGACTCTGTATTTATCTACCTTTATTATAACTCAAGGAAATTGGCTGACTGGAAATGCAGAAACATTAACAAGGTGGCTGTCACATGGTTTATTTGGCCTTTTGTAAAACTCTCTGTGAGGCAAATACTGCAGCATTTTGGCCACAAAACTGTTATAATGCAGTTGTTTTACTCATCTCTTGTGTGGGATGGAGTACTCTAAGAGGAAAATCAGCAACCAGAGTTTTAGGTAGGATGAAGAAACTCCCTGATTTTCTCTATCTCTAGCTGAAACCCATGGTCAGTATTATGGAGCATGAAACATTTTATAGTGCCAGCTGGTTTTAATTAAAGGCTTAGTTTCTCCAGCACAAAGACACTTCATTACAAACCAATGAACATGTTCACACCAGCAGTCTGCCTGTTTCTGTAAATAGGAATGGGTACAATGTACAGGTCTGGAGAACTGCTTGGAAAGCCTTGTGGGGCACAGAACTAAAATAATAGCCAGCACATCTCACATGGATTAAGGAGGCAGAAAAACAAAAATGTCATTATTTAGACTGTTGCTAAACTACATCATCATGATGTAACTGATCTCCTGCCATTAGGCAGTGAAATCCAAAGCCACAGAGCACAATTAAAAGGCAACCTGACACCTGCAGGCTCCAATACACTTTTTGAAATAGGTAGAAAGAAAATATGCATCTCATCAAGGGGTTGAGGATGGTATATGAAGGATTATCCATGGTAGGTTCCTACTTCAAAGTTAGTCCAGTACTATATAGCCTGGATTCTTACATAAAGGGAATTCAATCTCCACTCTTCAAAAGTTACTACTTGATATTAGTAATCTCAGCAAAAGTGCCAAAGATGATGAATGAATAAGGAATTGGGACTCATTTGCAGTGTGATTACAGATGGTTGAATGTAATTACATAGTTGGGCTATGTGGGGCTATGCAGAGAAACCCTCTTGTGCTGCCGCCTTTGTCAGACCTGGAGTGCATCAGAGGATCTGCTAGCCTAACATTCAAGATGCAAGATGATATAAAATTTAAGAATTGAAAACTATATTAAACCAACAGATTGCTAGATTTTAGCCTAAGAATGATAATTTAAAATCAATTTGAAACCTTGTAGAGAGCCAATGAAACGAACAAAATTAGATAAACTGGGAAAGATTTCTGTCAATGTCTAACTTGATACCATGATGAGACATTTTCAAAGCAATTTCTAGAAGATCCAGATAAAATTCAATGTGTGGTGATACAAAAAAGTACAAAGGGAAGTGAGGGGAAGAAAGGAATTTAGTTTCACATTATATTCAAGGTTGGTATGTATTTTATTAGGAGAGGTTTATCAGAGTGACTGGAATGGAAGTTATTGTTCAAGCAACAGAGGGTAAACAAGTCCTGTCCTATTATGCATGGAAATATTTCTGCAATTTCCACAGAATTCAACAGGAAGCAAACATTCATATCATATCATAGAAGTTGTTTACTTCTCCCATTTGAATTTGGTGTGAAGTGTGTGTGTGTATCTCCAGTTAAAATGCAGAAAGTCCTGCCAATATTCATGAGAAAAATACGTTGTATGAGAAATGTCACCTAGTTCTGGAAAAAGAAACTCAAGAATTTCCTAACTAATATCAAAGAATGTACAAAGCTGTTGGTCTGTTGAGAAAAACAAATAATTAATTAATTCTTTAGGACCCTCATGAACACCCACCTTCACTCCAGCTATTGGATACACTGAAGTAGAGAGGACAAACAGCCTGACCCGAACTGTGCAGGTGTGGACATGTAAAAACTCACAAGAGGGGTCTTCTTACAGATTCTCATAACTATTAGAAATGCAAAAATTGACAGAAGTATAACTTCTGTGTTATAAAATACATAATGCCATGTCTTATGTTATGGCATAAAACACTGTGTTGGTTTAGATATTTCTGTTTATCTCCACCTTCCAAAAGAGAAATTAGCACCCGCCTTGCTAAAGAACATCAGCCCAGTATTCAGGATGTATTTTGCAATGTTGCATCAGGACAGTATGTGCAATAGTGTGTGGTTTCCAGTTTGTTTGCTACCAAGAGTAAAATCTTCCCCATTTGGAGAAAGGCTTGAGGTTAATCTTGATTTCTTAGCATTTATGTGCACTAACAGATTATTGGAGTTTGCTTTGATTCAAACTTTTCTGGGTTTGCCAGTTTCTCTTGTCTCATCTGGGCAATTGTGATCTGGCTCACTGCTCACATGTTTCTTCACTACTGATAAAAAGTGTTGGGATCATGACTATCTGATGATGAAGATGCTCGTGTGACTTGAGGCACCCTGCTAGCTCAGCTGTCACTGAAAGCTGTGAAGTCAAGATATCTCCTACAGTCAGCTGAGGCACCTCTTTCTTAGTCATCTGGCCATAACTAGTTTTCCAAAGGGTAATGGCCTCACCTCTCAGAGGCTGGTATAGCCTGTCTCAGTGTATGCGAAACAGGGCCGGATACTCTGGGAAGCTTAATGCCTTTTAGTTGTAATTGTGCTCTAGAATCCTACTCTTGAATGTTACTTCTGTTCTAAAATCCTGATCCAATTTTCTGCTTTCTAGACCTTGTCCTAGTTCCTAATACTGAGTGCTACATCCTAATCCTGCCCTTCAGCCTTGGTTCCTAGATCTTGCCTCTTTCATTTCCAGTTCCAGTTTCAGCTTTGAATTAGCCTGCCTGAACTTGTTTCAGTGTGGACTGCTCATGATGCTGAAGACACTTGCAAACATTGAGAGTAAAATTATAATGAGCCAAATCTGATCTTCACTTAATCATGCAAACTTAAGTTTTCATGAGATTAAAACTTTTTCCAAGGACAGTGACATTACTATAGTCTAATCAAGAAATAAGATCTGTAGAAATTCTACTTCAAGCTACTCACGAAGGTGAATCACATCTTTCAGCAGATTTACATGTGGTAATTGATTTACATGTGGTAGAACCGTAAGTAGAGTGATAAACTTTTAAAAAATTTTGTTTACACATTTCAAAGAGTGCTTCTTCTTTTTGCTGTCTGGCAACACTCTCCCATTCCCAAATTATAACAATTAAAAAGTCTCTTACTCATGTCACATATTGTGAAGGCAGAGAGATGCTTTCTCCACAAGTTTCCAAAGAAGACTCACTATGTTCCTAAGAATGTTTTCTCACTTGTACAACAGACCCTTTGTATGCAAGTGATCAGAAATTGTACTTGAAAAAGCTATGCTGAGAATAAAAGTATGTAGGATATTCATTGTAACAGGGCCTCTTCACTGGATGTGTCCATCTGGTGGCCGTATTCAAATAATTAACAGAGGGAACTGATGTACAGAGTCTGTTTAGCACAGCATCATTTGGCCAAAAGCATATTCCAACAAAGCTGTAGAAGAGGATGGCAAATGCTGCTATTTCCCCAGCTGGCTTGAGAAACTTACTGTCATCAAATTTTGGCATGGTTCTATTTCAGCCTTCTTTCTGTAGAAAGAGAAACTAATTAAGATTCCTGTTAGATAGAATGCTGTAGTTGTTTTCATTTGAACTTTTATTCCTGAAATTCTAACAATTATGGTTCAGATAGCTCCAAGACTGATTTGTGCCATGAAGTCCACAAAGAAAACTAAATTGTTGTCTTCTTTCACTGTTGCAATATTGCTCTAGAAGTGCAGGTGAAGATATGAAAAGAGTTCATAGAAGTTATGATATTAGTAATGATACCTTTAGCTGTCATCATTAAGGGTATTGTAAGATAATAGATCTTGAAAAGGAAGCCTTAACATTATGCTTTCCTGCTGTTTTGACCTAAACAAAAGTAGGCTATTTATCATAAGAAATACAGAGTCAAAATTGCAGTGACATATGTGACTGACAGTGACATATAGGCAACCATGCATTGCTGGATACTTCATTGTCAAAACCAATAACGTAGTGTATCAGGAACTGCTTAAAAAGGCAATTTTCTTATTTTCACAGTGTACTGATGTTTCATCTCAGAAGTATGGAGCTTCTCTTACAGCCCTACAGCTTATTCATATGAGCATTGTTTGAAGTACACTGTACTTTGTGAAAGAAATGAGTTCTGCCTAGCCAATGTATTATTTATTCTAGTGACAAGAACAGTTTGGAGATTTTTGTAAGCAGATCAGTGCAAAACAGTAGACTTGAAGAATGGACTCAAAGACCCCACCAAAAGGCTATTATGTAAGAATTCATCAGTAAAATGTTTAATACAGAAAGTCAAGTTAGCACCTTTAAAGAGTGAAGTGGCATGGAACAGGAAAGAATGGATGTATTTTCTTTGAACCCTGCATTTGTACCGTGCTGTTTACCTGTAAGATTACACTTTCTGTTTACAGTCATTACAAGAATTTGAAACAACCACCTAGCAGTAAGATTACTCGACTCAGACTAATTGTTACCATCACAAATTATATTTTTTAAATCCTGTGAACCTGATATTCTTAAAAAGAAATAGAATCGTAATTCTTCCTTTCTTACCACTGAAGTCCTGCTGGGTAGTTTGCCTACAAGGCTAAATAAAACCTGTCATTTCCTAAACATAATTTTCCTACATCTGAGTATGTTTAGCCCTAGTTCCTTACTCCATGAATTTCCAGCCTCTGCTACCTGTAAAATCACCCTCCGAGTTGTATCATGAAGACAGGCATGTTTTTTTATACACTTTTCATGGACATATTCAGAACTTGCTGTCTTCTGGAGAGACAGATAATCATTGCAGCTGTTCTGACGATACTGAGTAGCAGCTGTAGCTCCAAGCAGTACATAAGAATGTGGTTTATAATCTCATACAAGTCAGGAAAGAAGTATCAATTAATTACATTTTATAAAGTATATATTTATTAAATGCTGAAATAGAAAAATGCATGAGATTAAGTTTTATTTATTGTCACTAAAAGCCACAAAGTGATTCAGAATTTTATCTGCTATAATTATGGAATGATTTAGCCCACATCCTAAGAAAAACTATCAGAAACAGGAACGCTTCCAGAAAACCAGTACAGCCAGTAGATGAGCACTCAGAATTTCAAACCACTGGAGAAAAAACAACATTAATTTGCATCTCTAAGAACAGACTTGTGGAGGTTTCTGCATTAACACTCTTCTTTATGAAATATGTGTGAAAGACTGTCAAATTGTCTCAGAAGTGTCAGTAGAAAGGACTGTAGAACAAAATGAACAGTAGCAAAGTCAGTATGATCACAGTAGGAGTTTTAGTGCAATAAAGAATGAGATGGCTGCATGATTATGTCTGAGATGTAATTTTTTACTTAAAAGTGATGTTTTAAGTGAAAAAGTAGAAGGTATATGGGACACCAATTTCTACAGGATTTATGAGTTAAATGAAAGAGCTATTTACTATTAACTCTTATGTCCTTACAGAACACAGTTATAGAAACACTAAAAAAAAGCATGGAATACATGAATGTCTTGAATTATTGTATAGTAAACTTTACTGTGGAGGTGCCTTCCCCTGAAATCCCCAGGGGAGGGACCCTGCAGGCTCTGTCCCTGTCCCCATGTCACCTGTGCCTGGGGCCGGGAAGAGAGCAGGGTCCCATGACTGGGGGCTGCTGGGAACTCCACCCATGTGGCTGGAGGAGTAAAATAATCCCTGAACATCTTCCAAAGTATGGCTTCATCTTTCCTTCCAAGTCCATTGCTATCTTATACTTGTTGTAAGGATTCCCCTCATTACACTTTATTAGTTGAAATTCATGTTTGATTGAAAAAAAAAATGTGAGAGAACCAAGACTTAAAGTTGCCATAGCTCAAAAACCTTTTTGAGATTTGGCTATTGCACACACCAACACTCTGAATAATCACAAATGTGAAAATATAACTGAAACTATGTTTTCACTTTAAGCCAGGTATTCCCACTTTTTTTGTAACTCAGATATGGAACAGATTATAAAATAAATCGTTCCAATACATCCTGCTACCCACAAATAAATTTGATATCTAAAGGAAACCAGGGATGTAGTACTCCTGTTGTTTATGAAACAGGCATATAATAAAGGAAAGCATTAAATTCTCAATTTTAAAATGTCATAAATATAGAACTAATAGCAACAATAGTAAAAATCACATTATAAAAGCTACTTATTTGCACCTAATTGCCCTACCAATTCATAACAGACTAATGCTAATGAGACATAGTGGGAAGCCCTGAATAGTTTCTAGTTCAGATGCACAGAATAATGTGATGTAATGCACACTGGGACAGTAAAAATACTCTTAAAGCTTCCAAAATTCTACACAGCTTACATATTTTTTTGGACACAATAGCCAATGCTCAGCAAAAAAACCCCCACCAAACCCAAAACCCACCAAACCCAAAACTGACTGCAGATGTCAGAGCAATTTTTTTGGTGAAAAGTAAAAACTGTTGTGGGATATTGTTTTGCAGAACACAGACTGTCTTGTGATTGAACATTATTTTTGCAGGACATCCCAAAAAAGAGTGGACCAAACTCAATTTAGCTCCTGAAAGAGAGTGAAGGACTAGAATGTTACATGGATTCAGCCCTTGCTTTTAAGAATTTGGAAATTTAACAGAAATCATGTTGTAGGGATAAAAGTACTTAAAAATATGTAAGTTTGCTCATGTCACAATTCATGCCACATGAGGTCCAGCTGCCAGCATCAGGATAATTCCTGGACCATTTGAGAAGGCTTTGGTCTTCCTTGGATTTCCTTGATGGCTTTTAGTTTACTTTATACACTGAGCATGGTAAAAAGGCTCTTTTTTTTGCTTTCTTTGGTCCTTTCTTCAGTAGTAAGGCAGCCTCTCACGTTGTAGTTTATAAGGGGTTCCTGGTATTCCTGCACATGGGAAGTTGTAGACTATTGCTATTACTGAGAAATTTTTGGGAACATTTTTGCAGATGCTTACTCTCATGAATAATGGGCTCTTTCGTTAATTTTGGGAGAAGCTACCATGTCAATGTTTTTGGTGGGATTTCCCATTGCTGTAGTTTTTTATTGGATTGCTACCTTTTTCCTCCCATATATTCCTACACAAATCTTAATCCCAGTAGAAATTTATTGTTAAGTGGTGTGTTTTGATGTCATCTTTTTTGACTCCTTGAACAATGACGAATCTCAATGAATATGATAAATTAGGAATCAGCCTTTCTTCTTCCTTTTTTATCTCCTGTTGGTGTTACTCGACACATGTTTTTTTCTTTGTGCTTGGCACTCATATGTGTTCTAAATGTGAATTACAAAATAACAAAATACACATAAAATACCTGTTCCCATCTTACATGTAAATTTTTTGGTATTAATAGTTGACAATATGATGTATATTTTAATTTTGCATTAGGAATACTGGCATTCTAAGATAAATTTGATACTGTAGCTGCTTGTTAAGACTGATAATTTTCATGGATCATTCTTTTCTGTTATCTTTTCTGACTTTAGGGTTTCCGACAGAACTATGCGGTGTTCCTTTCTTTTTCTCCAGTTGTAGTTAAGTTTACAGATCCTCTAAAACCCTATGGATATATATGTACCATCCCTCCTTTCTACTTAGAAAAATGTAATTAATTAGAAACCAGAAGAATAAATTTCTCTGCTTGCTTTTGGCACTGATTGATCCATTTGGGTGTAGTAGAACCATCCATGATATAATTCTTTCCTTGAAGATATTCTTTAGCGCCAAGGAACCCACCCCAAAATGGCTTCTATTAATTTTCTTTTACAGTCTAGGACACAAGAGTAATAAATGATGTCAGTTGGAACAAGAAATTGAAAATATGTTCATGTTTAATGTAACCGTAATATATGCATGCTCGCTCAAAGACATCAGCACTCCTGGTTCTCATATTTAGTAATGAGTAAATATTGCACTTATTAAACTTCGTTGGAACTAGTAATATGTCACAAGTTTTGTGGAGAAAAGTTCAGCTGAATAGCTTGGCTAAATTGTTCATTAGATAGGTTTCCCAAAGAAAAAATCTCAAGCTTTCTCCTCTTTGCTTTTGATATTTGATCACTATTTCTTAAGTGGAGAGAGGATTTCCTTTTCAATGACCACTCACAATTCATCTTTACAGTCTATTTCTGACATGGGCATTTGCCCTTTTGTGGCCATGGTGCAGCTGAACCTCCTACTTCTCACATGCCTTCGTACTCCTTGGTGAACTTACCCTGGGTGGTCTTCCATGTGTGTCAAACTTGGCACAAACATGAAGAGCACGCTCCTACCAACAAGCACTGTTTATGCCACTCCTAAGCAGAAAGGATACTGTGTCTCTAACAAGACAAGCACTTTGTAGTGATTATCAGCTTTGATTTTTGTGTTATTTTGAGCATATTAAAGCAAATTAATTGATCTAATGCATGTAAATTGTCCTGGATGCTTTAACTGCTGACATCTTCTACAGACAGCCCTTATATATTGTGTCTATTGTGGTGTCTATGCAGGTGAGCAAACCCATGTCTGGAGTGTGTCACAAACAGCCAGGGCCAAGCCTTTGCTTATGAGCCTTTTGTGACGGGCAGCAGCTCTCCATGCCCAGTGCCATTGGCGGCCATTGGCCCAAGCACGCCCTTGGCTGTAGGGGAAGCGCAGAGCCACTCAAGGTAACGACGGGTGGAGCGGCCGGGCCGTTCCCATGGCTGTGCCATGTGCCCCATGGCAGTGCCATGTGCCCTACGCCTACATCCCAGGAGGAGACAGGGAACGGGAAGGAGGATGAGAAGGACGAAGGCAGCTGGGCCGGCCGGCGCCGCTCCGCCCCCAGCCCGCCCGCCTTGGGCCTCGTCGGCCACCGTACGCCCATGCCTCAGGTGAACGCGTATCCCTCCGCCGCGACCGCCCCTCGGCTGGGCTCGCACCCGGCAGTCCCCGGATGGAAACTGTGATGGCGGCCGGCAGCACCTCGCCGGGCGGTGGCGGCACCCGAGGTAACTCCGCGTAGGGCGTAGGGCGGGCAGCAGGAGGGCCCCACGTGGAGCGGGAGGGACAGCCCGGCGCGGCTCGTAGCGGAGCGGGTAGAGGGCGCGAGCGGCTGCGGCGGTGCTCCGTGGTGAGGGTGAGACATTAAATAGTCCGCGCCCGGCGTCCCCGGGAGGTTCGGGGGACAGCCGGGGCTGGGGACGGGCAGGACCGCGGGGCGCGCCCGGGGCGGCGGGACCGGCCAGAAATGGCCTCGTATGCTGCTGCAGGAACGATCCTGGGACCGTATCCCTCCGCCGGGCTACGCGCCGAGAGTCGCGGCCGCCCCCGGGCCGTGCGGGCGCCCCAGGCGGGCGGGGGCGGCGCTGCCGCGGGGCTCCCGAGGAGGAGCCGGGAGGGACGCGCCTCGCTCGCCCCTACCCCGATGCTGAGCAGCGCCTGCTGCTGTGCCCGCGGTCGCAGGGAACCCGTGGCGCAACTTTGAGGCGGTGGCAGCTCGGGCGCTCCGTCGTCCGCTGTCCCGCGCTTTGTCCCGGCGCTTATCGGCCTCCGCAGCCCCTGGCCGGCTCCCGGCCAGCCCCGGCAGCGCCCGCGGTATCGCTGCTCCCCGGCAGCCCCGGGCGGGCGGAGGCAGAGTCAGCCCGCAGGTGGGCTGGCGCTGGTCGCGTGTCGGCGCCGCGTTCAGCTGTTGTGTTCGTAAATGGCAAGTTCACCCTGTGGCACGGGCTGTCTGTGTGTGTGAGCTCCGAGAGTACTTCGGGGGTTTATCTTCTTTTTATTTTTATAAAAGCACCCTTGTGCTGGTCAGGTTATATCTGACTGCTCCAGATCTGTAGGTTTCTTAAGGTCTAGGTCTGTAAGTTCCTGCACGTGGCCAGGTTTTGGGAGAGATTAAGGCACCACTCTAAATTTGCAGGCACGTAGAATGGATCTACTCACCGGATGTACTTCAGTATAATTTTATTTATTTATTTAGTAAATTTAAATAAGTCTGAGTTTTTTCAGAGATCTTGAAAAGACTGCTTGCCGGGATATCTGTTTTGAATTTACTTCTAATCAGCAAAACTGTAAAAGCTACCTAATTCGACAGTGTCTAACTCCTATCTGTAATTTCTCACTAAATCAAAGTATATGGCTAAATTTTCTTTCTTCTGAACTTTCTTCAAACAAAATGTGGACGTATTGCAGCATTTTCAGGGGAAGAAAATTGTGGCTGAGAGCCTCAAGTGGTTACTTACGCTTGTTCTTAGTGGTTTGGGGTTTTTTTGAGTGAGAGTTAACTGTGGCACATGCTTACGTATTTTCAATGTTTGTACTCACTATATCTGCATTTAAATCTACTTACTTGTTTCAGATTCTGTGAATGTAATGTTCTGCCTCTTTTCCAGGCTTTTGCACAGCTTTCTAGAAACTTATAATTAGTTCTTTGCCTAATTTTTACTTAAGAAAAGACAAGTGCCTTTTGAGTTCTAGTTGAAATTGGATGGACAGACATACCAGTCAATCTTTTCTATGCTGTTTTTAAGTTATCATGTGTTTATGCTTCCCAGTTATGAATGTGTGAGATGTAGTGGCAAAACAAAGGTAAACCAGACATTGTTATATTGTGTATATACATGATATTTATATTGCATTTGATGGTGTTCTTTGGGAGAGAAGATAGTTCATATTTTTGTCTTCAATGTATTAAAAATCCACATAATGTAAATTTGTGAGGGATTTGTGCTTTTCAGCTTATTCTTTCAGTTATGTTTATATTTACCCTATTTAAAATACCTTTCCTTTTGTTTCCAGAACTTTTTTTAGTATTTCTCCTGACTGTGGCCTTTTCTGAGTCTTGCATACTTACCTCTTCTGTATGTGTGGAAAAAACCCAGATGCTGAAGAGTTGAAGTCCAGTATTTTTTAGCACGTAAGTCAGACTTCCTTGAAAATATACATTTAAAGATTCCTGTGAATTTTTTAATGGTTGTTTCAAATAAATATTTTTATTTGTCATTCTGCAGGTGCTTGTTGATAGTTGCTACCCAAAAATAATGAAATTAAGTTGTAATTTGTTAGGTCAATTAATTAAACAAGATCTTAGATTGGGACTCTTTGCCAAATGTAAATGTTGCCCAGTTGAGAACCGAATTGGCCTGGTATTGAAAGCCTGGGCCTTGTTCTCTGCAGCTCTTTATCCACTTCTGATTTCTGTAGTTTTAACTGTAAACATACTTCAGGTTTCAGTGTCTGACAGTGTAACATTCAATCTGAAGGATGGGCAGCTACTATGAGGATGATGTATTGCATCATGCAACCTGTAATCTTTGTGTTGCATCTGTGTATTAAAAAAGTTGTTCAAGCAAATAGATCCAAGTAATTTTTAGTTACTTATTCTTTATGTGGAAGTTCAGTTTGTTTCTATTCAAATAAGGGATATACCATTGGCAAGAGAATGCATTTTAATGCAGTACTCTGTTGGTGGAAATGGAGTGTGAATGCACATGAGTTGTCTTCTCAAGGCTCAAAGTAGGGTAGTATCCCACATATTAATCTTTTGTGTGGAAGATGGGGAATTGAGTTAATTGAGTTAAAAGAAAAATAAAAATCCTGTACCCAACTTGTTTCCATTTGGAGAGACTCCAAGGAGGGAGTGTATGTCTCTGTGGTTTGTTGTTTTGGGGTGTTTTTTGGTTTTTTTTTATTTGGGTGTCAGATGTATAGTGGAAGTCTTGCAGTCTCTTATATCTGGAGGATACAGTTAAGGGAATTTACTTGATATTAGAGTCTGTGTATAGTGTCAAAGTGTGTTGTGTTTATTATTTTCAAGAATTGTGCAGAACTGCTAATATCTTCTCCAAAGGAATGCACTAAAGCATGTGCTTAAAAAAAGTGTTTTACTTTTCTTGCTACATGATACAAGAACATGGACTTGAAAATTTTTCAGTCTTCATTTTCTTTGTGAGGTATTTGCATGTCTAATGCTAGATACTTCCTTCTCCCAGGACTGTGGGAAAATACTTGAAAGACCTTAGGGCTAATGCTTTTGATGGCTTGGAGATCTAGGAGCAGCCTTGCACTTAGTCACTGTGAGGGAGAGGATGTGATCATTCTTTCAGTTTGAATGTGAAAAAATAAGATGATCTCATGAGTTCCAAGTCTGTGTTGCTTCAAGGTGAACAAGAGAGTAGGGGAGAGGGAATCACTGATCAAATTTCAGCTAGCAATTTACCAACTTTTGTTAGCAAAGAAGAACGTGACTTTGTGACTTATACTGTGGAAAGAGTTTGTAGTAAAAAATGTCATGCTAGTGAAGAAACAGTTCTTCCTTTCTAGTGTTGCTTTTCAGAATTCAAGTTAATTTTGCAGCTGTTCCAATTCTGCTGATTTCTGTGTCAACATTCTGTGCGGGAGTGTTGTTCAAGCATGGACTTGAGCTGCTATAAATTGTTGGTGCAGCCTGTTGTGGAAACACTGACATGAAGTCTGTAGCAAGACAGTGATGCTGACCATAACTATTTGAGCCTTTTAATCCGTAGAGGAGTACTGTTGTCAGTCATGCACTGAAAATATTAACATGTACCCAGGAACATGCAATGAGAAACCTGAGAACTTTTATCTGTTGATTACTTCAGACTTGTGTGGTGCTAAAGGTAGGCATGTGAAAAATCCGTTGTAGGTCAGTGTGATTGGTTTTTTGGTGTCGGTAAAGGTCATGTCTCCATTAGTAAAGTAGATCTTCTATCAGATTCTGATTTTACTTTCTTTCCTTTTTAAGCACAATAGGTACTAGTAGAGTAGCAGACTTGAGTAATAAAAACATCAAATCCTGCAGATCTGGACTTGTTTTTAGTGCTTCACTTAAAGTTCAGTTAGTGACCCATGTCACAAAGGAGTGTTTTTGCTTGAAATCTTAAATGAGTAATAAACACTGGCTTAATTTAAAAAAAAAAGAAGCTCTTGGGATTTCTTATGCTTACAGGGTGAGAGAAACCCAAAATTTGATGACATGTTTTTTTTCAGTAGATGTTGTTCTTTAAAACTTATTTTTCAAGTTTTATGCTTTTTTTTTAAAAAAAATAGCATTTTTTTTGCCTCCTCCTTTTATTTTTTCCTCTCAAGTGCTATTATGAAAATTAACAACTTCAAAAATTGTCATATATTTGTTAATAAATTGTAATAAGTGTTCTAATTGCATTTGTTTTATAAGTAATATTTGCTTTGTTTTATTTTTTAATTTCAGGAGAACAAAATGGGGAAGTTGTAGATCTTTGAGAATAAATTCGTGCAGTTGTCTCATTTGCTGCTGCAAGTAAGACTAAATCTCAAGAATTCACATAAAAGCAAAACCTAAAATCATGTCATCTGTACAGGAACACTTTCTTTGTGGTGGAAAGAAAATCACTTTCTTAAGACACAATGCTGTGAAGAATTTTTCTACAGACATTACTTTGAAAAAAGAACTGGTGAGTCATCCTTTACGTATGACAATTCGACCAGCAATTTTAGATGTCAATCTCACTTATGGACTAAAAAA
The DNA here is from genome assembly GCA_020086605.1 of Lanius collurio. Classification (NCBI taxonomy): domain Eukaryota; kingdom Metazoa; phylum Chordata; class Aves; order Passeriformes; family Laniidae; genus Lanius; species Lanius collurio. Next base: position 18,302,947 of record JACBWW010000010.1, read on the forward strand.
TGTGAGAATTGAATTGCCCAAGGTGAACATTCCAAATGAAGTATTAATGAAACATGAAGTTGATAGGTTTAGAAAACTCTTTCAGTGTAAGCAGCAAACAGCAAGGAAGTCCTTAAGTCTAGAGAGAATAAGCGGAAGCAATCCCAATTGTTCAGATGGAAGCCACTTGCAAATTAAACCAGAAGTGCAATTTGAAGAAGGGTTGAAAACTGCAGCAAAGATACTGAATTTCACTTGTACAAAGTGCAAGGATAACATTAGATACAGCCCAAATGACCTACAGAAACATTTTCAGCTGTTACACTATGGAGAGTTGCCTTTGTATCCTTGTGAGATGTGCAGCTTCTCAGCTAATGACTTTCAGTCACTTAAACAGCACAGACGCATCCATCGTGGTGCCTTTGTAAAATGTGAGCTCTGTAATGATGAACAGATATACACTTTGTTGGCTTTGACAAAACACTTCATATCAAAGCACTGTGTAAATGGATGCTTCCAGTGTGAAAAATGTGGGTTTTCTACCCATGATGTGGGTACGTTTGTTCAGCACATTCACAAACATAAAGAGATTCCTTATAAATGTGGGAAATGCCATCAAGAGAACTTTACAGAAGAGGAGCTCCAAAATCATCTTCTTGTTCATACCAGTATGTTTTCTTTTGGTTGTCCTTATTGCAGTTACAGCACATCACGGAAAGATTATCTTTTAAAACACATCATAGCTTTACACAGAGACCACTTAATTGCAAAGGAAAAACTGGAAAAGGATAAATATGAAAAAAGAATAGTAAAGACACCAGCAGGACTGAAGCTTGTGTTAAGAAGGTATAAAACGGGAGCATCAAAAAAAGCACTTTGGAGACGGAAGAAAATAAGCAGTGGAAGCGACAGTGCTGGAGAAGAAAATACACAAGTGCTAAGAAGTGTAAATAAAATTCAGACAAATGCTGAGGAGCTGAACCAGCGTATGAGAGATGTGGAAGCAAATGTAGAGAAAGATCAAATTAAATACACAGAAAAGCATCATTACATGGGTGGAATGCTCTCTGCGTCTACTGCACAATACAATAAGGCAGATGATGGAACAAGTTACGGCCTGGGATTATTGAAAAATGCTGTTCATGGGCCCACAGTATTGATGGTTAAAAACAATAAAATATCTGTTCCAGCAAATTACAGTGCTAAATTTATGGGCTTTAAAATAGTAGATGGAAAACAACATCTTGTTATAAAATTACTACCTACAAGTAAGCAAAATGAGTATTTGTTGGGTCAGAAACTTGATCCTGTTAAAGATGGTTCTGCAACTCCTTTGCTACAGACTCCTGATTCCTGTGGCTTTTCTTCAGGTGCTATACCACATGTAACTGATCAGTCAACCTTAAAGAACAATTATGTTCATCCATTAACCTCACCTCCATTTTCTTGTCCTGCTCGTCATTCAGGAAAAACAAAAGTGGAAAAACAAAATAACTTCATATTGTATGGGAAGAGTGTTTCTGAAACTGTAGCACCTTCTAATACAGCTGTAGAAAGAAGTCCAAATTATTTGCCAGTGAAGCTGGACTCAGCTGTACCTCTACATGAAGAGGTAACAAAAGTTGGAACTCAAAGTAGTATCTCACAGGGAAGCTTTAGTCCTTCAAGTCATCCTCAGGTATTACCAACTGCTATTACAAATACTCTTCATTGTGACCCTGTGAAAATGCCCTTCTTTCCTGAACTGAAAATGCAAAATGGTGGCCTGAATAATAGTAATGGAACTAATAATCTCTGTTATTCAACTTCAGTGGATTCATCTAATGAAGGGTTGTTGTCTTTTCACAACTATTCCAAAATAGATTCTTTGGATAATCCATGTAGCATTTGGACATCAGCAGGTGGCAGATACAAAGAATTTAGCAAAACAGGTTCTTTTCAAAACAGTAGAAATGAATCTGCATCTTCATATTCAGAATCAATGAAAGGCTTAAAAGCAGAGAAAATTGTGTCAGCCCAATCAAATATTAATAAAATTTATGAACACATAAACACTAAGAATAACTCTCTGTCTTTTAAAAGCCAATCTAAATATGGTGTTGGCAGCAAGTGTTTTACAGAGGACAAGAGTAATGGCCAACAGTATTTGGACGCTAACATAGATCAAGGCTTTCAGAACGTAGCTGAGAAATTCCAGGAAAATGCCTCTGATTGTGTTAACTCTTCTTTAATGCCTAAAATCACATCCGTGTTCTCATTGCAAAGTGAACAGGCAGCTAATTATTTATCACCTGAGATAAACCAGTTACTGCAAGATGTGTTAAAAGTAGAAACAACTTCTCAGCAAGAGTCCTACAGCAAGATGAATAACTGTGTTAAACTTCATTCTGATAAGCTGCTTTCTGATCCTGAGACCAGGAATGCAGCCTGTGTGCGCTTAAAAAGCTCTGCAACTTCGCGTGCTTTTCAGAGGCCTCCTTCTGATGTAGATTTCCATTTATGTAATAGAGAGTTGAATACAAGATGTAGCACAAATGAAGGTACATGTGGGAGAGAAAGACAGATACCCAAAAGATCATTTGATTCACGGGATGTGGACAAATTATCCAGAACTCCGGGTGTTGGTACATTTCTAAAAACTCATACGGATGAGTTTACACAGCAGTTAGTAAAAGATAAAGGACTGTCTGCAGCTCAAAATCCTAGCAGCTTTTCACCAGTTTTGCCTGTTCTTCAGGAACAGAAGAAAGCCCTTTTTGTTCAGTCCCTTCCATCACGATTTTTTGTTCCTTTCCACCTTTCTAACCAGTCTAGACAGCAGGTGGTTTCAGGAAAATCTGTTCCATCAACCAGTTCATCAGATGAGCATGTGACTAGAGGTGTACCTGCATCTTTTGTTTCAAATAAAGGACCTGGAATGATTCTGACTTTTAGCAGGGGAGTTGGAACAATTACAAATGCCGCTAATGATAGTTCTCAGGTTTTAGGAGGAATTGCATCCAGAGAATTTGGGAAAATAACCTTATCAGCTTCAGAAGTGAAGGGGGAAAATGACAGTTTTGGAAATATAAGAAGTTCCTGTAATGGGGAAGTATGTAGTACAGTAAATGACTCGTTGAATAGTATGCTATTCAAAGCACCTCTTTCAATTACAAGCTCATCAGAGTCATCTGTGAAAGCAACTTCTGTGAAGGTGTTACCAGAGCACCGGGATGCTATCCTTGGTTCTTCGGAGTCAGTAAAGCAACAGGAAATTAAACAGGAACAACATGTTTATGCACTTTCACCTGATGGACAGCAGGGAGTTTTTCTGAAATGTAGAACGCCAAACAAGCCTGTAGTTCACAAACCAATTTTTTTTCAGGATAATGCTCATCAAAATTGTCAACCAAAGAAAACTGGAGCCATGCAACAACAGCTTTTGCTGAAAATTAAGACTCCTACTTCAAATACACTGTCTGATACCACTCAGTCAGTAAGCAACTTGGTGCCCCCACTACAGGTGGATAACTTGCCGTTCCTTACTCCTGCACTAGCACAGAAACAAACTAATCTTAGTTTTAATGATGCCTTAAACTTACCAGGTGGGTTAATGCCAGCAAATGCCTCTTTGGCAAGCTCTAATCTGGCATGTTGTGTTCCTCCTGTAGAGCCTGTGTATTCTGCTAAATCTGCAGGGACACAGCAAGAATGTTCTATTGAGAGTATGCAAGTAATAACTGCTAACAAGAGGAATAACTTCGGTTGTCAGAAATCCACATGGAGCAACCAAAACAGAAGCGCAAAAGTAAAACCTAGTTTAAAACAAGCTGGGTATGAAAGTTCAGGAACTGTGGGTGTGCAAAGAAACAATTTCAAACGTAAAAGGAAGGCTAGTTGTCCAGAACCTCCTAGCAAGAAAGTAACATTGCACAGGAAGTGTAAGGAAAAGAATCAGAAGGAAATTGTTAGTGAATCAGGTAGCCCTTACAAACCAAGGGCATCAAAAAAAACTGTAAGGACTTTGAAATTACTCCCTTTTAATTCTAACCAGCTTGTAAAATGCCCCCGGAGAAATCAACCAGTTGTTGTGCTTAATCATCCTGATGCAGATGTTCCAGAAGTTGTAAATGTAATGAAAACCATTGCTAAATTTAAGGGACATGTTCTTAAGGTTTTATTGTCAAAAAGAACTGTTGAAGCTCTTCTGCAGCCAGAGTTCTGCAAGCCTTTGGATGTAACTACTGATGGTTTTTCTCAAAAAAGGTACAAGACAATAAAACCCATTAACCCTGTAAAAGAAAGATTTGTCTTAAAATTGACACTGAAAAAGACCAGCAAAAACAATTACCAGATTGTGAAAACTACCTCTGATAATACTTTGAAAGTCAAGTTTAGCTGCTGGTTTTGTGGTAGAATATTTGACAATCAGGATAGTTGGGTAGGACATGGACAGAGGCATCTGATGGAGGCTACTCGAGATTGGAATTCATTAATGGCGCGATGACCAGTGAAGAAAATCAGTATCATTCATTAAAGTTTAAAAAAAAAGAAAATCGGTTGAATTAGGATACACAAGTCATTCTGTTTTGTATGTCAGTATTGTAACTGAGGTTGAAAAATGATGCAAAGTGCTTGTGTTTTAAAAGAAAGAGCGTGTTCCCTATTGGCATTGGATTTGAGAAAGATCAAAGAACTTTTTGGTTTAAATAACTTGTAACTAACTGCAAATACAATTCCATAAAATATATTATTATTTTTTATTACTGCTATTATGTGCTATATTTTTATTCTATAGAGTGAGTCTTCAGGGCCTTTGTTCTGTACATACTTAAAAATCCCAAAACATGTAAATATTTTTATACTTTTCAGTTTCTTGTATAATTCTTGGCACAGAAATTATGCTCCTCCCCCCAATTTTTCAGTTCTGTGCATGCACTACTAAAAACAATTTTTAAAATCTTTTCAAACAAATCCACGCAGCTGTTATCCTGGGATTTTTGTTATTTTCACGTATTAGCTCTTGATTTTGTTTTTCAGGGATTGAACACTATTGTTAGCAAGTGCCTCAAAAATGTGAAGCAGTTTACATTATGTCAACTGTGTAACCATGGGTCCGCATAGGGCCATTCCCCCAACAGTTTCATTTAAACAAAGCCATATGTGAATGCTTTAAGCTATATTGCTATGCACATGACACTTGTACTATTTCTGTGCAGTTTGTCTACTTTCTTAGTGAAGTATTTTTCATATAAATTAATAAAAACATATTATGATTGTGTTAATACGGTGCGTCAGAACAAAATAGATTGAAAATATACAGTATATATATTCATATTGTATATGGTGTTTAAGAATGGTGAACATTCCTAATCTGTATTGATTTTGTCACTATTAAATTTGCTATAACTTGTGTTTACAGAATATGACTTTGAGCATTTATAGAAAATATTTCTGTCTTGCTATGTCTGCCACAAACCCTATATGAAGGTCGGGATATGGGGAGGTGCAGAGCACCATTTCAGGCCTGTAACTGCATTATAGTTTTATTTCAGGTGGGTGTAATTTGTCCCCATAATGACTTAATGTTTTCTGCTATTGCTTATTCAGATGTATTGCCTTTTGGGGCACCAGGGGTTTGGCAAAACCAAGGCTTGAGTTACTCTTCCCTTATTTTACCAGCCAGCAGAGTAGTGTTCTTAGGAGCCTGCTTGCTTTCTACTTTGAGTTTTAGGGATAATGAAGACAGGCTGTGCTTCACAGTTTTTAGTCTATATAAGGACATGTAAACAAAAGACCTTCTCTTAACCATAGTGACTGAGGGTGTACAGATGAAGGTCTTTGTTATCCAGAGTAATTACGGGTTGAGACTTTGTCCTCTGGATTCTTAATGAACCTTTAGGCTAGAAGCTTCAGTCTTAAGTGGGATTGTCCTTACCGTGTGGCTGGGACCTTTGCCAGAGTATGGAGGTATAAGCCAGCTTCCCAAAGTATTGATGAAAAAACCATCAAAATTGAATAGCAGGTTTGGGGAGGACTGGGACATTTAAATCTCTGGGGGTTTAGATTGTATGCAAGCCCAGGTAGGTTTCTGTTACTGTTTCCATAAGGTGAAAATGAAGATTGCTTGCTAGCAGTGAAACAGGAAGTCTTTCATGGATGTCACAGGCATGTCACCACTTACTTGAATTCAACTTATGTTTTAAAAAGTGTTAAATACAATTGTTTCAGTGGCTAGATAAATTTTTCTTTCTTGATATATGTGTTGGCAGGAAGATGCACACTAGCCTTGTAGCTGGTGACTTATGTATGGGCGTCAACTGAAGTAGTCAAGGCAGCATAGCTTGGGTGAATTAATACACAGTTGGTATGTGTTGTGTATCCAAACTGGATCATTTTGTGCTAAACAATGGGCTTAAGCTCTGATGTTAATTTGGCTAGGAACTTTGAAGGAGACCGGTGTTGTGGTGAGGAAGCAAGTTGGAAAGAAACAGCATTAGGAAAGGACAAAAACATGTTAAGATATTTTGATAAGAAGGATCTGTTGTCTGCCTCAGCTTGCTTTCCTGTAAACTATGAAATTGAACCCATGGATTTTGGACATTGCCTTTGCCTCCTTTGGAAAAAATTTATGTGAAGTTTGTTTCTAAATCTACTTGCTGCAATTTCAGCAAGGATGACCAATTTTTATTAACAATTACTTAGCAATGAGGTGGAAATTCTGCTAGCATTAGGGTTTTTTTTCTCTATATTGATGAATCATGAGGGACAACTGTCACTGGAATTTTTTTCTGATTGGTTTGTTTTCTTATGAATTTCTTTTTAATTAAATGGTACTACAGAAAAGAATGTTGTAAAGCTAGGAAATGTTGAAATAAGGTTGCTTTATGTGATCTTAATTCATTGTCATGTGTCACTTTTTCCATTGACATCCATCTCATTCAGTGCAGATAATTGTTGCTCCCTCCTGAGTAGTGATTTAATATGTTGTTCCCCTACCCTTAATTATGTCCTCCTATTATTTAGAGCATGTTGCTCAAGTACTGTTCTAAATATGTAATTATTTTATTCTTAGGAGCTTTTCTGTAATGCTTTGAGGTCCTAAGAGTTTGGCATTTCTGCAGATTAAGTTTCAGAAAATCTCAAGTGGGACTTGACTGAAATTAAGATGACAATTAATTACCATCAGGAGAAATTTTGGTTGAAGTGATCTGACTGGTGTCGCAGTAGAAGGTGCAGGGACAGTATGTTCAGTTCTTCAATGAAATGTTCAGCTACTTCAGCTATGTGAAGCTACCTTTTTACTGGCTGACTCCTGCAATGTTGGTGCATTTCTCAGCATTCTCAGTAAATGGGGAGAGGTATCGTACAAATGTCCTACAAACCACAGTCTTTCAGTACACAGCTACAATTTATCCCTGAAGTATTGTGTGGACCAAGTGAAATACATAAATCCATTGGAAAAATACCCAATGACCATATATTTAATGGTTGTGTTGTAATGGGTATAGCTATGCGTCAGGGTTGCACAGTTAACTTAAAAGTGTGGTGGTTTTGGGTGCTTGGCTTTGCAACTATAACATTTTAAAATAGCTTGTAACACCGCACATAGCAAGATAAGAAATTGATTCTAATTGATTCTAGTGTTTTGGGACATACAAAAATAGGTGCAAACACAGCGTCATCAATCATTTGTGTGGTATTTGTATTAGGCCTTGAAGAGGCCAAAAATCTAGCCCATTGTGTGTTCTTGGCAAGATGTGTATTCATCAGTAAGTCATGGTTGCCCCTCCTCTGTAATTCTAGTGTTTTAACCAAAAATTTATTACAGATCTGTTGTTATATGAGATTTTTTTTTTTTTTTACAACACTTCCTAATAATCTCTGCTGCTGGTGCTTTTGATTGAAGGAGGAATGTAGTTTTGTAACTTCTGTGTCTGAACACTTGGATTTTTGAGAATGCAAGTTCTTACTTCTTTCAGGGAGCAATATTGTCAGGAATGATACGCAGCACTTGTTGTACTCTCTGTATCAGGTAGGCAGACAGCACTTCTCCTTTGTACATTATTAAATATGATACTTTGCCCTGAGTTCGCAGTCAAAAGAATTACTTCATTTTTAGTTCCAGGTTTAGGGTTTTTTTTGTGTGTGAGGTTGTTTGTTGTTTTGGTTTTTGGTTGGTTGGTGGTTTGTTTTTTTTTTTTTTTTTTGTTTTGGTTGTTTTTTTTTTTTTTGTTGTTTTTAGCTATTCAGTGAATGAAAATTATATGGAGGAGAAATTAGTTAACAATATCAAAGAAAGATGAGGGGAGAGGTGTGTTGCTATGTCTGTCAGGTCAGACTTGATACACCTGTTACCTGATGCATACACATGATGGCATTAAGGTGACTGCTGGCACTGCAACAGCTGCACCAAGTCACCATTTCCTACATTCTGTAATGGCTTTTCAGTCCACAGCATTGGGATTTTTAACACAGCTGGCTTCATCCTGAATGCCAATTTATTTTATGTCCAGAATGTAGGAAATGGTAACTCGGTACAATCCTATACCTGAAACTTGCTTAAACTTTTCTCCATCTAAAACTGTGTTTCAAAATATGTGTACAACAAAGTCCTGCCAAGGTGTCACAGATCTAACTTGGGTATGGAAAGCAGAGTAAGCAGTCTTCTTCCTTTGTTCCTGTATAAAACACCAAGTGTAGTAAAGTAGGTGATAACGTACTGGTGTGTATGTGTGTATGTTTTGGGGTTTGTTTTTTTTTTTTGTCCCCCCATGGAGCCTTCTTTTGTGCCTAAGAAGTTCTTATCTCAGGCTGATTGGATTATTTTGTGGAAGGTTGTGTTGCTATCAGTTCCCTGCCTTGTTTTGTTGTCAAAACTATTAAGGTAGCCCTATAATCATGTAGATAAAAAGTAAAGAAGAGTTTGAGGGTGCAGGTAACTGGCCAGTTTATCTAGACCATATTTGTTATTTGTAGGTCAGCCCCAATATTACATGTAGTGCTGAGCACTTGGAGCTGAGGGGCAGCAGCAGCAGTGCTTTTAAGTGCTCAGTGCTAATTACCTTAAAGAAGTGATACCTAGTTTCTTGTATGAAAGTCTATGGGTATACACTTGAATTTCCCTTATTCACACTATTTTTTTCCCCCCAGTTCTAGAATGATGGAGATACAGCACACTTAACTTGGAAAGCAGTGTTTGAAGAACCTAGACATTTTGAGGAGCAACACAGAAAGGTTAGCAGACAGACTTTGTTAGTACCAAGTACAGTACATGCGGGAAAGGCAAGGACTATATGAATGCAAAGGAAGTTAAATACTCAGTGGCTACTTTTTCAAAGAATACTTCCATTGTGAGTATTGCTTGAAATAGCTTTTAGAGTGATGCTTAAAGTAGATAAATAATATAATAGTACACATATAGAAGGAGTAAATTAAGCTTGCAGACACTACTAACTTTTGTGTTAATTTTGACAACCTTGACTTTGCAATCTTAATGTCCTAAACATTTCAGTAGTATTAATCATAGTATTAATATAAAACTAATACCAGTATTAGCAATATACTCTAATACAAATATTAGCAATATACTAAACACAGCCCTTATGTAGTACTGTGAACTGTCAGAGGTAGGCTTATGTATACATTGTTTTGTACTTGCCAGTGTCTTATTCACATTACATATGGGTAAGTAGCACCTGTGTTGCAGAAGGAAGAAACTGAGAGGCCTCAAGACAAGTAGGTAGCACATACTGAGCATTGTATTAGCATACAGTTCTTTATAAAGAGAGGTGCACTACTTTTAGAAGTAATTGATCAGAAGCATAAGAAAATAGTTGCAGAATAATGCTACTTGCTGAGACTTTGCAAGTGGTGACTCAGTCTTGCCTTTAATGCCTTGAATATAATCCTAGAGAACAGTGCCTGATTTGGAACAAAAAGAACAAACCAGGTATGTATATAAAGTGTCAGTTTTAGAAAACACCTTTAAGATGGATGAGTCTTCAGGTCCAGGGAAATAAAACACCTCTAGAATTAATTAACAGTTGCTCCGAAAAGTTTTTCACTTGTACAATTTATATATTCATCAAATTAATCTTCACCACTTGAACATTGTGGAAGTTTACTTTGTTCACAATAATACAATAAGTAAACCACTGTGATAAAACAGGCCTGAAAAAAATGTTTTTTTTTCTGTATGTGTATTCATAAATTCATCAAGAACTGAGTGCGTAATTAGTTTAGCAATGAAGCAGTGCACCAACAGTAGGGAATTTGAGGACAAAAGATTTCAGAGTCATTAAGACAAATATGTATATGTGTGTGTGTGTGTGGATATGTATGAGATACAGCTGTAAAAGTGATGTTGTTCATAACAAATTGTGAAGGTGCACACACAAGTATATACATTAAAACATCAACACTAGTGAATTGATGCTTTCTTGCTGGAAGAGTGCCAAGAAATGCAGTCCAGCAAAGTCTCCATACACTTCTGAGTTTATAGTATTTTTAAATTTTATTTGTACATTTGAAAATAAAAGCAAAAATATCAATGAAACAGGGTGAAGCTGAGGGAAAGTACAACACATGTCCATAAATCTAAAACATTCAGGTGGATTTATTCCCACTAATCACAAAGTACAGTCCTATTTTCAACTTATGCACAGTGGTACATTAGGTCAAGTTGCTCTAATTTCTGGAGCTGTGCACTTTACAAAGAAATTGCTGAAAGCAGTGATATGTGGTAAACATAAATTGAAAGAGTAGATTACAGTGGGTATTACCATTTTTAAAACGAAAATGTCTTACAAGAAATCTATCTTTAAATAGCAGTCAAAGGACCAGCCAGGTTGTGGTATGCCGTGGTTCTTCATGTGACTTTGGATACCCGTGTTGTCACAGATGACACTGTATCTGCTTTGGCTTCTTGTGTTAAATGTGAACACTTTCCTGATAAGAGTGACATGGGATTGAACTCGATGAAATCCATTTCTTACTACTCTGTAGGTGCTCTTAAAGAGTGCTTCCCATAATTTTGGATTTTCTTCTTTTAATATCTTGTCCATGTCTTGGTATGTTGGAAGAAATGATTAAAGAAGTTTTCATTTTAGCAGTTCAGTGTGATTAAGAAACTCTTACAATATGTTTCAGTTTTGTTGAGTCTTTTGTGTTGTTTTGGCTGTCAATTAGAACCAGGGAGGTACGCTGGTGATTCTCTACTATTTCAGCAACACTGTCAAAGCGCTGGGTATAGAGAACAAAAAAAATTAGTGCTGGCTTCCTTTAATGCTATAATATTGACAATAATCACTGCATCTTTTTGTCTTTGCTTCTGACATAATTTAAGAGAGTTAAGCTGCAATTGTTACCCAGTGAGATGCTCTGCCTTTTAGTGAGAGCACTGATCCTTCTCTTAGTTCTGATTTTAGTTATAAACAGATGAGATTTGGACAATAGAAGATATTACAGGCACCAGCTGTCTCCTCCTTTACGTTTGTGATTGCCACCTGCACAAACTGAAACACCGAGTTTGCTATGGGCCACAGTGAGCTGACACTTCATTTTACCTTAGTATAATAGTAGGCTGCAGATTGGCTGCTCAGAAGCTGTGGCAGATGTGGTTCAGCCACCTCAGAGGGAAGGCTGTCTCCAGGAGTAACAGAGTACAGCCATTGATGAGAACTGTTCTAGGTACACAGTTTTAATGCTTGTCACTGTAAATTAATATCCAGGATTTGCTAGGTCTGTTACTTTTCCTTTTGGTCTTTGGTCAAATAAAGACTTTGGACTATCCTGAGGTCATTTTTCACCCTTTGTTGAAGACCAGGTGACCTCCAGGCTATTATATTTTCTGTAATCTCATAACTGGTGCCTGGGCGGCAGATAATTAGGCTACAGCAAGCCTACTTTCACATTGCTGAAAAGTTACTCTATGCAGTGATAACAAACTATTTTTATTGGTATTTATATTCTGAGTTTGTGTTCTGCAATCAGGGTAATTACCTGTGTGGCAGAGTGGCCAACCAGTGATCTTTTCACTCCAGAGTTAGAGTTTAACATCTTTATGTGAAAAAAGTATTAACAGTAATGCCATTCTCATTTTTGATAGTGTTGGGGGTTTTTGTTTTGTTTTTTTGAGCACAGCTGTTCTTTCTTTGCAATTTTCCAAGAAATTTATCCAGAGTCTTAGAAGGTAAATGGAAGACCATAAACAGTCAGAAAATTTATCTAACAGCTGCAGCCCTTATTCTGTTAACTTTATTCAAAACAGCTCTATAAGTATGTTTTAAATTTGATCTGTGGTTTAAGTTACAGTGTCCGAGTTGACATAACACTGGTTTCTCTAGCTTAACAGAGCAGTCATTATAAAGGATATATTCTTAGCTTCATACGTGAAGAATCTTTTTGGTCATAGGACAATATATCTTAGTCATTGCTTATTAAAGATATATAATTGAAAACTGTTAGGAAAAATATCCCCACATCATCTCACCTCTTCACCACTTTTTTCTCTGCCCAGTGCATATTGTCTTGTTGATTCAATAAATCGTATAGGAATATTGTACACTCTTTTGTTGTAAAACACCACCAGTGTATATGGTTGCCGTGAGTCCTGTCCAGAACTCTTCCTTACTAGAAAAGATCCATCCTGAAAAGATAAGAGTAGTCCATGTATTTGGCTCATTTCTTTCCAACAACTTAGTTTGGTTTTGGCTTAATATTTAGATTTATATTAGCATTAAACTCTTTTCTCCCATTAGAAAAACAGAATAGCAGCAGATGAGAACTAGCATGTATTCCTGCTAACAATGAAGCTGTCATTTAAGAATCACCTTTACTGCTGCCTGTTCTTTCTCTAAACCAGAGAGAAAAAGAAGACATAAATACACAGCAGCAGCCATCTGTTGGGGTCCACAGATTGTTAAGGAATAGTTCCTGTCAGTGTCAGTAGCTAGGCAAGAAAGCAGGGAGAAGGAGAGATACCATTTCTCCAGAGCTGTAGAAAGCACTCTCAGCACACTCAAGCACCTGCACTCCTGACCCTGTAGCCCTGTGCTCACTAACTCACAGTAGCCTTCACCTGGTGGTAGCCCACATGCTCTGCCCCTTTATCCTGCTCTGTGTACTTAGGGAAGAGTAGAAATATACTTGATGCTGAGCATGCAACTCTACATGCTACTCTTGCCTACTGTGACACCAGATTTTGTACAAAGAATAGTTGAGAATTCAAATTCTCCAAATACCTAAATGCAGTGTTGCTATTTCAAAATGCATAGCAGCACCAGCCTTTCCAAATACATGTTTTCATGTGAGCTATTGGACAGTGGTGGAGACCACTTAAAAGTCACTGGGCTTTGCATTTCTTTTAAGGGGTGTGTATGAGCTCTCAGATCTTCCTCAGCTCTCTAGTCTCTAATAGCTTTCTCTGCAGTGCTTTGGTCTTGCAATGAAAGCCAGAGTTAACTAATGTCACCACAATAATTTCAGGTTTGACAGTACTTGCATGGCAGAGTAGTTCTGACCTGTTCACAATGCAACTGATGCTCTTAGAATACTTCTGGTTGTCTTTTTTTTTTTTTTTTTTTTTTTTTTAGTTTTTTTTTTATTTTATTTGAAGGTTTGGGGCTTTTTCCTACAAAATAGAATTTTTTTTCGAACTGACCTACCTTGTTTGATCGGTACAATGCATCTTCTGCCATTTTCCTATCACAGGTAGCAGCATACCATGCTTTACTGTGAACACCAGCATCCTAAAAAGAGAGCAACAGTGTTTCACCTGTAAAATAATAATGATAATAATAAAGAATATGGCCTGTTGGGGAGTTACTGCTAAGTAATGACAGCTGTGAAGAACTAAAATGCAGAAAACACAGAGTTTAAAAAAGTCTTTGCCAGGAGTTCACTGTTATAGTTGGATAGAGGTAGGGTGAAGAAAAATGGGTGTCAAAACAATGATAACAAATTTGTGGTAGAAAGCTGATAAACAACAAAAGAGAGATACCCTGAGGAAAGCAGTCAGGTTCAACTGTAGGACAGTTTTAAAGATGGAAGCTATTCCAGTAGAATTTAAAGAGGAATAAGTGTTGAGGAATGTTGAGGAATAAATTGACCATTAACAATTTAAATGCTGCTCATCTGTGGGGTAGTCATGAGGCGTTCAGCTGTGGTTTGTGTCTAAGCTTTGGGTGATGACATGACGATTTTTTGCCTTTTATACCTTTTTACAATTTCTGTATTCTTAGTGCTTTTTGCCTACATTCTTGGACTCGTTTGTTCAGCTAGGAGACAAAACATTTTAGAAGCTTTGTAGGTAGGGGTTAGTGTGCCCCAGACCCCAAGGTCCTCTCCAGAACACATTCTGTAAACTAAGATAGAACCATCCAGGGGGAGGTTCCTTAGGGAGGGGTGCTCACCCGAGCCTCTCATTGGGGAATTTTTGATAGATATGCTAATTAGTAAGACCTATAATGTGATACCAGATCTTTTGTGGGTGGGCATTGCGGGGTGCATTTGACCTGGATGTAGTGCACCTAAGGATCCTTAAAATAAATACCAAAGTAAAATCCCTTTTTCCCTTCTAACTGTGTTTCACTCTTGATTTTAACACCAGGAAGAGGCATAATGGGAATGAAGTTTCCTGTATACTTAGTGCTGTTTGTGAACACAATCATGATTGTCTCCACCTGGACAGCATGAAGGTTGGATAAGTTTTTCTCCAGCTTTATGATAAAATTAATTTTCACACAGGCTTTGTCACTTCTGTACAAAACAGATTAAAGGTGAAATTGCACATTATAACTGAGCTGGTCTAGCTGGCTTACTGCTGCTGGAAAGGGAATGTCTTGGCTTCTCTTTGTGCTCATTTTATTGCTCATCTGGTCTCATGGTGAGATAATTCACTTTAGTAATCTTGCAGGAAAATAGTTGCCTTTTTTTGTGTTTGACTGCCAGGCTGGTTTTCTGTCAGTTTAATGACTTGGCTCAACCCACTGTAGGATCAGAAAGGAACACCAGAGAAGCTGGGAGGGGAGCTGACAGTGAAGAGAGAGCAGAGCCTCAATTTTGGGGGCATTGCACTAAGTTCTTAGACTGGCTCAAGCCATTACATATAATTTCACCTTCAAAATTTTTCCATGTATTTCTCCAGTCAACTATTCATTGGAAAAAGATAGGGTGAGAGGCATTGCAAGTATGAAAGGTACTTGCCCATGTAGAGAATGAGTCCAGTAAAAAAAAAAATCTTTATTATACCAAACAAGGAATCAACAGCCCCCAGGCCTTTCTTCTAACACTATCTGTGGCCTATAATATAGAAGCAGATAGCTGCTGCCAAAGTTTGGATGGGAACCAACCAGAGTAAATGCCATGGGAATTAATGACATCTGTGAGCACCTGTATTGTTCAGGATGCTACAGCAAATGGTACTACTACTGTATATAACTGCTGGGAAAGTAGCACTAAGAGCCATTTTTTTTTTAACAAAATGGATCTTTTATTAAGCTCTGTTTTTGTCCATAGCTGTTACATAAAAATTGCAAATGTAATTGCTATGAGCTATCTATTTAAAGTCTGCTGAATTGTGTATTTGAAAGTAATTTTTATAATAAATATCCAGTATGACATAGTTTAAATTTTCCAGAACTTCAAATACTTTGTGTACTTCACTGTTGTATTATCTTTGTCATATCAGACTTTAGAACACTTGATGTTACTTGCTCTGCATGATAGAGCCTTTGTTTTACACTCAACAGAACTATTTTTACCGTGTTTATGACTACTAGGCTAGTAAGAATGTCTTTCTGCATTTTGTAGTCTCCCTTCAACCAAAATGAGAATAAGGGGAATAGCACTGAAATGAAAATAACTTTGCATTTGCTTAGATCATTCAAAGCTTAATGTTGCAACAAAACACATAAAAAAAAAAAAGAATTTGCCATAAAACTGACAACATTAAGTGTAATGAGAAGAGATCTGTTTAAAGAATAGAAAGGAGTTAGACTTGGGAGAGACTAGAACATGTGGGGGAGGCATCACAGCATCATTGTATTTGCTTACTGCATTTTTTTTCCCTGTACACCATTTGTACAGCTATAACTTAGAAAAAAGGAGGTGATTAAAAACTCTTTATAGCCATCTATATCAAAGACTAGACTTAAGTACATCACCACAGATTTCCTTGTTTTAATGATGTTGAAAGTATGAACTGGGGAGTCAGGAAGACATGAAACTAAAGCTTTTTAAAGTTTTGTTTGAAGTGACTGGTAGAGTGCCAAGATTTGTTACAATACAATTTACATTTTTTTCTACAGTTTGTTAAACTTCTCCTATGCTATATGTTCTGAGCATATTTTAATGAAAGCTAACATTTGGATTATTTGTACTACAGAGAAGCCTCATTGCAAAAGGGGGCCTGGAAGCCCTCCACAAAAGGAGTGCCATTTTCTTTTGGAAGGGGGTAGGGGTGGAAATACTATTTTTAGATAAAGGATAAGAAGATAGGGAGACTTCTGTAGTATGAATTTAGCTGATATTATACCTGGTCTGCAGAACTTGAAATAGATGAAGTGTTGCTGGGGAGGGAAGCACCCAAAAAACGGTTTGCAGCTTCTGGCACCTCTAGAAAAGAGAATGAACAGCATGTATAAGTTTTCAAAGTATGTTTGTTATGACGTAAGAAATTGATTTGTTACAAGGACTTTGGAAGATCTGGATACACTTGAGCTTTGATATCACTCGGGAAAGCTTTCTACTGAAAATGGATGGGGCCTATATAAGTGCTGGGACACTTGCCTGCTTAAAGGGTAGCCTTGCTTGTGAAGAGAAAACCAGTTTGGCTAACAGTGTGGTTATTAGCCAGAACTAGACTGAGGATACAGGAAAAAAATTCTTCCACTACCAAAGTGAATGAATGTAGCAGCAGATGAGAAAATGCAGGAACACAACACAAATAGTGTCAGAAGCAGTGAGGGAGTCAGGAAAATTAATGTATCTCAGAGACAATTTTTCACCAGTTTAGTTCACCTGAATTGTTTGTATGCAAGTGCAAGATGTCCTGGCAGCAAAATGGAGAAGCAGAACTAAAAACATTATGATGCTTAACTATAATTGGAAAAAACAAAAGATAGCAGAAAATAATTACTAGGGCTGAAATACATATGTAAGAGTTTAAGAAATCAGAAACAAAATGTTTGAGTTGTGTTGCATAGTAATGATATGATAAAAATAACTATAGATAATTGCTTTCTGGTAAAACAGAGTTTGGCCCAAGAGTGTAGGTGTCTCCTATAGGTACTTGTGAACACAGCTGGATGCAAATCAATATACTAGAGAAGATCATTGTAGAAAGTTGAGTGTTAGATATTTTGTTATTATGGAAGGTTTTGGGTTTTTTTTTTCCCTGTGTGTTTTACTTATTGGGGAAAACAAATGCTGCTAGAATTGTTAGCATTCACCTGTTTCTGGATATGGTGCTCTGCAGACTACATTGTCAAGTCTTTGCTAATAAATTTTAGATTTTGGTTAAAAAAGCAGTAAGAATGTTACAGAGAAGACCATACAGTGACCAAAATTAAAAAATTCAGTTGGACTGGAGAGCTCAAAGACAATTGTATGAAGTACATTTAGAACTTTTTGTAGTGAAGTTGCAACTATCTGGAAGCTGCATCCCAAATGGAGGGGAGACATTGTAGGGAGCAGTTCTAGCGCTCAGTGAATTAATAATCACCAGAAGAAGGCTGTTCAATATTTTGAATTTTGGTTTTTCTGTAAAATTTTGACTGACCAGCTGTTAAAGCTACAGCTGAAGATAGACTGTATGACTAAAACAAGAACTGCCACAAATCAGTCAGATTAGTGAATGAGACTTGACAAAAGGACATTAAAATAAGTAATGAAAGATGCCTCAGCTGTGTCTCAAAAAAAAAGAGAGATGGGGCTTTATGCAATAAGAATTTTATTGATTTTAAAGATAATCTAGGTACTAAACAAATAGTAGCTCTGTCACAGAAAATTTCCACAATCAAGTTGGAAGAAAAACTTAAATAATTGATGGGCCCACATAATCTTTACCTAAGAAATTTTAAAATCTGGCACATGAAATTCAGGGGTGGTTACAGTTATTTTATGTAATTGTCAACTCAGGATGGTACCAAACTATTAAAGAATACCAAACATAATTGCTGTACCTAAAGTAGAAAAAGTGACTTGAGCATCTACAGGGCTTTTTGTCTGATTCCACAGAACACAAGGCCCTAGGAGAGAATTTGAAGGAAATAACATTAAGATTTGGAAGTAAAAGCACAACTAACAAGAGAAAATCTGAATCTTAGCCAAGTAGATAAAATGTTACAGCTCTTCCATGAAATAACAGAGTTCTACAAAGAGGGAATGTGGCACCATACTTAATCTGGACTTCAGTGGAGCAGTTGATACTGTGCCATATGGGAAATAAGTACTTTTAATGATGAAGATGGAAGTTAGCTCTAGGCTTGTATGGGGACAAAGAAGAGATGGCAAGTTATGCTGAAGGGACATTAGTGATTGGGACCAGTGGTATATCTTATAAAACTGTTATTGGACCTGGCACAGTATAAGATTATGCTAAAGAAAGTTTGCTAATCAGAGCATCATTTAGCACCAGATGGCCTCAAAAAATAGTTCCAGAAGTAGTAAGAATTTATGCTTCAAGTTGAAGCACATCAGTTGTGTGACAGGAGCAGACAAACCTGAGTGCATCAGTCAAGAGCATTAATATGAACCCTACTACATTTCCTCAGCACAGGAGATATAATTGCAACATGCATCAAGCAAATGTTTCCAGGAAAGAGATGCACTAATAACAGCATGCAAATTTAAGTTACACCAAATGTATATTTCTATGTGCCATTCTCACCACCTGTTTACAGTGTGAAAGATATGTTCAGACTGAATATGTACAATAAAGGGCTTACAGGAAGGTCAGACAAGTGTCTGCTAACAAGGAACTATAAAAATGTTACATCTAATTTACACTTCTGTACAAAGAGAGTTTATATACATATTACCTAATTTGTTTTTAGCTGAGAACTGAAACGAAGTCCATCTTGGAAAGCACTACTTAGAGAAGAACTTTAACATTTGCTATTATAAAAGTACCTTCTTTTTTTTTTTCCTCCTGTAGAAAAAGAATAAATTGGATGCGATAATAATCTGTCTATCTTCTAGGCAACAGAAGCCTTGAGCAGTCCAGAAATGTCATATTTAGGATTCTTCTGTGACAAGGAAGACTGATGGAATCTTTATTATGATGGGAAATGACCCAAACTGTGTTTGCTAGAAATTTCCAGTATTCATAAATGTAAATGAAGCACCCATTTTCCATCAATAACCCTGACATACTCCCTTAATTTTACTAGCTGAGTTAAGATCCTGGATACTTGACTTCCTCTTTGCATGCATTACAGATACATTAATTCAAAAAGAATTAATATGCAAGGTATTTTGAAATAATTTTAATTCAAGGATTAATTTGAAATTACAAGTTAATCACATTTTAGTTCAAAAATGGAATTATACTTACTTGGCAGAATTGAGGACTTTTGGAGCAGAAGCCTGAAATAAATGTCAAGAGATTACAGAAAGGTCTGAGGGGATCTACCCGGTCCTAATACAAAAATTGTGTATTTGAAGCATACAGTGGTAGAGTGTGTTCCATCTCACCCCTTTGTTCATTTAAGAAATATGGTTCTGATACAGGTATCAAAAAAATGATATCCCATTAGGAGGAATTTAAACATATGGTTTCAATCTCCATCACCTTATTACAGATTATATCCTCTCATGTTTTGGTGATGGTTATAATATTTGTATGCATTCATTTGCTATGTTTTTGGGTTCTTTTGATACTGTGAGGCTTCAGGAATCTCAGCTCTCAAAAAGCAACAGGAAGGCTACAATGAAAAGAGTGCTCCCCTTTGAGCCTCTCACAGTTTTTTTCAGCCCCAGCAGTAAGTGCTGGTGCATTGCAATATTCAAAAGAAGTTGGGAAGGGATCTTACTTTGGGGCACCACTGGGAAGGGGTGGAAGGGGAAGCTCCTGGTTGGAACTGCGTTGTCGTTCTGGTGCCGCAGGTTTTTCTGTGGTTTGGGAAAACAAACGGTTGAGTCAAGATTTCTTCAGAAATACATTATCCCAGATTAGGGAGTCCCAGTAGGTGAAGGAGGGTTTCTTTTACTACAAATTTTGGGTTATTTTCCTTACATGGCAGCTTGCCACTGCACTGTTTTTTTCTCGTTAACTAATTCTAGGCAAATATCTGTGCTGTGGATGGCTGCAGGGCTCCGTGACACCGGGGAGGGCTCCGTGACACCGGGGAGGGCTCCGTGACACCGGGGAGGGCTCCGTGACACCGGGGAGGGCTCCGTGAGCGGCTGCCCGCAGGAGCTGGGCCGCCCGGTGCACCCCAGGCTGGCTCGGGCAGCAGCTCCGGCGGAGCCCTGCCCGCAGCAGCCGCCGGACGCAGCCGGGGCGGGACTGGCTCTTGCCAGCAGCCGGCTCTGTGAGAGGTGTCCTGGCGGAGTTCAGAACCCGTCCCTCTCTTCCCCCTTCTCCACTTTCAGGGCTACGTGGGCACTGCCGGCCCGTTACTGTCCGACGTTACCCCGCCAGTAACCTCAGCACTTTTACTGCGACTGCTTTTAGAGAACAATGATAGTCAGTGCAACTAAGGCTGCCCAGATCCAGTCTGAATCTGCTAAAACCAAACACCCCTCAAAAACCTGGAGTAAGTTGAACGTGGTGTAGTTTGTTTCATGTTTTAGAAAAAAAAAAACCCAACAAAATGTTCAGATAAATGTAAACTTTTTCACAGTAGTGGCTATAGTTTACCTTCATTTGCAGTTAAGGTCTCTCTGGGAGGTAAACATGGTTTCTGAAACAAAAGGGCAGGACAAGCAAGTATTAAGTGGCAGGTCTCTTACACAGCAAATGTTTATCCTTTTGTACCTTTTGTGGAATAGTTTAGAATTGACAACATTCTGGAAGAATTAGGAGGCAGGGACATAGCCATTCTGTGAAAAGCCTCTAATTGAAGTTTGGGATTTTGCAAAGTTGATTTGTAAAGAATTTTACCCAGTTTGTGGGTATCAATAGATGAGAAAAAGTAAAATCTAGATGGTTCATTCTTATCTCAGGCCCAAAAATGAAGAGTCTATCCCAAATACTTGAAAATTGAAATCTGATTTTTTAAATTCATCTATGCACACAAATGTCTGAACATACTTCTTTTTACTGAAAGTAAAACATTAAGTTTAGCTCACAGTACAACTGCAACCAATCTTCCAGTTTCAATTTTTTTTTTTTTTTCATTTTGAAACAATGATAATAAGCTGCCAATTTTGAAACGTTTTTCAAATTAATTTCTTTGAAAATTTCAACCAGTCCTCTTACTTTCTGCCACAAGAAGTTTTGGGATATTTTTCTAATGACAAAATATTTACTGAAAAACCTTTGACAAATTCTGGTAAAATCCTGCATATTTCTTGAGCTATCACTTGCAATGAACTCATGTTCTCCATAGGCAGTCCTGTACATTCTGGGAATACTTCTGAATTGTCTGTGTTCCCATTTATTTCTCATTTATTCAGTTCATGCACTGTGTTTATTGTTACATCGTAGAGCACTGAATACAAACACTGCTTTGATCAAAATATTTTTCTGCTTGAGCTTTCTCACTGATCTTCATTCGTACCCAAATATTTCCAGTCTTTATAACTCTTTCCCCTAGTCTTTTTATGCATTTATGCTGTACCCAAACCCATGATAAAATTTTTACACTAAATTAAAAATCTGGTAAATTTTTTTGTTTGATTATGCAGTTACAAGTTGACTTACTGGTGAAACTGCTACATTAGAAGTTTTCTTGCTGAAGTATGGAGCAAAAAGAAAAATAAAGAATATGGTTACTTAGCAGATACATGGATTCATTTAGCAACTAAGCATCAGTTTCATTGGTTCCCAGGGTATTTCTGTCTAACATGGGATTCATTGGATAGTTGTAGCAGTTAGAAACAAACAAGAATAAAAAAAGGAAAAGGGTATCAGATGCAATGTGGGCACTCAAGAAAGGTACTTACACAAGGAAGCTACAACTCTATCCAATACTTAACATGACTTGGGTGGGGCAAAAGAACTTCAGTGAAAACTTTCTGCACTTCTAGGTTTGCATGTGCTAGTGCTGCAGTATGAGACTAAATTAGGCAAGACAGCAAGCATCTGCCATCAGTAACAGGCAGTGAAGGGCAAGGCTGTTTGGCATACAAACACTATTCCTCCAGAAATAACAAAATATCAGCTTGACTTTACTTAGTCAAGATATCTTTCACAAACAGGAATAAATACTATTCCTGAGTTCTAATTGCTGTGGGCAAGGATAGGAGTTAACTCCTAATACACCTATTAAACTCATCCCCATCAAAGAAGTAGTTTTATCATTTTTTACTCACAGGCCCCTTGGTAATGGAGATGGAGCTGCTCCAGTGGGAAATCTGGATTCTTGTGTGTTGTTGAACCTCTGACCTAGAGAGGCAAGAAATTTAGGATGCAATGTGAGCTGTATCTAAACAGTGGATTTTCCTCATTGCCATTTTAGTGTTAATGTAATAAAGGTAAAAAATATCCATTGGTTTAATTTTTGTCTTAGCATGTTTTCAGTCTGATTATACAAGAGAACAGTTCAGTAACACTTCTTGCCTATTGCTGACTGTTACAGATAAAAGGACACTGACACACTATATTGCATGCTCTATTATGGTAACTGGTGGCATATTAGTCCCTCTCATATTGCCATGTTTTCATCTGAATACTTACTTTCATCATTATTGTTTGCTTCATGGTCCTGTAATAGAAAAATAGGTTAGATTTGATAAGAAGGAATTACTGTGTTCAGTTTTAAGTCTTTCACCACCAGAAGGGCGTAGAGGTGATGGAGCAGAAAAGGGCAACAAGGCTGATAAAGGGACTGGAGCACAAGTCTTATGAGGAATGGCTGAGGGAGCTGGGGGTGTTTAGCCAGGAGAAAAGGAGGCTCAGGAGGGTCTTATTGCTCCCTGCAAGTACCTGAAAAGAGAGTGTTGGTCTTTTCTCTCAGGTAACAAGTGACAGAACAAGAGAAAATGGTCTTATGCTGCACTAGGAGACGTTTAGATTAGATATTAGAAAAAATTTCTTAACTGAAAGGGTGGTCAGGCATTGGAATGGGCTGCCCAGGGAAGTGGTGGAATCATCATCCTTGGAAATGTTCAAAAGGCATGTGGATGGGGCACTTACAGACATGGCTTAGTGGTGCTGGATTAACAGCTGGACTTGATCTTAGAGGTCTTTCCCAGCCTTAATGATTCTTTGATTATTAAATGAGAGCTGCGTGAATAATCAATATGGTTTTGGTAAATTCTTTATTTTTAAAGAAACATTTGTACAGAAGGCAAAAAATATCCAGAATACTTTAGTGATGTAATTTGAAAAATTATAAGAAACCATCAAATTTTGATCTTTCTAATAATTTTGAGATTACTTGTAGTAAGTGTTGAGAAAATTTGGCCTGAATTTTGCAGTGAGACTTTTTGGTTCAATTTTAATTTCTGAGCTGGAAGACAGAAATTTTGCAGCAGATTTTAATATACTAAAACCACATCTTCCTCTGAATGGAGGAAACTGAGTAGACTGTCTTGTCACCATGCTAAAATTGAAGTAATCCACCTAATTTCCTGGCTTCTTTTGGAGATGTTTACTTTTGCCTCCCATTTCTTGTCTTTTAGGGAATCAAGACTCCCATATGATAAGTACCTTTCAAAGAGGCACCAGTTATTAATTTGTCTGTCTTCATCTACCCAGCTAATGGCTTTTCACTAATGTTGGTGACAGATGCATCCATTTTCTGGCTGGAGAGGTGTCATCTATCACACAGCAGCTGGGGAAGTAAGACATGGAGAAGTTTTTCTCCCAATCAGCTCAGGCCTTTGAAAGGAACAAGGGTTACAGTTCTGTGCACATGATCAGTGCTGGTTAGTGCTGGCAGCAGATGGAATGGGAGCAGTTAACAGATGTTTCAGTTATTGTTTGGGCTTTGGCAATGTGCTATAGTCAGAGATGGGAAGGAACAACAGAGCACTGGACAAACATCATGCTCATTACCATGTGTTTGTTTACAACTGTAAGGGCCAGGACTTACAAAACAAGTAAAGACCCCAAAATTTGGACTGCACTGTGTGACTCTTTCCCAGGCTGACTCTTGTGACAAACCTAGGCTGACTCTAGTGAACTTCAAGCACCCAGGAGCTGAATACACCCGTGGTACAAATGAGTGTCTGAGAGTTTCATCTTGGAGCTATAACTCAGTGTGTGGCTTCAGCTAAAGGACAGTCTCTTTTTATTCTCTGCAAGGCTAGGATGATATCTGAGATCTAAGCTCTGAAAATGCATTAGTGGAGAGGTTTCAGCTGCAACATGGCACTCAAGTCTGTTCTGAAGCAGGAGTATTCTTAGTGCTGATCAGATAGTGGAATTTTTGTCCAACATTCTCCCTTTAGACACAAGTTTTTTTCTTATTTTGTATTGGTAAGAAAAGCTGAAAAATCAAACTATTTCATAAAAGAGAAATTCCAAATTTGGCACCACTTGGGAATTGTTCAGCATCCCACAAGATATAGAGCTAAATGGGAAGAACTTTGTGGTGAGGTGGAAAGGAAGCTAAAATGCTGATGCTGTTGTATGTACAAACTGGGATATACAGAAATTTAAAGAGTGATGTAAGACCAGAAGATGCTCATATACCACCTGCATTAAGTTACCATAACATCTAATCCTATGATATGACCTAAAATTTCTAGTTTTAAGTGTCTAATTTATCTATATAATTATTGGTAGACTGATTATTTCTTAGCAACAATTCAGAGCATAGGACTGGCATAGGGTCTGAGCACGTAGCTTTTGGCACAGATGCTGATACAGTTATGTTGCTCTGTTCTTGATAGTTGGCTCCTCATGCAGACCCTCATGCTGGCATAACTGTGAGTAGAGCTATTGTGCAAATCAACTTGTGGAGCTAATCTGGCTGGAAAAGAATATTTTGTGATTTGCTTTTGCTCATTTCTGCAGCTGAACAAGTTTCCAAGTGGTTTACTTCAAAGAGAACAGCAGAGTGGGAGGGACAGACTGGGGATAAGAGCAGAGGGAGAAGAGAACTGGCTGGAATACAGCCTTAAGGACCCAAGGCTTGTAATTAGTCCTTCAAGGACTGCACTTTTTAGTGATGCTGGTTACTCAGACTACCCAGTCTGACATTTTAGAAGGTTTCCATTTTTAGAAAGCATTAATCATTTACCATCTGAGAGGAATGAGGCTCAAGGAAAAGTGCTTCAGATGGGGCAAAATCATCCTTTGCTACTTAAAGCAAGGTTCCTGAAGTTCAACTGGTATTTTTACTACAAGAGATAATTTTTGTGGACTGAGACATACATCCCTTAAAACATTTGAACTTTTTCTTGGATCAATACAGATGTCCATTGCTCTTTTGTCCCAAAGATAGCAACAATCACAATATTAGATGAATCTGACATTTGGCCATCTGTTTGTTATTTAATCCAGATAATAAAAAAGCATCCATCTATTTATATATGAAACACAGGATTAAGTTTAACACATTCTTTTAAAGTGGCCCATTAATTACTCACTGTTTTTGGATGAAGACGACTTCTGGGGAGAGGCAAAACATTTCTGAAAAATACACATAATAGGATTTATTTATTTAATTGGCTTGGATATGCTTTTTAAGATCTAGAGGGAAGGAGGTCTGCAGTGAATGGATTTGATTTCAGCTGTGCACAGCAACAGTAGTCGTGGTGATGCTGTGCCCTTGGTGTGGAACTATTCTAGAAGAGCTTCTGTCCTAGACCTTGGGTCCCCTGTGACTGTGCACAGGATGTCACCAAACACCCTCACACACACAGTGCTGTGGATGCCTCCTTCTGGGGGCACATTGTAAAATAATGTCCTGGAGATGAGGCTGGGGTTATGTAGCAGCTTTCTCTGCTTCTGGGGGACATAGGAGTGAAGTAGGCTGCATACTCAAGTGTCTTTTTTTTTTCCTCCAGATATTTGGAATATAAATCATGGATTTACTGTGTCCAGTTTCCTTACAAACAATCCTGTACAACTGCAAAAACATCTGATTTCAAGGCTGCAGACATGGTTAATAGGACCTTAAACTGGCTTGCAGAGATATTTTATCTCTGTACTGGATTCCTAAAGGGATATTTCAGAAAATACTATCCATTTGGCAAACTGGCTTGACCACAAAAGTTCACAAAGCAATGAGAACTTTCAGTTCTCACCTTGTCCCAACATCCCTAGCTATTAGAGAGAATAAATTTTTTTCCCTGCTGATATTTTCTATTGATCTAATCTGCTGTTAACTTACCTGGAAGTATCCTGCTTAGGTGACTCTCTGGTCACACTGTGCTCCGTATTCTGAGCAGGCATAAACATGAGTGGCTTGGTAAACCTACTAATGAAACACGAATTAAGAAAGGAAAATTACTTTTAGCAACAGTGAATACAAAGAAAACATCTCTTTCTTCTCCCCTACCCCCTCAAAATTCTTAAAAGTACCCTTAAGAGTATTTCTTTTTAATGTGTGTTACATTTGGGTTATTTAAACTAACATAGAAATGGTTGATAATCTTTGTATAGATAATCTGAAGATTATGTATTTCTTACTTCTGTTATTGTCTTTCTTCTAGAGAAAGAATTATCAGACATGTAGTATCTAGATGAGAAGATTTCTTTTCTGACAGTTTTAAATAATGCACAAACATTCACAGCAATGGGTTACCTGGTTACCAGTGGTGGTGATGTTTTTTCCTGTAAGAGAAAATGCACTGAATTTTTTTGGTCACTTTTTGATTCCATAAAATAAATTTGCATGATCCTATTTATGTTACCACATCAAGATATTTTTGCATTGTGATAGAGATTTCTACTAGAGCTCTGTCTGGTAATCTGCATCAGGGTGGGAGAGGCAAGAACTCAACATCAGTAAATCTGCTTTGGCCATATGTTATGTCAGTACCAGCAAATGGGAAAAAAATTACTGTGTCAGAACTGTCATTGCTCCTCTGCTGCAGTTCTGCTTCTGTAAAACATTCCCTTAGGCTGTTGCTTCCCAGATTGCATCACTGTCACAGAGGACTGGGAAACTTCCCCCTTCCCATTGACTCTTTTGAAATGGTTTGCCAGCTTTTCTGAAAAGGGAGTGTCAGAAAGCTTTAAGTTCAGGAAGAGATTTGTTCCCAGTTTTCTCTTTTGAAAGACTGGTAATCTTTTCTCACAATCACATTTGTATCCTGCCTGAGGGCAATGGGAATCACACTATAGAAAGGCCTCACCTCTTCTTCAGGAACCTCATAGACTTCTGTAGGATAGGGAAGAATAAAAAAAAAAATTCTTTAGTTAGCAAAAACATACTGCATGTTACCATAAAAAGTGATCTGAATTTCTATCAGTTGTGCTTCTGACTCTGGAAAAATAACTTGGAGAATCTGCTCGTAACTTGAATCTGCCACCAAAACCCTGGAGCAGCAACACCCCGTGTCTTCTGGTGGGAACTTCATGTGAAGGCACAGGAATTCTGATGTACAGTCACTGTATTAATCAAGTTTTCTCCCACCCCAAAGCCTTTTTATTGTTTTGTTTTTCTTCCCCTTCCCTCCCACCCCCACCCTTGCAAGCAAGATTAATGTCTGTGTTGTGCAAATCTGGGGCAGTTTGGAAAAGATGCATTACCACAACTGTACTAGCATTTAGCCTTTCCTTGACTCAGGGAGGAAGAAATCAAGTCAATCATAAACACAAACTGGCTCATTTGCATGGCCAGCATCCCTCCCTGAGTTCTGACTCACAGGTATATATTAATTCATAGATCTTAAAAGCAAAACCCACCAGCATCTTTATCTATGCCCAGTTTCTTCAATGAAAATAGAATCCTATTAATTTCATGTCAGGTTTCATCATTTTACTGCGCCCAAGTGTCCCAGCTCCCACCAGGGGGAGACGTTTTATTTTTTAGTAACATCTCTCAGGAGCTGGTTGCTGCTCGACACGATTTACAGAAAGGCTGAGGTTGAAAAGGGCGTTTTAAAATGTATGGAAAATAACTCATGAAATCTTAAGCAGTTCAGTAAAAATTTTAGTTTACAACTTGTAGTTTGTGACTTTAAAGCTAAACAGATTGCTAATGAATATGCAAAGCTTTTAAAGAACTGTGTCATGCCTGTAAAGGTTACTTCCAAGCAATTAATTAAATGGTAAGGATGGGAAACAGCTCTAAATTGGCAGAGGGAGATTAAACAATAATACCTGCACTTACAAAAGCAAATAAGATTCCTCTTATTTGCTTCTGCTTTTGTTTCTTTTTTCCAAATAAACTGCTCTTTACAGAACTTCAATGGGAACACTGTTATAAAAGGCCATGCAAGACATCAGCCTGTACAGAATTTCTATATGGTTCAGTCTAACAGTCTAAAAAGTATTTGGTCTTGATTCTTATGGTGAAATGGGATTACTGACATATTGAATCCTATAATTCTTTTTGCTGTATTGATCCATTTGTGTTCCTCCACTAGAGCAAAAGACTAAAAATAAATTAATTTGGGGCAAATAACTTGTTCTAGTTTTATTCATGCTTAAAATGGATTTACTATTCAAGCTAGACCAAGCAACTGCTATAACATAGAAAAGCTAAAGGGGAAAACATTTTTGTGTTACTTTAGTATGTCATAGGGTTAGTGGTGTGAATACATCAGGCATAATTTAATATTCCACTGTCTTAGATTATTTTATTCTAACTGTGATGCAAGCTCCACATACCTTGCATATCAGAAGTAAGAGAAGGCTTTGGAGAAATAGGGGGGGCTGGCTTTGTTGTCTTCAGAAATCTGTTCACAGGAGCTAAAAACATATTTTATTTTTGTACATATATATCTAGTTGTGCATATGTGTATATACACACATACTTATATATATGCAGACATCTGTTAACAAAGTAACAATGTAACATTTATGCAATAACAATGAGTATTAAGTAGGTCCAAATGACAATCTTTTGTGTGACCTTGAATAAATCAACTGAGTCAGAAAGCAGCTCTCATTTTAAAAAGAAACATTAATCAGTATTCTAGCCTTTCTGAAGGAGTTTGATACTGTTAGCAATATCAGAGAGCAGAACTACCTACTCTTCTCTGCTTACTTTTCGCCTTTGGGCTGTAGTAGTTTTACTCTCTAGCTAAATATACTTCAAATAGTGAGATAAAAAAAATCAAATCGAAGTCTGTCTTTATCTACTGAAATATCTAAAAATGCTTGTTGTTCTCCTGAAACACTTCAGCAAACAGAGAATTTTAATGCTATTGCTCCCTTGGATGAGGAGGCAGGTCATATGCCATGAACAGGCTCTTGGTTGTACAAGGGTTGGACTTTGAAACAGCTGAGTGAAGGAGGCAGAAATTAAACATGGATTCCAATAAAGTTAAAAATAATTTTCTTTGGCCTTGTCATAAGCCAAAGGAGCCAACTGCCTTTTTTGGGCTATATCTCCACTCTTTGAACAGTAGAAACAGACATTAATTTGACCCATTTTTTTTTACTATTATTCCTAGTAAAGCAATAATTATTAGCTTAAATGACTAAAACTTACATCTTGTAGGTAGTGACATGCTGCTTTCTGTGGGTTCAATATAGTTATCATCATCATTGTCCACTGGCACAATATAATTATCCTATGAGAAATTCAGGACAAAAATCTATCAGTTAAATCTCCATCACGTCAACAAAATGTTGGGATTGAAGCCCTGGCAGCAGTTTACAATAGTTGCCATTTCACAGTGACTCCTATTTCAGACATTTATTGTCCTATGTGGAAGGGAATCCCAAAGACTGAAAACCCTTTACCAAATTATTCCAGTTCTGACTGGTGAGTGGAAGCCTTCCCTTCTCTTTGGTCCTGGAGTATCCTACTCCCTCCTATTTGCCTGCAGCTTGTTACAGATGATCAGGAGCTATTCCATGGTCAAAATAGCCTCCTTGATACTCAAAACAGGCCTATATCCCCTAGGAATCTGTATGGTACTTTCAGGTCACTGTTTGTGATGTACAAAATGATTTGTACATAGAGGCTAAGAAAGAGACCAGACCATGGTATTGCTATGACATTTACACAGTGAAAACAAGTATATCTGTAAACTTTACCTCATCATCACTGCACTCCTTCGGCTTTGGTGGCACTTTTGGTTTTGCAGCAGGAGATGGCAATGGCATGGATGGCACAGATGGTTTCTTTGGTCTGGACATGGCTGGACTGGGTGTACTTGGGAGAGGCTTGTTGATGGGAGGAAGCTGCTGGTGACTGGTGCGATTGTCTTTTAATGTGGTAGGAAACAACAATTTTAGTCAAAATAATGCATTTGCCTCTGCACTTTCTCCTACAGCCTGTGCAAACAAGTCTTTCCTGTGGCTGCAGCACAGGTCAAAAGGCAGACCTGAGCATAGCTGGACCTGATGTTGAGGCTTGTGTGTAAGCAGGTCCTATTTTACTGCTCAAAGTAGCAGCCTAGCCCTCTGTATCAGGCTGCAGAGGGTGCTTGGACACTGACTGTTGTATGGACAACTCTTTCACTCCTTGAGGAGAAGGTGGTGGCTGGGTGGTATAGTCCATATGAGAAAAACAGCACTGGGTGGGACTGGAACATAAATTATGCCAGACTCTCTGGGGTGTCATTTTAAGAAGTCCTTTCATTCTCAAAGAACACACAGGTGATGGGCTGATAAACTTCTATGAGTACACATTTTGTATTTTAACACTTTGATGAATATTCTACAATCAGAAACAGACTCGTATCGTACAAAAATGAAAGCAGGCATCATGTCAATGTTTCTTTTCACCATGTCTCACATCTTCATCTAACTGAAGCTAACTCTATTCACTTCAATGCAACCTGTCCATGGTTGAAAAGAATCAAGACAGAAAGAAAAATATCCCTCTCTACTGGACCGATGTAAATAAAATAATGATCCTGTCCTGTTTTCCTGTTTTATCATCCTCAGTACCAATTTTGAAGGACAATAAGGAGTGAATATTTGGGTTACTGTTTTACTGCTTTTGGAATAAAGGTTGGAAAAACAGAGAACGGACCTCTCCAGCCTTATGTGCCTCATCTTTAATAGGAATTCCTGCATCAATATATGTGGATTAATCTGGAGCCAAGTTAGTAGTATCTCCCATACCTTTGCTTGAATTTTTTAGTTTGTAGATGCCTATCAAAGTCTCTAAGACACATTATATTAAAATTATAAATATCACTACCTGCAATACTAGCCTGTTTCATTCAGTAAGAAAAAAAATAAATACCTANATCACTACCTGCAATACTAGCCTGTTTCATTCAGTAAGAAAAAAAATAAATCATACCCCTGAATGCTTAAGACCTGAGTATCAGAATTAAAAGTGAACTCTTGAGGAAAGGATAGATTAGTCCATTTGAGGCCACTTCTCTTCTGGTACTGATCAAAAAGCAATTATCAGGCTGATACAGTCAACTATTCCATAACTACCTGCATATTCACCCCTAGAAATAGGGAATGCAGAAGGAATCTTCTTTTTCTCCTTCTCACTTGGAGGTGGCTCATAGCTGTCATCAGGATTCTCTTCACTGGGGACCACATACATCTCAGAGTCAGAGTGGTCATCTGGATTTTCATAATCGCTGTCCTGGAAAGACAGAACTTCCCATTCCTCATCTCATAGCATTCTTATGGCTTCATAGCAATGTATAACACAAATATCCTTGCATGAGTATGATAACTAAATTACAACAATCTATCATTGAACGGACACATCGTATTCCCTTTTAGTGCTCCCTCTTTAAACAAAGAGGCACTCCCGCCTCCTCCCCTTCTCCTCCTCCCAAGAGCCCCCTGTTTTCCTGCTGTCTCCAAGGTCTCCTTTCACCTCAAGAGCTCAGTCTTCATTTTGTGGACCAATAGCTTGTTTCCCTTCCCAGGACTTTTTCTTTCTATATCCAGCTGTGACTCTTGATGTGTGTTGTCACTTCCTCTCCCTTTCCTGTTAAAAGGGTGCTCAAGATCTGACTCCAGAAGGAAATTGGTTACTTCAGCCTGACAGTTCCATTACTTTACGTGGCTGACAGCCATGACTTGCTTCCTTCTAATGTTTTCTAAAATCCTAGTAGATGTTTTCATTTTTAGTAAGACATGGCTTTCCTCTCCTCACCCTTCCCACATTTCTTCCCCCAAATAAAAACACACTGATTTCTGAAATTATTGTTCAGTTTGGGAAGTCCCTTAAATTGATGCCATGTGCTTACTTATCCAAGAACCTCAGTGTTCATGGCTACAATTGACAATGCTTCTGAGAGTATTTTTAAGTTGAATGTAAAAAAATTGAAGCAGCTAAAAATCAGTGGCTACTTGTGAATAAAACTGATGTAACAAATAACATGACATTTCAGTAGTATTTAGTTCAACCACAAGTAGATGATTTAAAAAGAAACTTTTCTTATTATTTCTTAAGTTATTAGTGCTAACTTGTTGCTACAGTAACCTCCTACTAGCCCAAAATATGTACTTACAAAATCATCTGACCATTGTTCCTCTTCATTGTCTGCATGTTCTAAACCAAACATTAGAGTTATTTAAGGAGATGCAATAGTGAATATAAATGTTTATCTTAGATTGGATTTTCAATCTATACTTATCATATTCAGTTAAAAAAGAGTGAGCAAAATTTCCAAACAGTTCTGAGCAACGCATCTGGTTTGGACTGAGTAGTAAATTAAATGCTTTCTTGCTTGTTTTTGACAAATTATTTCAGAGCTGTTGGAAAAGCATTATAAAATTACAAACTACACAATGTCTGAACAGCAGAGCACACACTTTACCCACAGTGTCCTGCTAATGCATCTCATTTTTAAGTAGGGGTGACAACTTCTAGATAATGGAACTCTTATGGACCTCTGTACCTTCTTGTTTCTTGATTAAAGTGCCAAGACAGCACATAAATTACAAGTGTTTATGTTAAACAGGGAACGGTTACCTGATAACTTCCAAACTCTGTGTTCCTTGCTTCTGTTGTTGTCTTAACAAGATGGCTGTTAACTTGTAAAAATAGCCATGAACTAGTTTGTGGGCAGTGCTGTATGACAAGCAAGTAGAGGTCTACCTTTAAGATAATTCATGATGTCATCATTACATTAATAGGATTAAGATGTTGAATCTGTAATGATGCATTTGTTCAATTTCTTCCCTATTTACTTTCACATCATAGTTTCTACAAGGAGGGACTGGATGCAAATTCTCCTCCATTTATACAGCAGCCTAGATACAGAACTCTGATTAAGACTGATTTTGAAACAGTGGTTACTTGCTACTCTTCATGCCAGCACAATTCATCATTTTTTTCTTGCCTTTCATTTCAGAGCTGTGAACTACCTTCAGAGTTGTTGATATGGTATCCTGTTCTCTCATTAAAAACAAATTACGAGGCAACGTATAACTGAAATACTTTTAGGCATATAGATAGCAAATTAACACAGATGTGCAGTTTAAATTTACATTAATACAGCCTTACCTGAAGCATAATCCCTTTGTGGTAGACTTGGCGGTGGCTTTTTTTTAAGCCTGTAAATTATAATTATTACATTTACAATCTCATAAGTAACATTCATTGGAAGGGAGCATTAGGCAGACACATTAAAAAGCTGATAACAAAAGATACCTGCAGCTGAAGAAATACAGATTACCATCACAGATGCTTAGCAAATAGCTGTAGAAGAATGCTTTGTAAAGCTAGAAACTGATAAAAAATTAAAATAGAATCTGAGATTCTAATGTATTTTTTTCACTAAGAACATATGTTGAAAGGACAGCTTCCTTCCTCCCCCTCCTCATTTCCAGAAAGAGATAAGATAGGGGGCAGAGATAAATGATGATCTATTGGAAGATGAAAATCTGTTCAGGTTCACAGAGGCTTCACGAAGACTATGGCATAACAAAGTGGTATAGCAGTCTCCATTCGTATTTTTAGAACTATAATTTTGCATGCACTTTATTTGCTGATTAATGTTTAAATGTATACCAAGTCTCTCAGTGAAAGATTCTACTTTTTATTATTTTATGATGTTATGTCCCTTTTTTGGTAAAAACTGTTACAAGTGAGCCAAAAGATAATTTGTAGAAATACTGAAAGGATCTTTATGGCTTTACAAGATCATATGTATGTGCATATATATATATTTAGCAAGCAGGACTACACATAATATGTCTAAACACACACACACATATATGTGTGTGTATTCATGTATAGTCCTCCTTACTAACTTGCAGCTGTCCTAAGAAGACACTGAATTAGTCAGTTGAATTATTTCACTACTCTGTAATGAAAGAGAAGAATTGGGGTTTAAAGTCAAGATGAACAGTGCATGTGTGATGTCAGAGGCCAGACTGATGCCTCTACAGAGGGAAAAAACTACAACCCTTTGTTTTTTGTAGCTAGTGAAAACATGAAGATAATTAATGACATTAAAATTATTCTTTAAAGTGACTTTTGAACACTGTAGTTCCCTGTAGCACTAAGGAGACCTCACCATGGACCTGAAGCTTTGTCCACTGAACTGATGACTTCACTCATTCTTCAGTCAGGTCCTAACAAATTCATTTGCAAAAATAAGCAAATAATTAAAAAACAAAAAATCCCTAAAGAATTTAAAATGTTTTTTTGGGATCTCTGAGCAATAGTGTTTAAAAATGTTGCTTTACCACAAGAATTTGACACTCAATATTTAGGTCCTGAGCTTGCTGCCAAGGTATTCTGGTACCACTGTAACTCAGGGTGGTGACATGCTGGCACTACCTCATCAGCTTACAAACTTTACCTGTCTGTTTTGAGAAATGTTTCTGCTACTTCTGAGTTGAGTTAAGGGAATTCTGTTGTTCAGATAGTCACCAAAACCACCCCATGCACATACATGAATCAATGAATAAATGGTGAGGGTATTGCTAAAACTCAAAAAAGCCCAAATCCCCCAAAACAAACAAACAAAAAAATCAAACCAGGAAGATTATTTTTGCAATTCATAGATAACAGCACTAGTGATGGACAGCTGCCTCCTCAGAGATTTTAACTTCCTGCACTTAGTGTAAAAATAGTAAATTAAAAAGCATTCTCAACAGCCCTACTCTGGTCTTCTGTTCAGGTTAGCACAGCCATGTTAGAAGGAAAATCCCAGGGCCACTGCCAGGCTTATCCCAGGTCTTAGGGAGGGGAGACCGAGATCTCTTGATGTATTTTGCAATATGTCTACCATGAGTTGTTCAGAAATGGCGGAGGCTTGGAACACAGTGGAACTGAGGCAACAGAAAGAGGCTGTCTGTGTCATGGTATAAAGTACATGGCTTAAGCAACATCACACATTTCTAAGCTGCTAAGCAGAAATCTTGCACTCTTGGTACCAGGCCCTGTAAATCCTGGCAGTGGCCCTGGCAGAAAATGTAAATACGTTATAACGAAAGCACACGAAGTACAGAACAGAGGTCTGTGTCTAAGCAGCCTATCATGCTATGGTGCAGCTATGGAATAGCATACCGATCCCAAGTATCTTTCCCAGTTTTGCAAATTAAGGCCACTTGTTCATTTTGGAACCTGAATATCAATAGAAGAAAAGAAATTATAATGTTTCTGTCACAGAGCTGAAACAGTTCACAGCCACATCTATGTTTGCTAGAATCTTTTCAAATATGTTATTTATTCTAAAATTCAAATCCACTTAAAGAGTAGTTTTCACTGTACTGGTATGATTTTCTGAGTGCCAGAACTGGAATCCAGGCTCTTTTGAAGTCAGCTGGAGCTTCACTTTACAGGAGCCAGAGCTTTACCCAATGCACAAACCACAACACAAGCTCATCAAAAGGCACAACCCTATGCCAAGGCGTGGTTACCCAGCTATTGCAGACACTGACCTCATTATCCACACAGATCCTTGCAGAATGGCAATTGACTCTGTCCTCTTCCCCAAAGTTAATGAGAAAGGACTGGAAGAATCAAATGCCATCCAACTGAGCGTGCATATTTAAATGTATTTAATCCTAGTACACACATTGTAGCTTCAACAAATAACCAGGTAGCACTTGAGACATTTGGTATAATGGGTTATAGATGCCTCTCACACAAGAACAGAATGTAGGGTACAGAAATTCAGAACAACTTACAAGAGAGTAAATTATTCCATTTTAAAACAATGTATTCCAAGATTTTGGCCTGTAATATGCTGAGCTTGATCCAACAAAACATTTAGGCATGTACTTAACTTTTCTCACATATGTGGTCCTGTAGGAACTGCAAATATTAATTACATACTTCAAATTTGTAGCACATTTTTGTTTTCCTGCATTAAGTGAAGAATTTTAAAATAAACTGCAGCAGAGGCCTGGATGTTTTGCTCTAGCAACACTTGTTTTTAGAGGCTACACCCAGAAAGATAACCAACATAAATATTAGTAGACCTCTATGTGTAGCACTTAAATTTCTCCACAGGTACATTTCCCCACTAGTGTTTCTCCTCACTGCCCCAGCATTTAAGATATGCCTGAAAACTCTTTGTTTTCAAAAGTCCTTTGCTTTTTGTATTATTAAGTCTGTACAATATCCACTCCCTCTTAAGAACCTTTTTAAAATAATAGTTTTTACAAAAATTATATTGATATCTTTTCTGAGTTGAGTATTTATAGTAGATATTATTTTTAAGTGCACTAGATCATCACACTTGTGATTAAACAATATATTAGTTTAACTTTGCCAGAAGTATTTTCAGAATTCCAAAAGGTGTGATGCAAACAGATAAATAGATAAACTTTTCCTGAACTGTGTTCTCAAAACCTAGTGGAATAGTTTGTTACAGATTTGGAATTATGTGGCAGTTGTACCAGATAAAACTAAACTGAAAGGGCTCTGGGGTTTTTTTGGAAGTGTTATTACTACTCTTCCACACGTTCTAACATTGTGCTGTGGCAGTTAGAGTAATAAAAATCTTGACGTGCAAAACACTCTATTCAGCTACACAGTGATTTTCACGTTTCTTCAGAATAACTGTTAAAATTAGGTATTATACTTTTCCCTGTTTTCTTTTTTAAGTGTGGTACAGCTTGATTTTAGTACATTCTCACATTGTTTGGTTCATATAAATATCGCTTTTCCCTCTGCCAAGGGTTTGAGCAAGAAAGTCTTCATCCTGCATAGCTCCAGCTAAAAGACTTCCATGCTCAAACCCTTGGCAGAACATCATCTGATGTCTTTGTGAAGGATGTGGTATTACAACAAGGTGAATAAATTGAACTTCTTGTTTCTTATTGAACGCAGTAGGTCAGCACGTACCAAAACATTAAGATGAAGTCCTGACTTTGCTGTACATGCAGGGTGTCTTTTAGCATCAGCTTCAGTGGAGCCAGCGTTCCACTGAACAAAGCCTAGAGGCTTAAAGCTTATGATTTATAGATGAGTGCGGTCTTTACGGGTCTTTCAAGCATAGGCAACCATCCTACATCATGAAACCTATGATTTCTTTGCTTCCCTGTTTTGTATTACCAAGGATATGAATATGAAAAAAATGCCCCCAACTCTCACTGTTTATACAATGCTGGCTGCACTCATTGCCTCTACACCTGAGTACATAATCCTCTTTGACACCGTGATCTGCACAGCAGCTGGGACTCAGTGTTGTAAACAGTTTTGCATGTGATTAAGGGCAAGCAGGTGACTGCTATCCTGCAGTGGCCAATATTTTTACTGCCAGCAAATGTTGAGTTGGAATGGGGAACAAGCAGGAACTTTTAAGCAATGAAAAAACAACCTGTCAATTTCTTTCCTGTTACCAGGACTGTTCAGCCTGCTTCCACAGACTTATAAGACACATGGATAGTAGACTACCTCCTCCCCACCTGCACCCCACAGATGAACTAGACTAGAGAGCAAAAGTCTTGATGCAAGAACTTTCACATTCCTGCATAATCAAGAGCCAATCCAGATTTTAGAAGTGTTTTAACAAATACTGCTAGTAAGTCCAATGTTTTTAATGAATATTTGATAATTTTTTCAATTTGTATAAGAGGCTTACTGTATACATCTGTGAGTTAACTTCAGGCTTCAGATAAGCAAGTACACTATTTGGATTGTCTAAAATTATTTCTACTTACACTAGGTGTGATTTTGATTTTTTCCCCAGCATATGGATGAATCTATGCTACATAAAGCCCATGTAAAATAATTTTTTCCTGCTTCAGCCATGTTTAGAACCTTGACATTTAATAAAATAATGCTTTAACTAAAATGGAAATAGAGATGAACTGGATAACCATGTTTTAGAAAAAGCATCTACAATCAAAAATAAAGCCCCCAAAGAGCGCATAGTGAGGAACACAGACAACTCTAATTCTGTAAAGCTTAGCACCTGTTGCACATACACTTATCAGTGTTGTCAACTCATGCTTTTATTGCAAATCTCATTATGTGCTGGGTTCAAGACTTGAGCTCCGAAGTCACATGCAAATATTAGAAATTCTTCAATTTTTAAAAACTAAATTTCTGACCTTTGTAACTGCAAAAAAGATTAATATGACTCAGATGAATCACAGTAGCATGAGAAATTATGTTTTTACACCTTGGTTTGTGTTCTTATAACTTGGAGAGTTGACATGTGACCTTTGTGCTGCAGTCATACTCTAAGAGAGTTAGTTTTTATGAGTCTGCTCTTTTTTTTAAATTTTTTTTGATCTCGAGTGAATCAAAGAACTGCAGTGCTATAGCAGCAATCTTGTCTCTTAACACCTAATGATGACCTTCCCAGCTTCTGCTACATTTGGTTCATGTCACTTCTCCCTCTTCTGTTCTTCCTATATTACTCTCTAGAAAGGACACACAATCAGAGCAACTGATTAACAACAGAATTAACATCCAGGCAACTATAGGAGACACTTTGTAGCCTTAAATTATAAACCTTAGATGCTTCTGTTGTTTCTGTCACCTGCTTTCCTGTCTGAGGCTTTTGAACTGAACCCACTGGAACATTATTAGTTACATTTAAACAACTATTGTGGAGTAGGAAGCC
The DNA here is from genome assembly GCA_020086605.1 of Lanius collurio. NCBI lineage: Eukaryota > Metazoa > Chordata > Aves > Passeriformes > Laniidae > Lanius > Lanius collurio. The sequence goes on from JACBWW010000010.1 coordinate 18,342,106, forward strand.
GCCTTTTATTAAGAAGCAACACTATAATAAACCCTCTTTAACCCCCTCCCCTCCAAACCCCACCAAAAGCCTTGACAGCTTAGCAGCTCTTCCCTGTGAACAGGTCTCAGGTGAAAATGAGTTTTTTTGTAGTTGGGTGCTGAACACAGCAGTCTCTGTGTTAAAAACAAAACCGCAAATTAAATAAAAACCCCAAGTAGTTGAAAGAGGGTAATTTTAAGGGAAAACCTCCTTTTGTGCTTGTGGAAATAAGTAAGTATACCAAGTGACTGTGATTAAGTGTGAATTGCAGCAATTTTAGAGTGAAAGAGGATGAGTAAAGGAAAAAAATAATCTCAAAAGTCTAAGTCTATCAGATATATCAGGTGTTTTACCATCAGAGTCTGCTCAAGGTCTGTGGACAGAAAGACAGCTGTGAAAATGAGAGCACAAAGGAGGGCTTGGAACCTAAGATTACTCCTCCTGCCTGGAGAACAGGAGGGCCAGGCAGTCCTGCTGCTCCCTAGGTGTGTATCCCCCTCCTCTGGCAGCTGCCCCACAAACACCAGCCCCACCAGGGTGGGCAGCAGGGGCAAGAGCTGAGCCAGCCTGGCTTTCCAGAGCTCTTGCACAGCCAAACCAGGCAGGGCCCTACTGCTTCTGCCAATAGCTGACTGATAGCTTCATGTATACCGAGAATTAGCTGTTTCCCTTGAACTGAGCCATCATGGTCCCTCTTTAGGAACAATTCAAAACGATGTTTCCGTGTGACTTTTATGTACAAGAGCTGTGTTTCTCATTTTAATATGGTTGTCATGGAAACACTGCAGATGGGGTGTAGTACTTAACTTCTAAAAGTGCTTAATACTTTTGTTGCCAATGACCCAGGTAAAGAAAGGTATCTGAATGAGAAAATCGTATCCAAATGGAACTTCAATGCAAATGAAATTTGCATTAAGAAAAGTGTGCTAACCAGCTAATTTCTTTAAATAGATATTTGACTGGAAACAGTGAATAGTGTACTCATTTGACAAGGATGCGGAATTACTGGTATTTCTTTCTATGTATAAATACACATTAATATTTTATGATACTTTCATGCATGTGACACCAATCTGCGTGTTGTTCAGCACATCCTACTGGAATAAGGGCGTTAGGTAATGCTGGATTTTGTTTTATGAAACCAAAACACAGGAGGACTTAGCATTTTTATGGGAATTTTAAGCATGATGTCTGACCAGTTGGTTCAAGGTGGAGCTCAAATTCAACTTAATTGCAGCAGGAAGCCTAAACAGTTGCCTAAGGAGAAAGGCACACATGCAAACAATAAGCAATGACCATTCCCAGTGAACATTCAAGAAAAAGGCTTTTCACTCACATACTGTTTTTATTCAAGGCTACGAACACAACCTATCATTGGATGCCAGTTCTGCAACTACTTTATGATAGTCTTAATACTGATGACACTTCTGCACATTGCAGTCTGAACCAAAGCTCTTTCCATACCCTGATGTACATGCCTCTGGAATGACATGGTCCCATCACCAAAGTACTACACACCACTATGCTCACAATCCAAACTGCCCCACATTGATAAAACTAGGGACTGACATTGCAAACTTACTTTTTGAATTTGTTTATTATCCCACTTTCATTTTTCTTGATGTCATGCACCATCTTTTGAAGCTTCCTGTAAGATATTAAACAAAGCCAGCATTAAATTACCAAGTGGTTGAACAGCCATTAATATAAATTAAGAAAAATATACTTAATATATCTTCAATAAGTCATTTGATTGTTAAATCATTGTGCATGAAGTTTTCCTCCCTTTTTAAGAGCTCTTTAGCATTATTTGTGTTATCCTTCTTCTTAATACAATTACATACAGTATAAACAATCAATTTAGGAGTATGTTCATCAGGAAAAAATAAATCATTGCCTGAATTAATAGTTTAGAATATTTAAATGTTAATATTTTATCTAGAACTGACTTTACAACACTGCACAGCTATAATGAGAATGTCCTCTGATTTCTTAAATATAATGAGAATCATGGACAAATAATTCACAAGCACATCTTTAACTCCTGTTGAATACTCAAACTAGGAATTTATAGCAAAATGATATAGTGCTAATATAAAGAAATTAATTACTTATAGTTGTGAGAAACAAGTGTACAACTAAAATTTCCAACAACAAAAAAATTTCCAACAACAATGTACTACACTTATAAGAGTAGCTTGGATTATTATCTAAACTAACCAGATACATGAAATCTGAGGTGAAAAGCTCAGAAGAACTTCTGCTTTTCTGTTGGGGTTTTTTTCCTAACAGATTCAGCTTCTGGTTCTGCTTGAAACATCCCAAATAGCCATCATCTGCAGTTTGCTGTTTCTGTGTTGTGCCCCAGCTGGCACCTGGCAGTGTCTATAAATGAAAAGTAATGAGGAATGAAAAGAATGAGAGGAGATCTAAATGGTTTAGTTCTTGTTTGGGGAGAATGGTTGTCTGCAAGTGCTTGTGTTTCTTTCTGAAAGGCTTGCCAGACTTCAATTAGGGATGCATGTCAGCATCAGTTACATTTCTTTTGTTGTTTGCTGGAGATAGGACTCGAACACCACCACTAACAAAAGCCTAATCATAGATTTCTATCTGAATATTGCTTATTGCTCATCACTGACATTGATATATCTTTACATTAGCAAAATTATGTCTTTATTTTGAGAAAAGGTGGTCTTTCTAGTTTCATTCTATATTGTCATTTAGTTGCTAAAACAGCTTCACACACGCATGCAAATAAAATCCGCCACAAAATTGATAAGCACAAGTACCTGAATTAGTTGGCTTTTCATTTGATCATATTTAGGTGAATTGTTTAGAGCATCATGGGAGTTCCATGACTCTTTAATAAGGCTATCATTTAAAAGATCATTTTATTACATATTTCTATTAAAAAAGGTGCATTTAAATTACTCACATGCACTGTTGCTATTATGATATTTTTTCCATGATGAAGGACTGAAATCCAAACATTCTCATTTTTTGCATAGTCAAATTTTTAAAAAATCTGTGTCCCTTATTCCTTATTCTTTTTATGGAGGCATTTAGATTTCTAATCACAACTCTGATAAATTAGAGAGTACCCAACATGCATTTGTGTGAATTTTTTCAATCTTTAAAGTTACTTAGCTCTTTCAGGAGTTGTTAGAACACTTGTTTGCTGCCCCTGGAGAATTTATTTTGTCTGAAGCATGTGAGAGTAAGCAGATAACTTAGTACACTAAGTGGGAAGTGTAGGAAGTCATCAAGCACAGCTGATCTCCAGTTCAAGTGGAATCCCCTTTGAACCATAGAGTTGAATGGGCTGCAAAAACCAGTCTGTCCAGTTAGCTGGAGGCTGAAATTTCTTGAGGTGCCAGGCCATATAAAAGACAACAACCGAAAAGTTTTACAAAGAGCTGTCTGTCTGATTTGTGATCTTGGACAGACAGAAGAAAAAATGAGAGTCAGATAGAAAAGTCTATGGCAAGAGAGTTCTCCAAATCTTAAGGGACTCAACCCCGAGCCCAAAGGCCATTCCAGAGCAATGAGGAAAGTGAAGCACAGAAGGGCATTTATACATCTAAAGTTTTGACTGAATCTACATATCTGACTAGCACTAAAATACTTGTATGGCTCTTAAATATTTGAGATTATACTCCAAGTAAACAGGTTTGTTGTGAGAGGACCTTACCAGAGCAGCAGCCCCGAGAGTACGTAGGAAATGTGGTCTCCCATGGCCCAGTGTAGGCAGCCCTCGTGTCAGGTACATAACTACAACCCTCTTTCCTCACAACACATCTGAGTCAGAACCTTGTTACCAACTAATGTTTATTCTCTGGTGTTCTCTTGGGATGAGCAGATACTAGAAATACTCAAGGACCTCCATCAGCTAGTACTCTAAATGAAAATGATGAGTAATGCTTGTCTTACTTTGCATTGCATATAATTAAAGATAATCAAGAGGTAAAACTTAAAGTTGCCTCTTGAACTACAAGCTCCAACTCTTCATTAAACCTGGGGATCTTGTTATGCAAAATCAGGTTTGCAGATAAAGGTGCAGTCTGTGTAACTGCTAATCTTTGAAAACATCTTTCAGCAATAGGTATTTTGAGATACAATGTAATTGGAACTGGTATAGACTGGATGGGACCCTTTGATTAGGATATCACAGCACACAGATCAGATTTTCAGAGTTCTGCAGGTAATAAGTTTGGAAGTCTAGGCTGGAGGTGCTTCTAAGAAGTTTTAGGTTTCTTACAACTACATTAGAAATTCTACATGTTGGAAGGAATAACAAAAAAAGAAACCTAAAATAAAACACTTTTTAGCCCTACGTTGCTATTTTTCATATCTTATCAATTTGAAACTCCAGTAATTCAGAATTACCAGATCTGTTGAAAAAGAGGTCACTAGCTGTGAAACAGATGTGAAGGAAGGTGGACCGTTTAACTGTTGTAAATACCATACATCCTGGAGGATTTGCTGTGTATTTGCAAAATACCTGGCTGTACTCGAGGACTGGCAGAGCTGCCTTGAGATAAAACAAAATGGAACAAACCCACCCTCTCTTTGATCTTGGTCACAGCACAGCTTATGAGCAACACAAGATGATGAAGGGAGGATGATGAGTAGGCCTGGCCTGTGACACATCCCCACCTTCAAATATCACCTGGAAGCCTTTGGCTCTTTTGCATATAGTCCTTCCTACAAAAGCTTTCCAAAGATAAAATGATTTTTAAAGAGAAAAATGAAGAAGAGTAAAGCATGTAACAAGTTTTCAACTTGGATGTGTGATGAAGTACAAAGTCCCCAGACTTGAGAAAGAGAAGCCTGTCTTAATTTCAGCTAGATTTGCGTAGTATGGAATTCTCCAAACATTTAAACTAGTTTTTCAGAAATTGTATTTATGGGTATTAAAATCTGTGAAGACATTTACCAATATGTATTGTGTAATAAGTGTGTTATGGCTTGGAGCAGTCAGCATGAGTGGCTCCCCAGTGGTCATGACCTGTCCCTGCTCCTGGAAACAGGGAGGGATTTCCCATGTGCATGAGCAGCACAGTTCCCCCACTTGTGCACGGTGAATCCAGTACTTTGCACCTTCAGTGCACACACTGCTTGTCAGTGTTTTATCTGTACAGCTGCCTCTGTCATATGGGGAGTGACAGCCCATGGCAAGAGCATTCTGTAGGGTCTCTGGAGTAGGCAGAGGGACACAACTGCTTCAGGGTGTCTGGCTGTGAACACTTGCACCTGAGAGAGGTCCTGCTAATGTTTTTGGAAACAGGGCTGACTGCAGCATCAGTGCGGAGTGGTAGCAAAACAGAAACTAATTAAAATAATTTACAGGAAATTTTCTCTATTACAAGCCTACCTATTTCTGTTTATCTGGGGGATGAGAATTGTACCTTCTTAAATTTCAGGTGTTTACAGGACTGTCTGAATTATCTGTTTTGCCTCTTGAAAAATCCCCATCTGTACTCTCAAACCAGATTCTTTAGTTAAAGAAGAGCAGAATTTTGAACATGATATATTCACATGTTTGCTAGAGCAGCTTTGCAAGCAATATTGACACATTCAACATTAAGGGTGTTAGATCTTTAACTGATGAAGTTGAATTGGTTTTAAAATAGTAAAAATGATTTAAAAAATAAACACACTAAGACAATTTGCATATTTGCATAAGACAATTGCAGTTCTTACACATTTTGGGGTACATCGGTTTCTCACTGACAGGACAACCTGTAGTTCTGTGCCTAAAAAGTCACATTTTCTGAATATTACTACATCCATTCACTTAAAGTAAAACTGTGGGTAGGTGTAGCACTCACTTTTGTCTTAAGAAAGGCAGATCACATTTAAACAAAAAATTGTTGTTTCTCAGAGTTTTTGTTTGTTTGTTTGGGTTCTTTTTCAGGCAAATTCAAATACTTGGCATTGGAAACCTAGAATGGGATTTAGTAAGTGCAAATTTAGACTTGAAACAAAAAAAGGCAAAAAATACCCACTTGCCTCAGCTATAAAGTTACAGGAAAGAACCACAAAACATAAAGCAAGGATGAGCGTAATAGAATTTGTAGAATAAAAGCTAAGTTATTAGAAGATAAAACCAAAACTCAAAGAGCAGAAAATTAAAATATTACAGCTATCTCTGTTAATTAAAAAAAAAAAAACAAACACATTAAAACATGAAACTAAAGAAAGAACAGCATGTCCAGACTCCTCCTTTATGGCTTTTCACAGCACAATTATTCCACCACCTTTTCCCCAGCTGGTCTTTGTTTTGTGTTTCTATTATCCTTCAGTTTTATAAACAGCTATGCAGGTGACCAAATTAAGAAAGAAAGTTATTGTTTCTGGAAAAAGGGGAAGACTCCTGCTTCCTTTTGAGGGGGGGAACCTGTTTACCTAGAAGGGGATTTGTAAAAGTACCTCTTGAGATTTTGAAAAGCATGAAGCTCTTATGTTGAAATATCTTCTCAAACTGAAGTAATAAACTAGAAAAGTACCACCTTTTCTATGCCAGGCTTCCATGAAGGCAATGGTCCTGACATGGTCTTTGTGGAAGAGCATGGATTTTGATCAACTGGGAAAGTGTCTTCCTAAGATGTATTCTCAGATTACTTGTCAGTTTTGTGCCTCAAAGACAGTGAAATTAAATGTTATAAAACAACTCTACCCCCTTCCACTTCCCTTCTAATTCTTTGGTGGACAGCAAAAAGAAATACCAAGTATAGAAAGCATCTAATTCCTCATTAGAACTCCTTCAGGTGCTTCAGATCTCCATATGCACACAGCCTTATATCATATGCTACCTGGAACAGCGAGAGTGGGAGTCCTTTGCAAGGAAATGCCAGGTGGAATCAGCTACCTGGGTCAGAGTTGGTGTTTTCAATGGCTGTGATATGTGTAAAATGCATAAAAATGTGTAAGAGAGACAGCTGAATCCTCGAGGAAGTCAGATAAACCACTTCAGTAGCTACTGGTCCAAGGGTCCAAGGTAGGGCCTTACAACCCCACATCCACTCTGGGGTCTTATCCACCCCCTGCAATGGATTTCACGATGGGAGAAGAGGATGTTTGGAGCTGGAGGTGGTAACCTGTGACACCAAACCATCCATTCAAGGCACTGAACCTTTGATCTTTATCTGTAAAGCTATCTCAAGCTGTGAAGAAATGTTCAAAGAGGTTTCTTATCAGGAGAAGTCAATTACAGCTACCTATCTGGGAGGAAGAAGGAACAAGGAATTGTTTCCTCCCGTGTTTGGGAGATGCACAAGGGGAAATGACAATAGTTTATAGTAATTTTGACAAGAGTGTTGATTTTTTAAAAAGTCTCAAAAACATCCTATTCTGCTCACTTTTGAGCCATCCACTATTTTGCCTAAAGGCAAACCCCATAGTTAGAGCAGGTGTGAGTTTACATGGTACACACAGAAGCACAGAAAGGCTAATTGATTATATTTTTCATCTTCATATGCCCTCTAGGTAATCTTTACAAAAACGCTGACAGTCTTCCTTGTACTGGTAAATACTAATATTCACTGAGTAAATAAAAATGTAGCAGGTAAAGGGATAATGCATCCTTGACAGAAATCATTCCTAACACGAAAGTAAACAGTGTAAGTACTTTGAGGTGATGGGGAGTTCTGCATATTGAAAGAAGCCATTCTAAGCATTGGAATTTGCCTGGAAAGAAACAAACACACACACACACTTCAAGGTTTGGACACCTCTTCCCTCTTACCCAGATTGCTCTTCTCTTTATCTCAACTGAATAATAGTGATACCATAAGGATTACAGAAAATAATTTGATATTATGATATGTAAGTGAATTACATGTCACTTTTTGACATAAAATGTAGAGAATATTTTCTGTTCTGTAACTGACCTGCTCTGTTTTGAGCCTCTTTTTTTTTTTTTTTTTAGTTAACTGATCTCTTTTTGCACCAGCTCTCTGGATAAGTTAATACATTATAAAACAAAAAAATACACACAGAAGCCGTTCTCACAAGACTTACTCCACTTTTCTGAAAGGTTTTCAAGCAGCAGGAGGAAGATCAACACATTACGCTACTCTAAAATACATTTCCAGTTAAAACTGAGTGAGTGCTGTACCTCCCTGAAGGATTAGTTCCCTACAGCCCAATTGCTCAAGGAGAGCCAGGGCAGAAATTTAGAAGAGTTTAAGTGGCTTTTATGTTTCAACAAGAAGATGAAGCAGAAAGTCATTGCAGGGAAATGAATAAAGACAGGATCTGGTATGGGCCAGAAAATTACCACTTACAAACACTTCTGTACTTGAAAGTGTTTGTGTTCAAGCAACAGAATCATACCCATCATAGATGGGGGGTGGCACTGACAGGGAGTAACCTAATGGAGGTTACTCATGGATCAGTGTTGTTTGTTTTGTTCTGAAGCCTATCAAATCTGAGAAAAGAAAGAAGCCTATCATATCTGGAGAAATTCCCTAGTTGGTCCCTATGTCACTTTAATGGAGCTTGCATGGGCTGCCATTGAAAGGGGAAATTCCATTCTTCTCTGCGGTGCTTCCCCAGTTATGATGAATCACGGGACTTCCAGCTGGGAAACTAACTTCTTTTTTCTTTTGCCAATTTAGATATCAGCAGGATCAGATCCAGCTTTGTCACGTGGTCATTGAAACCCTAGTGCCAGTGGGAGGGCAGAGAGGGACAGGGTGAGCAGGGGCATTGGGAGGGTGGAAGACAGGGATCTGCTCTTTTGTCTGCAACTCAGACTTATGCTAAATTAAACTGGTCATGTAGCTACAGCTTCAGGAGCACTCTGTTGCCTCTGTGCTTCCTGCAGAGATGCCTACAGCATCCATACTATAAGAGATGAAGGAAACACTTAGCCACATGGTATAGCCTCTTGTATTAATAGCCTACTTCAGCCAGTTTCCCCTTGAATTACGCTTGAAAAACATATACTCATGATTTTCATATTATTGCCTCAGGATACATTATTTCAATTCTTTCTAAAGTATTTACTGTGTAGTAATTTATGTTGAGGTCATAAACTGGTAGCATTGCACATCTGGCTTTGCTTATGTCTGGAAAACAAACTTGTTCAAAATGTATGTACTAGCAGATTAGGATAAAGATGCTAAAAGAATTTTCAATTTTCTTTTACTCCTCAGTAATTTATTATGATTGGCACAAACCAAACATATTTATAAAATATGAACAGTCCTTTTACAGTTTACCAAAAATCTAAGATGATGCCCTAGAGCCACATGGGAAAATATTGTCCCTTTCAGCTGTTGCTTCCCATCAATTTTTCAATTCTCCTGTCTGCTGAGCATATAAACTAATATGGTTTTCCAGTGCAACAATTTATGATTGTCGTATGTGCCTTCCAGAAGCAAAGCATCTATCACATTTTAATGTCCTGTGCAGTACGTAGGTTTTGAATGATTCTGTAAAATACAAAGCTGTTTTATTCTGGAATCAACATATCACTGGGTACCTGCAATATCATATTATGATTTAATATCTAGCACTCTACACAGCTGTATGGGATACATTTATAAACTAATGGTAAAAAATGGTTTTGCCAAGTTTGCCAGAATGTTGGCTTTTTTCCCCATGGCCATGAAAATTAATTTATTGGTTTATTTACGTGGCTATTGGTAATTTATTATTTTCCTAAAATAAAACCCCCAAACCCCAAGTCATTAGTTCAAGTCTAAATTACTCCCTTCTGCTGAATAACTGACAGTCACTGGCACAGGATTTGTGCTTGCTATGGTTGACAAATGCTCCTACTCTGGACATCTATTTTGGCAGAGTTACAATGTCACTACACTTATTTTATTTGTAACAGTGTGCATATGAACCTGTGGTAGAATAAGAGCAGAAGTGAGGCTGAGAGAATTGTGATTGTTCAGCTTGGAGCATTTTCTAGGTTACTTTCAAACTCCAGTTTATTTCTTGCTTAAGTTTATTTTTGTTCTTATGTCTTAAGCTCATTGAGGCAATAAACCAAGTTAAAATTTGCCTTGAAAAACCAGATTAAGTTTTTAAGTCTGTTTGCTACCACTAAGAGGAATTAGTAGAACTACTAAAATAAAATATTTTCTTGCAGTGCAAAACTAATTTTCAGATATTCCCCAATAATTTTTTTCCAAAAGTAAATGCTCACTATGGTAAAGCATCCTATACATAGAAGGTGTCATTTACAGCTAAATATCATTGCACTCTCAAATGAATTGATTTTCTACTATACTCTTTCAAAAAGAAGCAGTGTCAGAAGATCCTGTGTTAAAGAAAAGGCCTAGCAGTTACAGCCAAGCGATGAGTAGAAAATTAGTGAAGACCAGAAACACCTCCACGTTTGAGAGACAGCTAACAAACATTCAGGCCTTAAGGAAACCTGTCTTGATTTTCATAGATTTAGGACTTAAACCCCTCTTTATAACAAGGGCTACTATTACAAAATCTCACAAAAAACCCACCAGACACACTTGTTCAACCTGAGAAAAGTAAATTGCCAGTTTATTTCCATTTCCTTTTAAATGGGTGTTATGCTTGGAGATAGTGATTTTAAGCCTTTGTTTTTGTTGGGGACAGAGACAGACTGCTGGAAATTAATGAAGTCATTTGAAATTAACATGAAACTGTTCTCTTGGAAAAGGCTGTTTGCAATCTGGAATTTGCTTGCTGCATGACCTTAGGCAAGTGAGAGCATGTGGCACACTTTGGTTTGTGCCACGGTTTGCCCATCCCTGCAGTGGTGATGATGCCTTTGGAAGGACTTTGCTGAGCAGCTGAAGCCAGCTATGGGCAGAGGGTCATCATTAAGGTTTGTGGTCATAATAAAAAAATGCAGCAAGTCTGAAGAGATGCTATGACACAGTCACATATAGTAGCTAGAAATGATTTAAATACCAGGAATCATAATCTTATAGTCTAGGAAAGTTAAAGCACAAAAGAGTCTGCAAGGCAGATTTTTCTTTTGAGCTGCCAACTTCCCATTACCCATGCTGCCTACTGTCCCTGATCATGAGTGCATCTCTTTCTGTACGTCTGAAGCACAATTTTTTTTCCCTGATGTTCAGTCTGAAATCCAGGCACACTAGAGCTTGCCATGGCAGCATGGCTACTGCTCATGCATTCACTCCACACTTTGGGAAACGATTCAAAGTACCAAATGACTTGTATGCACCACAGATTAGTTTCTCTCACAGTAAATAACCAAGGCTTTGAATTAATTTTTCCTGACTATAAGGAAGAAGTTAGAACACACAATGTACTTGGAGGGAATATCTGTATAATACTGTGCATGCCTTATAAGAAACACTATATAAAAATTAATACTGGAATTCCATGAAATTCCAGCATTCCCGCCCAGCTGTTACTGAAGTTAGTTGAGTGGCTTAACTGCAAACAATGCACATACCACAACATGTTAGGCAGATAGGCATGTAAGAACACTTATAGCTTTTATTATTGCAATAAACTTAACAAATGGATATGTCAAGAATTCAGGTCCAACGATAAGATTTGCTAATTCAACAAAAACCTAGGTAGGCTCAGCTGTACCCATGGAGAATAGTTGAGCTTAGCAAAACCACATAATATCTAGTTTTTCAGATCTACACTTAAAAAGAATCAAAAGATCCACTCTCAGACAATGACTAAACAGTAGTGCTTTTTTAACTTTTGCAGCTACAAAGCAGAAATTTTAAGAAGGCTGTCTTTAAAAACAAACTATAATCGCTTCAATTGAAACTATGTTTGGCAGGAACATTTCTTTGCAATGTATCTTAGCATATGAAGTATGTTTTTGACATAACCACTCAGAACATGTAAGATTCAGTAAACTCTGAACCACCTATATGTATTCCATGCAGACAGATGTGGTAGTAGGGAGTCAACTGCACTGCGCTGTTAGCAGGTCCCAGAGCATGAGGGGGTACCCAGCTGATTCAAAGAAGGAGGAAAACAACACACCACCATGTTATGCTGATCTCTTCCTGTATTTGCACGTCTCTTGGATTTATCCTATGAATATTTACTCATGGAAAGTTCTGCCTTAAGGTTTTGATTCTGATACCGTAGTAAGATTTTGTAGTCAAATATCCAGGTTTCTAAGGAGTATTTTGACGTGCTCAAATCAAAGCATGCAAGTCCATTGAGTGTGGTGAGAACACTCACAAGCTTGAGAAACGTGTGCTCAGACATTCCCTGCACAACTAGGCTGAATTGGCCATGAGCAGGAGAAAAAAAGTAACTTGTAATACTTCAGGTTAATACAGGAAAGCAGAGCTACTTCTTTGTCTTCCCTATTTTACAACAATATTAAAATCTCAGACAAGATGGATAGTGTCACCTATGTGAAGATGCAGCAGAGGTGTGGTGCTGCCTTTCGGGTTTAGGGCTTTTGTTCACCAAAAAGTTATGGGTCGTTATAACCCTCACATATAGACCCACTTAGGATGCTTGAAAGTAATCCTGCTTTAATTGTTTGCAAAAGTGCAGAAGATGAATCCCAGCTACAATTTTATGACAGCAGAGTGTACTTTATTTTTTATGTACCAGTAATGCATGGAATCAAGCTTTCCATCTTGTTTCTCAACTTGTTATTTAAAGATAGCTAGTTTAGACCAACACAGAGCTCTGACACCATTTAAACCAATTTAGACTACTTAAGGTGGTAAATTGCAGACAATGAGGAAATTCTCTGTGTTCTTCCTCTGTCCATTGAGCCTTCAACAGAGTTCTTGCCTGGTCTTAGGATGCTCAGAAAGCCTGCTAGGCTTTTATTAGGTCTGCCTGGCTGAGGAGCATAAGTGTCACTGCAGCTCTGCAAAGTACACACCCCCTGCTACAATATTTCAACAGTATGGAAGGAGTAGATGTCAATAAGCTGCATTCCATCGAAATGAACTTTACAAGGGATTATTCCAGTTGGCATGAAGGTTTCTGGGGAGAGGGAGAGAGACTTGAGAAGGGTTTATAAATTAGTATTGAGTGCGTAAGTATGAGTTATTTTAGGAAAAAATATTTTTCAGTATTTCATTCTTATTTTTCAGAGGAAGAAAAAACTTCCATGTTACTTTAAACTGAAACAGAACTTCTTTTAACTATTCAGAAATACAAAAAGTCATGATGAAAGAGCCTCGAGATGCCAACTGTACCAGCACACCAATAGAGACACGCTAAAAATACTTCAGTAATGGCCAGCTTCTGCTTTTTTCCTCTCAAACCCTGTGTTTAACAGTGTTGTCCTTCACTTAGGAACATTTCCCGTTTTCCAGTTCCCTTTATTCCACCAGTTCTTTCGAAGATTTGGAAATATTACAGAACTTAACTGCAAAAGCCATCTTCATAGGACATTAAAGCATTAAGCAATTAATTAAGTTTTTCTAATTTGCATAAGACTCATACATCATAATGAGTCACACACTATTTCCTTACAGCTTTGAAAGAGACACTAAAAATACTCCTCCTTGCGCTGCAGATGAAGCCGACAAACATTTTGCTTTGAAATCAGTGTCCTGTTATCCACTCCAGACGCGTGTTCACTTCCCGCACTTCCCTGCAGCGCCCTGGCCCCCAGCGCTAACTCCGTTTTACTCTAAAACTTCTGCCAACTTCCTCGTGCCTCGGCGCCTCCCAATCCCCCGCACTCTGCTGCGGGAAGGGCTCGTCCCCCCGCCGCGCTCCCGCAGCAGCCCCCGCGCGGCCCCGCTCCCGGAGGAGCGCACCAGCCCCTACCTGAACTTCTCCCCGGCCGGCACCGTCAGCTTGTTGAGTTTGTCCATGCCCGTGAGCGCTGCCCCGCAGGACACGCCGCCCCTCGGCCCGGCACCTGCCGGCGCCGCCGCTTCCCCGGGCCGGGCTCTCCCTCCGCCGGATCCCGCCGCGGCCGTGCCGCGCTACCGGAGCTTCTCCGCGTCCCGTCCCGCCCGCAGGCAGCGGCAGAGGAGGGATCCGGGGCTCGGCCGGCCCCGCCCCGCCCGCGGCGCGCACAGGTGGCTGCGGAGCCGGAGCCGAGGAGGAGCCTTTGGGACGGGCCGCGGGGCCGCGCCGATCCAGCCCTCCGCCGGAGCGCTGCCGGGGCTCGGGAGCGGCGCGGGCGGATGCGGACGAGCCCAGCGGGCCGTGCCGGTGACCCGCTCGCTGTCACCTGCCCAGCTCAGGTGACTTCGCCGGCTGCGAGGAGAGATGAAGGCTCCTGGTTCCCCTTCCCGCTCCTCTACACTTCTGGTGAATTTGTGCGAGGTGGGAACATGCTGTGTGGGAACTTTTCCTTTCGTGAGGTTGCCCCAGCGAAAGCAAGAGAAAACCATAATCTTATCCCCATTCTTTTGACTGTAACTGTAAAGAAAAAAAAGTTTCTTACCCTAATTCTTAAACTAAGGCGGGAGAAAACCCTGATCCTTCTAGAGACACAGCAAGGCTGTTCCCACCCAAAATTCAGGCAGCTGTGTTTTACGGCTCTGATGTCTCTAAGCCTGGGATTTTTTGCTAGTCTTGAGCTCAACCATATTATCCTCTTTAAAGATGAACTTTGGAGGCAGCCATTTGCTTCTGAGGGGCAATGTAGGCAGTTGTTCCCATCCAGCCTTTATCCTGAAGGGCTGATTCAACTGAATTCTGCACCTTTGGAGGATGGTGCTTGTTCCTCCCCTTCTGTATCTCTGGCCTCTCTGCAGCTTAGTTTATAAGCTAAGGCTGTTCTAGGGAAGAAACCTAGTAGTAGGTTTTGTTTGTTTGTTTGTTTGTCTGTTTGTTTTTTGTTTTTTTTTTTTTTTAATTGTACATCTGCATCATGTTAATATGTTTTGAGGACACACAAAGGTATTTCTTGGTGAGATTCTCATTGCCACTTGACTAGGTTTACACATGGAATTCTTCTCCCCAGATTGTACTGACTGAAGTTTTATCTTGTGAAACTGAAGGAGCAAAACAGACTTTCCTGGTTAGTGCAGTTGGCTCTCGGGAAATGGCCTGCCGTGAGATTTTTGTCTTTGATAGTATCGTTCTGATCTTGGCAGGCAGGTGCTTTTGGTCTCTGAACTTTCAGCATAGAAATCACTTGATATTTGAATACAGTATTTTTCTGGGCTGGGCTGATAGTGTACAAATTGCTTTTTTGGGGGTATCTTACAAAGTTTGTGGGCTTTAAGGAATAATATAATGTTGAATGTCATGTAATACACAACTGGAATTCCATATTGCATTGTATCTGGTTGTGGACCCATCAACTTTGCAATTTTACTCTCTGAAAGTTATTTTTAAAATTAAATTGATTTTGAATTAGTTAAACTTCACTCTCTGACAATGTAAAGAAGTGGGTATGAATAAATTGCTGTGTCACTTTCCCTTTTGCTTATATAATCTTCCCACTTATCTGAACACATACCAGAATAAAAGATTTGCTCAGTAGCCTCCTGCAGTGCCCCTTACACAACAACTGCCATTTGCCTGGCTGTCACAGAAAGCCTGGGCTGTTTTCCTTTGGGATCTTTGGTGGCAGCTTGTCATCCACAATATTGTGCGGTTTCCCCTTGTTTCTTCTGGACTCAAACAAAGCTGCAGGTTTAAAGCCCTGCAGTGCCCAGTGCAGAAGCTATCTTGCCTGTCCTTGCAGTGCTGTGACCTCCCTGGTCCCCGGAAGGGGTGGCTGCTGATGTGTCATGCTCAGGGCAGTCCCTGAGTCCCGTGCACTCAGGGCTTGGTGACAGTTTGACTCACACAGGATTTCTCATCCCGGTCATCTGCTGGCCCCTGTGTTTGTGTAGCTGTGCAGTGACATGGACTGGGGAAGGAATCCACTACAAACAATCTAGCAAAAAGTAAAAAAATTTGGGGTTTTTGCCTGCATCAGTTCTTTGATTTGATTTGGTGCACAGGTGTTTGTGAGGGTGCAGCACAGGGTGGGAGGAATAGGGTGTGTGACTGCTCAGGTTGGTACAGCTGCCCAGAAGTTACTCCTGAGAAAGTCTTCATTACAAAAGGCTTGTTCATGAGATTTTGTGGCACCTGCTTCGCTCTTTCTGTTCCGCCTCCAAGTCAGCCTATCTGGCCATCTGCCCCAGTGCTGAGAAGGCTGGTTTGGGTGCAACCACATAGAAAAACCATTAGAGAAAAACCTTAAATAAAAAATGGCATGGCCAAGCCCCTCTAAACAGCCCTAGGCCTCTCCTTTTTGCCCTGCTGGTGTTTTCAGAATTTGAACTCCTGCCCCATGTTGACTGATCCTGTCTGTGGTCAAGTGGACTTGTACAGCCCATATGGACAGGGACACGCCACAGTGTCCAGCCTGCTGTGTGGCCCTGCAGACCTGCACCAGGGACAGGGCAAGGAGCAGGAGTTTCTCCATCCCTCCAGCCTTACTCATCACCCCAAAACAGTGTCTCTGGGGGTCCAGGCTGGAGGTGGGGGCAGGAAACACCCTTCCTTCCTCTTTGGGAGTCCTGGGAGAGCCTGGAGGTGGTAGTAGGCTTGAGCCATGCAGCAGACATAATGTCATGCTATTTTTGTAGTTGTAACCCCAGCAACTCTCCCTCTTTGACATAATAAGCTTATTTGGATAAAGCCAAAGAGGAACTGGGATTTGTTTTACCACGTGGGTTGCATCTTGACCATGGCGGTGGTTAACACAAAACTCTCCTCCCCAGCCACAAGGGCTGTTTTAGGTAGATGGGGATTTGTTTCCAGGGATGCCTGTGTCACCTCCCTGCTCCCTGGCACATCTGGAGCCAGTGGGGATTGTGCTGCTGCCTGCTGAGACATGGTCTGGAAACCTGGGCCAACCTGCACTACCCAGCTGAGGGACAGGGTCCGGGGGTGTGGGGCATAATGCTGTCCCAGAAGAATATATCTTGAAGTCTTGGATGAGGCATTTTGCAGAGGTGTTCCCACAATACTGGTTCTCTGAAGCAACATCATTGAAGTCTTTTACCTAAGTTATTATCCAATGTTTTAAGAACCCACATCCACACAGACTCTGTCACTTTTGTGATTATGTAGATAAGCACTAACTTTATTTTCCTGTATATGGCTGCAAAAGATAGGGGATGAATTCCTGGCACTGTTACCTAACACAAATAATGCAAGATTTGCCAGTAAATTCCCTTGGCAGGATGGCTTACAGAATATACATGTATTCTATTTTAAATTTTTGATGCTCAAAATGCCATTGTAATTTTGAAAAAGGCCTTCTAAATGCTTGGATAGATTTTCTAAATGCCTTTGTCTGTTGCAACATAATTTTCATTGCAAGTGTTGTGGCTCAGTCTGCGTTGGTGTCTCTCATCCTCTCCCAATGTGACTGCATAATTCTCCATTTATGCTCATAAATAGAAAGATTTTTAAAAGCAACTTCTTTATCTTGTATGTTCAGAAACAAAAGCTGTTTTTTATCCCCTCTGCTATTTTCTGCTTTTTTATTTCCCACCAGCTCTTTCCTTCCACATGCTGCCTCATTCTGGTGGCATGTTCTGGTTTCTGTTTCAGAGCTGTGAGGCCATTGAGGCATGGCCAAAACCAGACTTGCTGAAATAAACTGTGTCACAAAGACTGTGAGCATCCTGCCTTCCTTTGGTCAAAATTTGCTGTGAATCGACAGGTATTTCCTGTTTCAGGACTCCAGTTCTCTGTATCCTATTGTTAGAGTAATTTTTGGTTTGAATTTGAATTTCTGAGTAGATAAAAAACTCCTGTAGCACAGAAGCAAAGGATCAGATGACTTGTCTAAAGCATTTTAGTTCTTGGTATGTGATGTCCCTAGATCAGAACAAGCATCTTCTTATGGAGCCAATTGTAGAGAAATCATTAGGCAAAATCCAGAGTTTGGCTGCTATCACTGACAAGACTGGTGTATTTTCTTGCCTGAAGGTTTATCTCTGACTCCTTTGATGGCTACCTTTTCTTATTTCCACTGAAATTAATGTTCTTGAGTTTAACACCTTCTAGTACATGGTTTGTATGAAGATTTTGGGTTCGTTAGGGGTTCCTGCTGAAGCTACTGAATTTAAATATATCAGCTGTGCATATCTTCCTTAAAGATTCATAAGTTTTGATGCTAATACCTTTTTATGGAGACCATTTTGCCATTGTCATAATGCAGTTTACAGGTTATGACTGTATTTAGTCTAGGAAGCCCAGGGGCCTGTTTGAGTTCCTGATCTGGGTTGGTGCCTGAAGCCACATCCTGACTGCAGGTGGGCTGAGGCTGAGTGATGCAGCAGCATCTCCCCATCTATCCTCTTCATGACAAGAAACCCAAGGAATGTGTCCCAGGTAGGAGCTGTGGCACACAGGAGAGATGGACAATCAAGCTGCAGGAAAGAGTGTGAAAAGTCCAAGCCAGAGTAGAGGTACAGCCTTGGCTCTCAGTTACCATTTCTGACCCTCTAGGGTTTCACACAGCTGAAATAAAAAGCAGACAGTTTTAGGCTCTATCATAGAGCATAAACATTTAGCAATGATAAGCCGAATAAAAAGAACTACAATTAGATTGGTTTAAAGCAATGATTTACAGTAAATCTCTTTAATGTTTATTTTTGATGCTTTGAGAAGACAGTGCTACATCATAGGACCTCAATCTATGCATGACTATTCAAGAGGAAGCTATTTTTTGCAGATTACATTAATGCTCATAGATACAGTCTAGTGCCTTCAATGTATGTAAAACTGCCAAGATTTCAAATCAGGTTTGATTTGAAGTAAGCAATCAGTTTGATTACCAGGTTTCATTTTTATTCATTACATGACCATATAAGACTTACTTTTTCTCTCAGTCATGTTCAAAAACCCATTTCTTAACCCCTTCTCGATGAACAAAGTTTTCTCTCCAACATTGTTAGAGGTGATTGGGCCAATTTCTTTTCTTAGAAGTACTCAGGAGGGAAGGATGCAACTGTTCTTTATAGGAAAGAATTAATCAAGAGAATTTAATGTACAAGTTTCTCTTGCCAAGTGTGTTCTTAGATTTTGACTTCCCTACATTTGGGGAATGTGGAGAATCACAGGATGTTGCACAATTTGCTCTTTAAAAGATGGCTTTGTCAACTTTTGCTTGGCTTTTCCTTTAGGAAATAGAGCAATAGAGCAGCACTGTAAGTTCTCCTGAAAAAATACATTAAATGATTTCTGATTTACTTCAAAATATCTGTTTGATTTTACTGTCTTGAGGTTGTAGTGTTTCACTTAGCTCAGAGGTACTTTTCCCTGCCTATATCTACAGGCTATCTTTAATCTCAGGTTGATAATTGCTTCAAAGAGAGTATATATTCAAATGTGAAGGACTATATTTAAAAGACACATTTACTGCTTGAGCTCTGATTTTGTACTACTGGATTAACACTAAAGGGAGAGCCCCAGCCATAGAAGCACTGTAATCTGAATGTAAATATAACTGGTCAGTAACAGGAATTTGGCTTGATCAGTCTGTGTTCACATGAAAGCTAGGAAATGATTGCCACAGTTCTCTTTTTCAAGGCTGTGGAGTGAAAATAGCCCAAACTGCTACCATCTACATCAGAAAACAGTCCAAATATAAACCGTCTGAATCAGATCTGGAATCTGTAGTCATGTTGCAGGCTCAGTTTTTTCCTAACAGAATCTGCTGTTTGACAGTATTCTGTATGTATTTGGTTTCTTCTGCTTTCAGAATATCTGTAGGAAGATGTGCCAGCAATGGGCTGTGGTGGTGAAGAGCAGAGGGGAAACAGAGAGCAGTAGACTGTCACATGCTGCCTTTGAGAGTTTTGTGCTTGATTATATGGATCCGAATGCAAATTTGTGGTACTTTATACCAGGCCAAAAATGCACTCAAACTCTATTGTTTAAAATTATGTCAATTTAGACATAGTGTTTTGCCCCCTCAATTTCTATTTTGGTTGACACATTGTCTGCTTAACTTATGGTTCACTGTCTCATAGCTGGTATTTGGAAAGCATCAGTTTATGGAACATGATTTCTCCTTATATTCTCTGTATTTGCTACTTACTGGTTTTTACAAACAGGTGAAACAGTTCTACTTTATGTTTAAAATAATACATCTTTGTTTTTTCCAAACTAACCTATTTCAATGTTTTTTTTTTTCTTTTCCAGGATGCACATATGCCATTTTAAACTAGAAAACACTCCTTGTACAGGGAAAGTTACAAGTGGCCTTTAGTTGTGTCTTAGCAGATGAGAGGAGGGTACATTTTTGTCCCAAGTGTTTTTAAATAATACTGATTTTCAGAAGTTTTAGTCTTCTCACTGTGAGTCAAATGGCTCAATACTACAGTGTTGATTTTGGAAGACTCCTATCAACTGCCCTAGAAATCTTGAAACTTTATCTGTTTATCATTTTGGATACCAAATGGCATACTCAAAATTGGTCTAAAAGTAGTATTAATAGGAGATGCATTTAAAAATGCAGCTCTAGATTTTATTGAATGGGATTTGGGTTTGTCATTAGGCTCGCTGGAGGAAGCGGGTATACATGTAGGTGTGTTCTGCCAGGCAAAGATGTGAAAACAATAAATTTAGTAGGATTTTCTCATGAAGAGTCTTCTGAGCAAACACATTTTAGCACCTGCTGAGAATGTATGTTTTATTTCTCTGGGGACTGTGCAAAAAACTGCACTTCTGCTTTTCAGTTTTAATGTCATCTGTTCCATGTGCATACAGAAACACAAAATGTGCTCCTACAGACACACTAATTATTTACTGTCAAAGTGTTTGACATTGTCTCAGAGGCAATGACCTGTGTTGGAGCCACAGTGACTCTTGGGAGCAGCTCTGCTTGTGCTGCAAACCTGATCCCCTTCCAACAGTCAAGAGTGACTGCAATGGAGATGCCCCAAACTGGCCTGCTTAATCCCACTCTGACCTTAACCACACAAGGGAGGCTGTAGGGGCAGGGGTTCTTTGAAGGCTGGCAAGCCACGCTTGTTTCTGACTTTTCTGCAGAGCTTGTATACCCTGCTCTCCTTCCTCCTCACCCCTTGTTGCAGCAGGATTAAATTGAACAAGTTTGCTTTCCCATCCACCCTCCTGCAGCCTGAAGGCCTTTGTGGGAGCTTGGGATATGGGCCCTGGCATTGAGAGTGAGACATAGGGAAGGATCAGGGAGAAGCAGGGGTTTGTGTCCTTCCTTTCTGCAGGTGCCTACGAGCATCAGTCAGCATTCAGGCACAGATGGTGAATGGTCTAAATATGTTTGTGTCCCTGCTGACAAAATCACTCACACAAACAAAAGGCTGCACAAATTTTTAAAATTTCAAAGTGAAAGGAATGTCTTGAAATAAGGTTATTTTTGTGTAGTGCTGTTACACATACCATGATGCCTTCAATATCTGGAAAATGCTGGAAAACTAATAATTTTTAAACCACTTCTGTCCTGCACTGGTCTGTAATACATACAGCCAAGGGAAAGGGTTGATGGGTGTATTCTCTGGCACAGTTAGGGAATCTGCACTACTTCACTGACCATAATTATGCTGTCTGAGCATTTTCCTATCCCTGCTTAAGAAAAGAAAAATCATTTTGTTGGTAGTCATTTCTATTTCCATGTGTTTCTATCTGCCTAACACTGCTCTCTTCTGTTTCCTGGATAACTGGAATTGCCTGACACTGTGTTCTGAGAGCAGAGATGTCAACAAACATAAAAAGTTTCAAAAGTCTTTTTCACACAAAAATGCAGTGGATTTGAAATACCACCTTAAAAAAAAAAACCAAAAAACCAACAGTAAAATTATCAGGGAGATGGAGACTTTCTAAATAAAGAAATTATTATCTTATTAGTTAAAAGTATCAAACTACTATTTGAAATAATAACAAGAGAACATTTTATGGCCAAAGATAAACACTTTAATGGAATACTCTCTTCTGTGGAGAAAAATTGCTCAAACTTGTAACTGCAGCCATGAAATTTTTCTGTTGTCTAAGGCTGCAAATTCTGTGGATTGTTGCTAAGGATATGTGTATGTAGTTGGTAACTTTAATTGCATTTAGACCACAAAACTGTAGCAGATGGAGTCCTACACTATATCAGAGAGGGTTATTATTTTTATAGATCCTAATGTGAAACCTTTATTGCTATAGTATATAATTTAAAAGCGTTATGTCAGAAATTAATGGTCACATGAACCTGCATCTTTCCACTTTCAGAGTATATCGGGAGAAAAAATTCTATATTTACATTAAATACTGGATTTTGGAATAACTTCAGATTTGAAATACCAAGGGAACCCAATCAGAAGTGAAAGAAGAAAGAAAGTATAATAGAAGTCTACATGTAAAGAAACACATGTATGCAAATTTGAATATCCATTATACTGCAATGTATTATTTGTAAACAATATTTTCTTTATATATTGTTCTAATAGAGAACAAGAAGGTCACTACATTGAGGAAATTACAATCTAAAATATTTTGTGATTGAAGGTTTCTGACTCTTAGTTTAGAAATAGTATGCATAGATGATAACTGTATAAGGTATTTAATTTCTGATCAATAGTGAATTTTACCAACATCTGCAGCATGGATTTAGATTTATAGCACCTTTCTCTGTATTGTAGCTAACCACTTGGGGTTATGCCATACATTTGAAACAGTGCTGTTTGTTTTGTCCTAATGATGTTGAGTCAGGATTAAGTTATAAACAGACTGCTGAGTGCAGACTAGTTTGCTATGTAGTATTTGTAATTTCAAACTGTTCACAAGGTGTATATTATTTTTATAACTTTTGCTATAAAATCTTCATATTAGTTAGGAAGACAATACTGATATAGTAGAGTCCAGAGACTTCTTCTAGGGAGAACTTATTGGTTTTTAAGATATCTTTTCCTTAAGTGCTGTGATTTCTTTCAGGCTTAACCTTTCCTTGAGGTTGGTTAACTTTGATCATTCTGTTCACAGGAGAATTGCTCCTTTTATGAAAAAACTACTCAGAGAATCATGAGCTTCTAAAGAAATTACAGATTTCTATTATTATTCTCATTCCTGGTGGAACTGAGGGTACCTGAGTTGAAGTGCACAGTGTAATTTCATGTGTTTCAGCTGGTCCGTGGGGTGTGACACCAGCCCGGCGGTGACGCCCTGTTCACACACGGGGATGGAGGCACCCGCCCGTACCCACTCGCTCGTTCTTGCCTTCCTTAGGCATCGGGTGCAGGCTGCTGTCCCAAATGTCACCTGACACAGACCTTTGAGCTGGCCCAGGACTGCTTTGCTCTAAGAAAGCTGATACACAAGAATGTCAGAATTGAAAGAAATGCCGTAACAGAGGAACGACATTCTGAGCTCAGTTTAGAAGGAGTTTTAAACTTGAGCCCGGGTGTCTGCTGGAGCTATGCCATAGGGCTGTATTTCAAAATGTTTTCAGGGCATTGGTTGTGAATGAAGAACACTTCAAATCTGTCCAGAAAGTGGTGCTTTCCCAGAAACTGGTGTTCCATCCTGTGGATCCTGCAAGGTGCATGAGAGGTATAGATGTATACAGTTATGCTGGTTTTGTGTTAGGCTGGTTTGGGAGCATTTACATCTTTAACCCTGAAGAATTTATTCCCATTATTCATTGTGGTTAACAGAGGATCTGATACTATATTCACCTTGATGATGGTAGAAAAGTGTTACTGGAAAGAGCTCGTCTGTAAGGTCTGTGATCACGAATTAGCTACATCTGTTATTTTGTAGAGTTTACTTAGCTGCCTTTTTTTGCTTTTAAGGGAGAACCCAATAAAATACCAATGCGTTGGAGGTATATGATACATGTCTAGTACTGCTTTTGATTAAAAGCTGAAATTGTTGAAATTTGTTGGTTTATCTGTAATTTTGAATAAATCCCTGGAAAGGGATAGCCTAGCAGAGAACACCTGTAAGACTGTACATGTGAATCATACTTCTATTTCTTTAAAAATAAAAAAAATACTGCTGAGAAATAATTTACTTTGGAACTCTTTTTCAGGGTGTATTTAATTTTTTCTATTTGTAGGCTATATGTGAACAGTATTTGTACCAGTAATATAAGAGTAGTGTATCTGGCAGTTCATGTTGACATTCCAAGCAATACAAAGAGTTCTTTTACTTCCTATTCTTGAACTGTAATATCTGTTAACCAAAGAAACAGTATGGATATGTCTTATATTCTTGTGTATTTCTTCAGAATATTATTCCCTGAGCCAGAGGAATGAAGTATAGTGATATTAATTATATCAGCCAGATCAGTGATTTAGGAAAGGATTGATTACACTTATGAAATGTGTGGTAAGGTATGTTCTCTGAAATGGTAAGGTATTTTTAGGTTATAGTCTATATTCTGAGAGCTTGGAAAAATAATAAAAAGCCATGAAACTGACCAGTGAGGAACTAAATAGGGGAAATGACAGAGCTGTGGTGGCAGGTGTCTGTCAAACTCAGTGCCAGAATTGTGAAGAAGAAACTGAGACCTAATGCTCTGTCAAGGATATCATTGGAGAGTACCTAAAATATGTGATGGCAGTAGGTAGAGGAGAATGGAAAACAGGAAAGCTAGTATAAGAACTGTAAAATACATAAAATCTCCTTTTTTTCCCCTCTCAGAATTCTTGGCTATTAGAAACAAGAGATTGTCAGAGTTTAAAAAATCAGGTATGGCTTGTGGAAGAAGAAAATAAAATATTTTAAAAGACAGATTAATTAATACTATTCCATTATAATTTTTAGCAGCAGTCCCAGTCCAAACCAAAACAGATTTGGACAGAGAGACTGACCTGCCTCCCTACTATGGAGAATGTTCTTTAATCCCTTTGTCCCCCAGGAGGTTGATAAAATAACCTGCAAGATGTGGTCTGAGTAGTCCTTAACTGTAGCATCCTGCAGGAAAGCTGCTGTTAGTGTGGCAAAAGACTGGCCATAGTCTGGCCTGAAGACAGTTCCCCTCTTCAAGAATTCAGAGCATATCTGAATATTATTTTTAAGAATTACAAACAAACATTAAGACTGTAAAGTCAAAGTGTGTTTACACTGTGTGTGTGGGGAGCATGGTGCTGGAGCTGGTGACAACGGAGCAGTCTCTGGAACAAGCTGTAGCAGAGCTACCCCTTGAGACAAGACATTTCTGGTCATATGCAGCATTAGAGCAGTGTTCCTGCTTCTGGCAGCTGAGCAGCTCCTGTGCTTGAGGATAACTCCTCAGTTCCTGTACTGCACCCAGTGCAAACATAGAGGTGCTCTGAAACACTGAAAATGAGAAGGCCAGGATGAGGATGCTTGTGACTCATAATTTCATAAATATATATGTTATAATACTGCCTGTATTTAGGTGGTTACAGGGGATCTATCCAGAGAGGCTATGGGATGCCCTGAGTCATGTGTTGGTGTCAGTGCATCTGGAAGTAGTTATGCCCAAGTGCTGCCATGTCAGTGTCTGTGGTGTTACTTAATGTAATCCTGCCTTCCTCGCACTGGTTGCTCTTGGAAAGGGACTTTATAAGGAAGGTGCTAGTAAAAAGGTATTTATTTGCATGCTGAACACAATTTCTGAATTTTTGGGGGGCAAATATTTGAAATATGTATTTTTGGCGAAGTTGTTAATTCTATTGGTTTCAGACAGTTGAGTTTCAGGTCTTGAATTCTGTTGCACAAGAGGCTGCTGTGGTGTTCCTAGCAAGTGCGCTTCATCTTTTCCAGGCCAGCTGCACTGAGCAGCCTCCTCTGAAGCTGTTTCAAGTGTCTGGTTGCTGCAGCCCCAACTGTCTGGCTTGCAGCTGCATCAGACTCTCCTGCTACGGTCCCATAACTTCTCCTTGCAGCTCTTGTAACTTCTTTACTTTGCTTGTCTTGATGACTCCATTTTTAAATACTGCATTTTTCATTGTTTAGTATCATCTCAGCCTATTCTTTTCTCATTTCTGAACTGAATAAACTTTACATGATTTGGTTTAATACTTTCCTTCATTATCTTAGAAATAGTGCACAGACCACCTGACATCACAGCACAAACATATGAAGTAATGAATGAAGCTCCACATGCTTATACAAAAGCAAAAAGAATTTTTGTTTTCATTCATTTTCACAGAGGCTAGTCTAAAGCAAGAAGAATGAAATGTCCCTCCTGCAGAGAGCATAAATATATATTCATAACACTCTGTAAATTAAATATTGTATTTCCTTCAAAAACCGAGAGAACTCCAGTTTGGGCACTTGGAGCAAAATGAGCCCAGACATCTGTTCTGTTTTCTGCCCAGTGTGTAGTTGAGCTGGGGCACATGTGGAATTCTACTAAAATGAGATTATAAATTAATAGCCCTTCACACTTCATTGCTTGAATGAGCCAGAAGTTATTTTCTTCTGGTTTTGAGTCCCAGGTGCAGCACTTTCTGACTAACAAATGTGATTGTCTAAAAGGGAAGAAAGACCAGTGAATTGAAACTACAACCTCCTCTTCTCTGTGGTCTGAGTACAGCCATGTAATAGGGAGCAGGAAAGCACATCAACTGACAGAGTGGAAGAAAGGGATCCTGTCCAGAAATGTGATGTTGGTGAAGAAGTGTTTTGTAATTTGGGCAACAGGTTCCATTTCTGGTCCTTGCTTCTGGCTTTGTGTGGAACCATAGGCAAGGCCATTTGGATACGTGTCCTAAAAGGTGACCCATTTCTTTGATTTTTGGTACCCAAATAGAGTTGCTGCATGCTGATAATCCATTGTTATTTGGGCTGGTCTAGAGTATGAACGAAGGGAAACATTTCTACTTTCCCTAAAAAGTTAGTGAGATGAAGCTGACTGTTACAGTCCCTCCAGCTGGACCAGCATGTGTTTTCTTCTCAGAGGCTGATCCACCCTTGCTCTTCAGAGGACTAATAGATCCCTAGTCTGTCTCACTGTTATCAAAAAGTATCTCTGGTGTACCTTGCTGAAGGTCCCTATAAATGAGCATAGTTTTGATATTAAAGAAACACTTATAAATGCTTCCCCCACCCCCTCCAATGACATTCCATAGATGGCTGAGCATGGTAGGCTAGCATGAAAAGTGATTGGGCAGGGTTGACTAATTCTGTAATTTTCTAATTAAGAAATTGTCCTGAACACAAATGAACATTAATGTTAATGTGTAATGGAAAATCATGGGGCTGAAGAAGAGGAGACTCTGGAGACACGTCTAGGCTTGTACTGATTTATATGTTTTATATATGTGTATATATATATGTACATAATCCAGCTAAAGCTGCAACATCTGTGCCTATATGCTTTCCTAACTAGGATAGGGAGGACAAAATGTGCCAAGAAGTATTCAGACAGCTTGAAACTGGTTTCCATCATGCCATCAAATGTGTTGGGAAGATAATTTGGGGTTTTCTCTGACATCTTTCATACTTTATCAGTTCTTTGGTGACCTCCAGATAATACCAACTGGTTTTTTATCTGTTTGAGAATGTGATTATTTTCAATAAGAAAGGACAAAATTAATTTATTTCACTGGAGTTTCCCAATGCAATTTTCATGAAAATGGAAAAAATCTCTCCAACACTGACAATATATCTTAACCCTGAGGTGTTCCTCATAATTACAATAGTGACAATTCAGTCTAACAGTGGTATGTGCATGAAGAAAACCTTTTGTCATATATTTTTTCTGCTCAGCCCAGGGGCAGGAATATAGTACACAGAACCACAGGAATTAAACACTGCCAAGTTAGTTCCCACTTTAACCACACTTACAGTACTGTAGCACTGTAACATCTGAACTACCTCCTCTGCTATTTGAAAAGTAGGAAGATCCCAGCAAATATCTGTGTATCAGGACTCTATCAGAGAATACAAACTTGTATATTTTGTGCATTTTTATATATTTTCAACTTTTGAGAGAACTGTTTTGCTACTATTTCTAGTATCTTTTTCAAAGACTGAATGTGAATTCTAGTGAATTCCAGTGATTCTTGTATACAGATACCTGTTTTCTCTCTATAAGCTCTACCAAATGTAGTTTTTAGCTACACCTTTATGCTCCTTAGTTGTAAGGGGGGCTCTCCTCCTCCTTGAGTAACAGGTTTCATTGCAAAGGTCTGCATTGCTCATGGGAGGATGGAAGAGGCACTGCTGCAATGCAAGTATCTGTTGCCCCCTTTCTGCTGCAGAAGTATAATATTTTCTGCTGCTGTAAAATAAGGCAGAATGGTGTTGCTTTGCTGAACAAAAATTTCCTAGATCTTTCTGTGAACAGGAGAATATCTAAAATTCATTCTAATCTTCAGGCAATGGCTGCCTCTGTAAATATTTGGTGCCTGGGTAGACTTTACTCATAGCCTTTCTATGCTGAAAATGACTAGATAATGCATGAAAATGGAATTTGAAGTGAACTTCAGATTTTTTTTTTTCCCCCCTTTGGAAGGTTTACAGCTGCCAAGGAAGTGTCCTATAGTATTTTTCTATAACACTAGAGTTACGTACTGGAAATGTGTTCTGGTCTCTTTTAGGCAACATTTTTTATTTGGAGGTCTCACTGCATAAGGAGGTAGCTTCTGAATTTCCAGCACTGGCTTTTTGCAGTTTTGGGAATAAATGAAGATCTGTCAGTGGCATTTAAGCTACAGCATAACCTAAGGAAAGCAAGGAGCCAAATCTACTCATTTAGACATAAAATCTGAATCAGCACTGGTATTTAAAGGATACAAGGTATATCCCAAGGATAGAGTTATATCCCAACAATAGAGGAAAATCTTCTCTGTTTACTAAGTATTGAAATAGGAGTCATCTGCTGCCTTAGTTTTTCAGGACAAAGCTTTCTCTGGAGTGGGGAAAGTCCAAATGCAGATTGTCTGCACGAGGAAAGATTTCTGTACTGCTTGATCTTGCTTAAAGGGACAGCAAAAGCTCTTTGTTTTTACTATTTTTTTTAAGGAAAAAGACTAGTTGTCATAGAAATCTCATAAATTTTATTAGTATTTTTGTTGGGATTTGTCTTTGGTTAAGTGTATTTAACTGTTGATGTCTGTGTGAAAGCTGAAAAGTGAATTTTCCACTAGGTTGTTTACCTTCCTAATAAAGAAATAAAAGAAAAAGTGTGAATGGAGAGGGGAGAACAAAAAAGTGTTAATGTGTAACATTTCTAGTTCTTGCAGTTTGAACTATGCAAGTGCAGCCTTCTCAAGTGGAACACCTCAGCATTATGAAGGTACTTTCCTGGTATGTAACAGCTCTTAAAACTGAGAATTTGTTCATATGATTCAGGAAGAGATGTTGTCTATTCTTGGAAGGCAAAGATGGAAAATTTCAGTTTGGAGTTCTTAAAAATTATGATCAAATCAAATAAAAAAGATGTTAGAAACTAATCTAGACATCACTCTTAATTACAGAATACTTACTTGATTTAAGAATAGCAAATATTTCTGCAAATAATATGAATTTCTGGTGGAATAAAGTAATAACATTTTTCACAGAAGTGAAAATTGATAGATGTTTATTTCGAGCAAAGGAGATCAAGTGCTGCCCACACCATAATTAAACAGAACTTGTAATTATGTGTTCTGCAACACAGCTCATTTGTTACTCAGAATCTTCCATAACTACATGTTGCTATATACAAAAGTAAACTCAAGACTTGACACCTCAGACCTGATTTGCAGGTGAGGATTTCTCATTTAGCTGGCAATCTGTCATGGCCAGAACAGGCTTCTGAATTTGCATGTGATAGAAAGTACTGATTTTGTGATGAAAGATTTCAGTCCTGATTTTGTGAAGTAGTCCCCAGAGCTCCCAAGCTGAGAGCAAAATTTATTCTGAGTTTGATCTGGGATGAATTTCTAATCACATTAGCTATAAAGGCAGCCTTTTAATTTCACGGTCCCTGGGAAAATGAAAATTGGGTAAGCTGAAAGTATTATGAAAAAACTTCTGCATAAACATCTGATACTGTAAGTCTTGGACTATCTACATGGAGGTGATGGATCTGTAATTAGATTTCTTTCTTGAGATGTGCTTCCAAATTTTGGATGTTTATAATTGAGTTATAGCCTATATGCAGGGTTTTGCTGAATACAGTTGTAAATACCAATCTTATTTGCACAGCAAGACAGCATGTTTGGAAAGGCCTTAAGTTCCAGTATTGTCATGTATCCGTGGTATGAGGTTGATTATGGTACTTGCACTCTCTTAAAAAGTGCTCCTGAATGTAGCATGATGTTCTATATAGTGTTCTCTGCAACATAAATGTTAGCTCTGACTAAATGAGCCCACGACTGTGGCCAGTGGGACGTTTGAAACTGCTCTCATGGGAAGCATCTGGAGAGTGCAGTTGTACTGGCATTCTTGAGAGTGAGCTAGGTCAGTGTTTTGGGTGATCTCAGGCTTTCAGGAAAAAAATCAACTCAGTCTGCCGTGCAGAGTGAAAAATACAAAAGTGCTTCTGCAGGAGGAAGGGCTTTAAGCCAAGCTCCAGATTTCAACATGATGTCAGGATTGCTGAAAATGTATAAACCTGTGAGAGCAGTTTGTTGCATAACCCTGACAGCCAGCTCCAGAGAGTATTTGCACCAGTGACTCAGTAGTCTCCTGTCCTGTGTGTGAAAGCAGCACCTCTCTTCTGACATTGTTTTGGCAAGTGGAGAAGAAAATCTTTCATTATTGCACTTCAGGGCTAGGGCAAGACACTAGTAGAGACTACATTTTGGTAATTTCACCTTCACCAATATTCAGTAGTTGCTCAGAAGCAATCTAGGTAGACCCATGGCTTAAAGTGTGGGTGGGAACTAGTTTATATGGGGCTGTCATTAGGCTGTCAAAGCCAACATGGATATAGTAAACCCAGCATAGTAAGAGATTTCATGAAAAGTGTAGTGCAAAAAAAGTTTACTTAAGAGTGTCAAAACAGAATTACAATGATAAACTCTTTCCAGATGAACCATTTCGTCTTTTTTTGCCCAGGTAAATTTTTCCCCTTAGAGTACAAGCACAAGTACTGGCTAGAGGGAAAGGAGCCTTGCATTGACTTAGTGGAGGTGTTTGGTGCAGAGGGCAGGGAAGCACACTCAAACATGGCTGCAGATTGCTCCTGGTACCCCTGTCATGACATGTCCCAGCAGAATGGGGAGTAACTCGGTGTTTTCACAGAGCACTTACAGCCTTGTAGATTCAAAATCTTGTGGAAAACAAGAATACCAAGTGTTGAACTAGAATGGGAAAGGCAAAGAGCATTTGATGGTGGTCAGAGAACCTAACTCCTGCCTAAGGAAGCCCTCATGAAGAAACTTTCATGAAGGCAGAGACCTGAAACCCTGGCTGCTGCCAGTAGAAACAGAGGATTTCAGTCTCACCTTGTCTGGCAATTACTCATTTTCTGTTTATCTATCCTTAGTGTTTTGGTCCATTGGGAATTATCTGCTGTATGAACATGCTTGAACAGGCCAGTTAAACTGTCTTGGGTGGATCAATTTAAACCATCTCCAGTTAAACTGTTTGAGTGCTAGAAACTCAGGCAGCTTTTGCAGTAGCAAGTAGTATGATATAAGAATAACAGGTTTTAGAGTGGAAGTTGGTACTGGGAATATGACATCTACACTGTGATTTTAAGGAATTTTAATGCTTTGGACAATAGAATTCATATGACAAAACACTTTTGTTATTCCAGTATAGAATTTGAGAATTCAAAGCCTGAATGCCCACATCAGTAGAAGTGCAACTCTTGGCCTCAGTTCAGTATATTTCTGTTTGCCCCAATATTGCAGTAGATCAGATTCATGCATATCAGAAGCAGAAGACATCTCCTTGGTTGACTTTATATTAATTCTCTCTACATTTCCTCTCAAAATGATGTCCTGTTAGACTAAATTGCTTTGCAAGAAAGTCCTTTGATATTTTTTACTCATCTAGTTAATTATTAAATTAAACCCAGAAGAATATTTACCTATGCTCTCAACAAATTTCTGTCAGTAGGAATTGGAATTTAATGGGTAAAAATGCCTTCAAGTCCATCCACTTTCTTACCAATAGAGTGGAATTCAGAAAAC
The DNA here is from genome assembly GCA_020086605.1 of Lanius collurio. NCBI lineage: Eukaryota > Metazoa > Chordata > Aves > Passeriformes > Laniidae > Lanius > Lanius collurio. The sequence continues at coordinate 18,374,079 of JACBWW010000010.1, forward strand.
AATTTGTAAATAGATCAATGTTTCCCCAGCTAGCAGGGAAGGGGGAAGCTACATGGAATAATAACAACCATTAGGTGAAGAAAGCAACACACTATATTAAACTGAAGTCTTCTTGGTTTCATTGGCTCATAGAGAAAATTCCCTAATATTATTTCTGTGTAGTGCTGCAAGAGAAATAATATATTTGAACATTAAGGATATCCTTTGAAATGAACTTGATTTGTCAGAAGTTATTTGAAGGCATTTCTCAACCGTTATATCTATATTTGCTTATTCAATACTGTATTTAAATTCTATTTAAATTTCAGCATAGTGCTTTGTTAAACTGATCACTTAAATTGATCTCCAAGTAGCAGATGAACTAATTCTGAAAATTTGACCTCAAATACCATACAAGCAAAGAGCCTTTGTGTTTTGGAATAAATTGAACTTTTACTTTTACTAATATTATGGTTGTCCCTTTCTGTTCTGAGAAAGAATAACACCCAGCATCTGGTGCAGAAGAGACTTCCCTGTCAGCTGATCTGAACCACGGCTCTTGTAAACATTCCAGAAACCTAATCCTGAGGAAATCCCACCCCTGTCAATTAATGCTAAAATTCACATGAGCAGGAGGTTTCAATTCTCATTTTTTCTGATTCATTAATAGAGCAATTGTCAGAGTACCAGTGTATTAGTCATTCAATGGGGAAACAGAAAATAATGAGACACTTACGGCTGGTGCATGGTTTTGAATCTGCTCAGCTCATAATCTAATGCATTCTGAAAAGAGAGAAAACAGGTTTTATTGTTTAAATGAAGATAATTTCAATGAAGAGCAATCCATGACATGAAATACATGATATTTTAGAAGGTGTACAAAGGAAAGACCTGGAAAAACAGTTTTTAGTTTTGTAGCTCCATGCTTGTCTCTTCCTGGTTAATGCTTAACTTTTTGCTATTGGCCTGTTGTGACATTTCTAGAAAGCTGGTAGCACACTACATTGTTAAACTGGAATTTTACTGAGCATGTAGCAGATTAAATTAGGCTGGTTAATGAATCATTCAAGAAGTGATAAGCAAACTATTTAATGTGGTCTCTTCACCATAGAATTTCTTTGGGTTTTTTTACTCAAATCAGCAGATTAGTATAACAATGGCTGAGTGGAAGATACTTTAACAATGGCTGGATATTATTTAACCTCATGTTTGTTCTGTTTTTGTTCTAAAGTTCTACATGACTTCTCAACCCATGAAAAGCTGGTGATGAAAAAGAAATAGAACTTGTAGTGTTCTACCTTGGCACATAAAGTGCCCATTCTAGTGCTGAACAAGCGAATTCAGGTACTGGAAACAGTTTCACCAAATGATTTCAATGGTTTGTGTAGTCCTATATACCTTTCACCTCAATGTGAACGAGGAGTTTATGCACTACTTTTGATGTTCAAGCTAGTGTGCAGCTTGCAGTCAAACTTCTTAAGTCAGAGTTTTAAGTCGGTCTAAATGAAACCTTTTTTTAATCTTTGGATTTTTCTTTAGTGCAAAATTTCCAGTCCAGTCTTCAGATTCTACCAAGATGTGGGATTACATGTTTTCAGTCCAGAAACCTTCTGATGCTAAAATGCCCCCTTTTTCAGCTAAGATTTCAGCAGAGGATAGGTCAGGCTGAAAATACATCCATTTAATAGATGCAACTCTAATCATCCATCTGTTTCTCTGTTGGGAAGAGCAAATTAATTTGTGTATTTCTTGACACTTCCTAGGCAGACCTCCAGTGGATGTGAAATCTCTGAAATAGATACTGAGTTCACTGTAGTATGACTGATACTTGCCCAGATCTATCTGTTTTTTCTGAATAATGCCCCAGCCATCAGTCCCAAACCAAACTATTTTGCCTTTTCTCACCATGTCATCAGCATGATAGATGAGTTTGTATCAAGCATACAAATGGAGACACTAACAATAAGTAGAGGAGAGAAGATTAAGTGGAGAACATATACATTCTCAGAGAAAATGTATTTCCTCAGTCTATATTTAAATTCCAGTGAATCTCTGCATTTCTTTGACATATTTGTTGTGAAAATATGACATTTCAGACAGTAGAGAACCCCCTACATTTAATACTTAGCCTGTAATTATACTGTAAGAGAAAGCAGCTGCATATCTACATGTAGTGGGTATGGTAATTAGCAGATGATCCAGCAGATCTGAAATCACCAAATTCCTGAGGAAATTTAAAACTGTGTTGAGATACGTGATTGCCATCCAGGCCCAGCTGGGCTCCTTTGGGCTTCATCAGCTGTAGTGATGACTCACCAAATTGCCTCTGCATATCAATGACCAGCAGGAGCAGGGCCATTTCCTCACCACCTCTTGCACTTTTTAAGTGAGGGGAGGAGGCAGCTGTGCTTTTTGTTGTAAGAGTTTGATTCTTGTTCACCCCCTTTTCTTTGCAAAACAGAGTATTCAAACCTTTACTTTGTGTGTCTGAAGATTGCTGGGGTATAATGGCTTGGTGATTTCAGAGAAATATCTTGTGTAACTTTCAGTCCTACCAAGATGGTGTTTGCTGGAATGTGCTGCCTAAGCACAGCCGCCTTTCCACAGACAAGTGCTGTGTGTATGGTCAGATCGAGCAGTTTTTAAACTTGCAAGGGAGCTTGGTAGAGAAGGACCTAAGCAATTCCTTTACTGGGGAATTTTTTATTGAGGGAGTTTTAACTTATTTCACCTCCCCCTCCTCCGGGACAGTCTTTAATGATGGGATTATGCTATGTGGCTCCCTGAGGTTTGAGATGATTGATATCTATGGGTCCAGTTGAAAGCTTTTTCTTTTTTCCTTCAGTAAAGTGCACTATTGATTGAAGCTAAGAGCTGCTGCTGCTCTTCAGCAGCAGAATTCTGGTCCTAGGAAAGAGTACAAAAATATCTTGCAAACTCAACACTTTTGAAATTACATGGTAGCTTATGTAGGAAGATGACTAATGCTTCCAGATTTTAATTAACCATTGCTTCTGTTGTTCCTTATGATATACATTGTTAGTGATTCATATTGGCATGAATGGAATAAGTTGCAAATGAATATGTGTGATAAAGAAGAAGTTAAGGTAGTTTCTTTCCTGGAGGGATTTGAGTTGCCAAATTTACAATGGGGAACTAAAGGGAAAGAGTGCTCTTTAGTTTCTTTTTTTTTTTTTTTTTTCCTTTTTTCTGTTTTGTGTGTTTTAGCTTTTATGTTTATGGTTTCATATTAGACAGCATATAAAAAAATCTGTTCACTTCTAGCCTGCTGTTGAATTCCTAATTTCTGCTGGCTGCTTCATTCACCCAACACCAACTTTCTCAGTAACTCACTTACTTAGCTCAGTAGCTCAGAGTAACCAAAATTCCTAGCTTGCAGATCAAGCCAACCAGCTTTGTTCAGCATCCTGGAGTGAGAGAAATGCTGTAGTAGTGCAAGTGTTTGAGGTGTCTCTTTCACTCCTTTATTTGCAGAAGCATGTCTTGGACCTGAGCCTTTCCTTCTATAGCTGCTTGCCACGATGGGAGCTAACAAAGGAGACACCTTGCATCAAAAACAAAGAGAAGATACATCCTGTGATGATCTGGAGCTGCAGATCCGTGAGTGGATTTTATTTATTTTCCTCTGGAGAAGTTCAGACTGGCTTGTGCACATGGGCTGTGCAGTACATGCAGAGTGATGTGGCATGTCTGAGGTGCTCTGCTTCAGTGCATGTGCTTGCAAGAGAGCAGTGTGTGTGCAGGTGGCTTGTGAGCCTTGGCTGGTGGGATTTAGGGCATTTCACAGTCCTGGGGATGCCTGGTGGGCGGATAAGGGACAGCAATTGTTGGTAGGAAGGTAAAGGGAATGGGGTAAAACGTTGCAACACAATGCACAGCATATAGACACCATCATCTACCCCAGGCATAGCACTTCTCTAAGGAAAGCTCCTAAGGCATGAGCATTGCTGTCAGCAGTCATGGGACTTGATGAATTTTGGATTCTGTGTTTGCTTTGGAGTTTTTTTCCATGCTTTTACAGTTGCTGAGATTGTGCAGATGGATGGTTTCAGTGGAATTGTCTCAAAAATGTTTTTGGATGTCTTTGGAGAAGGTTGTTGATAGAGTTGATTGCATGATGCAATGTTTCCAATTCTATTTTGAAGTTCATTGAAGTACACCTTTTCCCTGCCTTCCTTTCCAGCCCTTTCTGGTAGGAAAGCACTTGTATAAGATGGTTACAGCTGCAGGTGCAAAGAATACCTTGAATAATCCAGAAGAGCTGTGAAGGATCAGTAGGAGCTTGAAAATGTCAGATTTTGATGTGAATGAGGGTGAGGGGTTTCCTTTGACATTATGATAAACAAACATACTGTCTTGCTAGATAAACTGTCAATATCTGGGCAGTACAGCTGCATAAGATGACAGTCTTGTCATTACCTGAAAAAATTCAGAGCTACATTCTGTAATGTTGCCAGTTATGAGCATTGGAGAGCTTTGGAAATGTTTGTAGCTTTTTGTGTGTGTATGCATATATTTGAATATAATAATGTATAATGAATTTGACTTCCTCCTAATTTTCATCAGTGATTTTTCTTTGGGGGGAGGGATTAAAGACAGATTTACCTGACAAAAAAGCAATTTCATTTTGATGTGATAAAGTAAATGCATAATATAGAAGTTCTGTGTTCAGTATGGACAAGTTTGTGTTAAAACTAGTTAATGAAAACTGTTTTTAAGAAAAACACTTGAAAGGAGCCCTTGTAGGAGACTGGGAGGAATGTACATCTGGAGTTTTTACTTCTGAGAGACAGAGTTTTAGTGTATAAATAACAGCTATCTAAATTTAGGCAGTCAATATAATTAAAATCTGAAGAATCACAAAATTGTAATAAGCCATGTTAATGATATCCCTTATTAACTGGCATGGCAGCCTATCTGTAATTATTTTGGCATTTCTTAGTAAAAAAAAAAAGGCATTTCTTAGTAAAAGTGTCCTTATGGAATATGAAAATATCTCTGGGGAATAAAAATAAGATTTCAGTGCTGGCCTCTAGAGACTCAATCTGAGCTATAGACTTTTGCCAGGTAATCTGGCAAAAACTGCCAGTGTCTCAGACTGAATAAATCATGGAATAAATGCATAGAGGAAATTTTTAATTTTTTCTTTAGTAAAGGAGAGCTGTATGTCCCGTGGAGGAGAAGTGGAGAAAATGTAAATAAAATGTGAGATACTTAAAATTAAAGGTCAATTCAGAAAGAATGACACAATAGAGAGCTGTTTCCATTGTGAACGGAGAATGACTATTTTTAAGGGAATTGTCCATTTTAAAGTGTGTAAAACTGACATCTAGTGGCAGCAATAGCACTTTATGTGCAAAGTGGCTTTATAGTGAGACCAGTTTGCACAGCAGATGAACAGATTGTAACTATATTACATACTAAAATTACAATTCTTTGTATACTTTATCTGGGTGTTACAGAGCATTTCCAACTAAATCTTGCTTCTTTTAGTAATATCTCACTTATGTAATGCCAGGTTGTGGGTCATCTTTCTGAATGCACAACCTGATGCTAGAGAACTGATGAAGAGATTCATTAGAGGAGAAAAGGTTGAAAGGGGCTTGAGGCTTAAAAAAAGGTGAAGGTAAGAGTTACAGAATTTCATCAAGGTCAACTGGGAAACTGCTTGGCAGCTACCAATTTTTGACCTCTTATGAACAAACAGGAGAAGTGTGGCCTCAGAGCTGTGATGTGTTTCTCAGGTGTGGCATTACTCACAAGTGTAAGCTCCTCTGGGAGGGGAAGCAGGACTTTATGGCCAAAACTGAGATCTCACATGAATTCAGGCAAGATATGTAGGCTATGAATCGATCAAGCATATAGGCATGTGCTTAAGTCATTCCCATATTAATTTACTGAATCACAGTTAATATATTCGTTTCTCATTAATATTTTTATTCAAAGGGCATTTAAAAATATTTTTCTTTTGTCTAGCTTGTGTTGTTAGTGTCTTTGAAGAAAAAATCTCTTGCTAAAACTGTGCATGAAGCCTGCTCCACTGAGACTTTAATTTATCTTTGCCTCCAGTGCTATTATATACATAATGTATAAATTACTAATAACAAGCAAAGATATGCAAAAATGAAGTATTGGCTATTTTAAAAACTATTTTTTAAAACATGGCTTAGGGGGCACCTATAGTCATATACCTATAGTCAAAGGGTCCAATTTAAAATGGACATGGAAAAATATAAAAGCATCATTCAAATCTATCTTCTAGATAATAAAATAAAAGACATCACCAAGAGAAGACCAGGTGAAGACAAAGACAAATCTGAAGGAAGAAGGAAAGTAAGTGTGCTCCAGTGAAAATGTAATTAGAAGTGGGGAAAAAAAAATCTTGATTTTTTTTTTTTGGGGGGGGGTTAGCAGTTTGTGGCAAAAATTGCCAAATAATACTGGCTAATTTTTGATTGGGAGTGTTTATTTTACAGTCTTCTCAGTTCATAATAACTGTTGCAAATAGCTCAGATAAAAAATATTGGTAGCCTAATTCTAATCAAACATAGCTCTGTGCAGTTTCAAGGCTGTGGTGAATCATATGCTGCCTCTATCATTCCATCTCTGTTACTTTCAAAACATGGTGAATCATATTTGTTGAACACAAATGTTGACATTCTGCAATGAGACTCAAGTCACAGTTATAGAAGTGGTATAAGAAACAGCAGCTGTCATTTCAGATAGGCGAGCCTGCTGCTTTAGTGGGAAAGCAGAGCAGAGGAGCAATCCTGTTTGTTGCAGAGCTGCTCTCTAAGGACAAGATTAGTTGTTAACAGTTGTGCCAGCCAGAGCTGGGAGATGCAATCTTATCTGTCCTGAACCTGGTAATCCACTGCAGGTGCTTAACAGTTCTAATATGCTTTTGACCTTTTGGTCTGAGGGGGAGTGGTTGCAATGACATGAGGCCAACTTCTATGTCCAGAGTCACTCTGACTTTTTCTGCACTCCCTGGGGCTTCTTCTTACCTCTTGGATACTGATGCCGTTCCAAAATTGTGGAAGCATAAGTCATGCTAGTAGCACCAGAATTGTTAATATACATGAGATCTCTAAGATTTCAGAGCAGCTGTCTCTGCATTTGGTTTATATAAACCCTTGCATAACACAAACAGAATTGTGTTGGTAGCGAGGGAATATATTCAGGACATGCTTGTTGTAAATAGGACTGCTGGGGTTGGGTTTCTTGGTCCACAGTGGATTTGTCATCTATCATGGAATGCTGCTGTTATTTTGTCCTCAGGCATGCTTTTAGTTAAAAAACTGCCCATCTAATACTGTGTTACTAAGAGCTGTGTTCAGCATGTAATGGGAGTTTGAGATCTAGATGTTTCTCTTGCTGAAAGGAACAGTAGAGTATTGCACATTCTTTAGGGCAGCTGGAAATACTTTATTACATTGATGGAGATCTGTCTGTGGTATTGCTGCTGTAATATTTCAAATTAAAACCAAGGGGTTTTGGAATTATTTGATAAGGTTTAATATGCATTGAGCTGTATGCTCCTGAGGAATTTGTACTGCCTCACCTACTACTTTTTTTAGCTGTTGAGATGTTAGAAAGCTGTTTTTCCCTTGACTGAAAGATGTTTTCTTCCACAGTAGCTCAGTGAGCCCCTGTGGTTAGCATTGTTCTGAGGAAGCTGCCTATTGCAATAGTACCATCTCACATTAAGAGCTCAGGGAAACATTAAACTAGTTGACCCTTTATTCTTATGTGCTATGAGTGGGTTCACCTATGGTTTATTTTTTTATGACCTAGGATTTCCAACCTATTTTATACCCCTGGAGCTGTTTGCTCATACTTGACTATCCAAGACTTTTTGAACCTGTCTTATTCAATCTCACATGTGGAATGAACGGTCTTCTCCTTGAAAGCTGGCTGCAGAAATAGCTTTCTTCTAAGACTGATAGCAAGGTTTGATTTGTAAAATAAATCTGTTTATATAGTGCATACAATGGGAAAATCCATGTTATTTATCCTGGAAAATAATGTCCCTGTTAGTCTTAGGCTGACCTGATGGAGAGATGAGAGGTTTCCAAGGTTTTTTCAAAAATTATACTGTCTTACTCACTAAGAGTGTAATGTTCTGTGGGCCAAGCTCTGTCTGTATTTGCATGTCCTTATTGAAAGGACATTTACTGGAACACAGAAAATAAAACCACTTCCCATATCTTTGTAGTAATGCACCACTATATGCTTAAGCAAATTGAATTTCAGTGTTTGAAAGAGGAAGGAAGTTACCACATATAGAAATAACTGTGACCACCAGAAATTTAGCCTCAGCAAAAAGCAGCAGAGCCTCTGCTGATGTAGGCTGCAAGATTAGTAAGTCTGATTTCTTTTTGTGAGAAAAGAGAATTCAAAAGAGCCAGCTGAAATTCTTCTAGCAAAACCATTTATCTCTAAAAATGCTTCATCAATGAAAAATTGTTTTGCAGGGCTTCTTTCACTTCATTGATGATTAAGAATCTATAAAAAAATTGGTAAAGTTGAATCAACTCATTGTCATGTTTTTTAATATAAGGTAAAAGACCCAAATGAGGCATGTAAGCATTACTGCCTTAGTGGTTCCAAAGCACTTTGTTTTTACTTTTATGAGAGGTTTGCAACTATTCCTTCTGAATCAGAGCAAAGGGAAGTATTGAAGTGTCAAAAGTTCCATTTTTGGCCACATATAAGAATTAAGACCTGGAAAATATTTCCAGTCTGTAGTCAAAATGCCAAGAAACAGGACATGCTGCAGAAATGTCCTCAGTATGGAGGAGTCCTTCTGGAAGCAGACCTGGTGCTTTAAGAACTGACCTTTCTTCAAGACTCAGCCTAAGGTGTGAGTGCAATATGCTGTTGACCCAGCTTAATAGTGACATATAGCAGAATTTACAGTGCCAGCTTCTGTTAATAATCCTGCCTTTGTCAGGGCTGAACCAGGTCTGAGGCCAACTGCTGCTTCCAGCTACCTGAATCTTGTTCCAGTGACTGCATGCAGGTGATTTGAGTCAAGTGGTGACCTCCCGTGTCTAGCTTATGCTGTGAAAACAAAGACTGTCTCTTGGCTGTGTGGTTATGTGCAGTTCCTTCCTAGTTCATCTTTCCTATTGAAACAATCTGGTTTTACTGTTTGGTATTTCCTTAAGTGAGCAGACATCTCTGCAGGTATGAAAAAGTTCCTTCAGTTAATATAATTTGCTAAATAATGGAGTGGGAGGAGGCAAGAGCTAAAATGGTTGTGGTGGTGGTGTTTTCAGTATTTGAATATTGAATTAGTAGGAAGAGTAATATCTGTGAATAATGGCTGAGGCTGAGTCGGTGCAAGATGCTCTGTGCATTGCACTGAAATACTAAACTCAGTTTTCTGGGTACTAATTGTTTCCATCTTGCTCTCATGAGAGACACTGAAAATGACAACAGGAAACAGCATATCAGGAATCAATTTTCAGGTTACTGATAGCTGAGACTGGCAAGGATTCTTTCTTTTTAGGGAAAGTTATAATCTTAGCTAACTGCAGTTCTACAAACCAAATAACTAAATACAGGTGCTCCCCAGGTGTGTCAGGCTGTTGGGAGCAGTGGAATCAATCTTGGAGAATCCCAGAAAGGGGGTGACCTTGGACCTTCAGCTCTCCCCTGCTGGCCAAGGGCCTGGGAACTGCAGATGTGCTCCCTGCTGACACTGCCTGCAGAATCAGCTGCCTTCTCCTTTCCTGCATCTAGACAAAAACAGAGCAAGAAGTGCTGGGAAATAGCTGAGCCTGAAAAAGCTGTAGAGAGGGGTATGAGAATCTTCTCACCTCTCACAGCAAATACTATGGCAGAAGCTGTCAGCAGCAGTTAAGCTGTAACTGTAGAATTAAAAGCAAAACCTATATATTCTTGAAAGATTAAGGAAGAACATCTGCATAATTGTAAGCATATTACATTTCATCAAGGGAACTAGAAGTTGCAAATCTTAATTATAAGAACAAATACTCTTGCTGAATTAGGAAACCAAATGTGACTTAGTACCTGCCTGCCTACCCTAAAAGCTTTGATGGCTGGCTGTCTTCTCTTTAGAAATAAGCCACCTCATAAGTTCCTTGAGCATCTACACTGAAGAAACAATTTCAAATGTCCACACAGAAATGTGCTGAGCTACTTGACTTTAAAAGTACACCCTGGATAGTGGAATAGATTTGCTGTACCTACTCTGATACTGGTTTAGGGTTTTGAGGTAGTGCTTTAGTTCCACTGTTTAGATTTTAATAATCTCAATGGTTATAGCTATCCTGTATAGATGCTCTTTAATTCATATATTCACAAATATGTTGTGTATCTATATCTGTAGGCATCTTGAAAATGAGCACTTGATTTGCTTGAGTCACATTACCTCAACCACAGCCAGCAACATTATTAATAGTAAGTAATCACAGACTCCATCAGCATGATCATGACTGCTGCATTTCAATGGCTGAAATAACTTTGTGAAAAGGTAGACCTGAAGGTGCTGGCTGGCAGTCTTTACAAGCAGGACAAAACACTGCAATAGCGATAATCTAGGTAAGCAGCAGAGATATTGAGATTGAGCCCAATTAAGACCTCTTACTGTGAAGCACACATGCTAGGTCTGAGTGGCTGCAAGAACTCAGCCTTCACAACTGTTATGTGATGAAAAGACCATCTGCCAATAGTGTGTGCAACATGTGGCCCTGGCTCAAACAGAAGAAACTATTTCTGCCCCTGGAGAAAAACAACTACACGTGCCTATGCCTGTAAATGTCTTTACTCAAAGTATGAACAAAATCAGTGTTGGGTCACAGCATGATGAGGACTTCTAGGGTGGGGTGGAAGAGCCGGGTATAGCACAGAGTGGTGACATGTCTCCTGGTCTGTGATAGAGAGCAGGGTGCTGCTTAGTGGTTTATGGCCAGGACAGCCCCAGATTTTGAGAGCCATGTCTTGAAGGGGCAAAGCCAAAGGCTTGTACAGTATTACTCAATGCTACCAGTTACACAAAGAGCTTTACAAACTTGCTCAGTAAGTACTTGGCTACAAAGTGGTTAAGGATATTTGATTTAAACATCTGCTTTATTTTTCCCAGTTTGGAAATTTGAAAGACAGCCTGTAAACAGAGCATTCCCTCCCCCATACCCCAATGTCTTCTGTCATTTTGAGATGCCATTACATTTGTTAATGTGCTTAAATGGTTTAATAAAAGTCTTTTCTGGTTTAATGCAATCAACAATGTCTTCTGTCAGTGCAACACATCTGCTCCTAATGATGCTTCTGGATGATAGATGTTGTGGGGATAGCTATCAAGGTAGAGAGTAACTTAATTTGAGAGGTTTGATTTCCTTTTACTTTAGCTGTCAAGACCTGAACAGATAGCATCAGTTAGAAAGAAGCAAAAGAAAAGGTGCTTTGAAAGTTTTTCACCTCCTTTGTTCTTATATGGAAATTTAAGACCATAATGACCTATTTCTCAAGTGATGTATATCTATCTAATAGATGTTAAAGTGTTAGACAATTTCAATAGGAAAGAGGACATCTAGTTTTGGATACAGGACTCTGGTTAAAGTTGTGGTGTTCATGTGCATATATATTGCTCTACAGAGTATCAGTATGTAAGTGATATAGTATTTGTGTTTTTTATATTTCTATATTACTGCTTGGTCTTTACAGACAAACTTTTATTTATTTGGATTTCATGCTGGATCTGCATATTTAATCAAGGTCCTGGGGTACCCAGAATGTGCATCTTTCCCTTCCCTCTCAGCATGATGAATCTTCAGAAATGAAAATATTGGTCTTTCTCCCTTTGACACTTGAAGTTAACCAAGGAAGTCTATGTCTGAAGTTCTCAAACCTTCTAAGTATTCTGATTTTATAATCCTACCGTTAGTACATCCAGCACTGATTTTATAGCATTAGAGACTGTTCAGGAATGCATGTGAAACAGACTTCATTTTGGCTCATTCTTGAAGTGACCCAAGTTAATTGTGAGCAAAGCAATTAGTGTGGGTTATAAAAATGATGCCAAATGTCATGGAAATGACTCTTCCACTGTATATAAACATACATGAATCTCCTTTAGAGAAAACTTTTTCTACCAATTTTTAAAATTTAAATTACGGTAGTTAGCAATCACGGTGCTTGAAGTGAAATAGATATCTGAATATGTATTTAAAGTGTCTAAAAATAAATATTTTTGTTTCAAGGCTTTATAAGTCAATGACCCAACATGCTGTTGACAACTAAGATTAAATGCTTTCAAGAAATTCCAAATTTCCACTGACATACAGACACTGTTTCCTTTCCTGGCAGTTCATGAAATAACACTTAAATTTCAGTGTGCTGCCATTAGACCATTTTGGAACAGTGTGTCTTTAAATCTATTAGCAAGCTTGTTCAGAGTGTCAGGAGAAAGGAAAAGCAGCATGTTTTCTTTAAGAAAAGTTGAGCTTTGAAAGCTACTGGAAGTTTTGGAATGTTAAAATACAAACCAGCTGAGATATATTAATGGGCAAAGAGCAAGAGAGGAGGTCAAAACTGTTCATGCAAATATCCTTTCACATAATTTCAAAAATAAGCTCATTCCAGGAAAACAATACACATATTTGTGAACAGTTCTAATATTAGTCTGTCATGATAATGGTATCTGAAAGCCAGTGATATTTATGCTGGGATGAAAGTGACCAGCATGTTAACTTTAAATTACTCTGCTAGCCCCAGTTTCCTTGTGTGTGGGAGTATTTCTTTTTTAGGAAAAAAGTCACTGTTGGTTAACTTTGTCTCTCCTTTTTTCACCCTCAAACCATTGACTAATACTGAAATTTGGCTTACAGTGAGTGTTTCCATTGCTACATTTAAATGCTTTAGTCAAGGTTTTAAAGAAATTTATTGTGCAGAGTGACTGTCACATAGTATTGTTTACATGCAGAAGCAAACTAGGAATTGTATGAACACTGAGCACTGATGTAAAAAACATAAATCTCTAAATGATTCGATGATTTGTGAAAGTCAAGAGGCAATAATGGATGATTGTATTACATAACAGCCATCCTTACAGTTGGGCACATACACTTGTAAAATGGGAAAAGAACACAAAAAGAAGGAACATTTGAATTTTGATGTGACCAAATGGATATTTCTCATGTTTGGAACCAATGTGGTTGTCTGTGTTGTGATGAAAAACATAGGAAAACGTAAAAAACCTCCTATGACCTAATTGCTGAGTTCCTCAGTTTCATGTATTTCTGATTTTACTCATGAGCACAGTCACAAAAGTCCTTCAAGACTCAACAGAAAATGTAGCTCCACTCAGTAAAAATCAAGAATACTTAATTAGACAGGGAAAAGGAAGAAAGGATAACACCATAAATAATGCATGGTACAGTTCTAAAAAACACTGAAAGTTTGTCAATAGAGGACTTTCTGTTTGAGAAATGTATATATGACCAAATAAACCCCACACTTTGGGGATGATACACTTACAGAATGTATTTGCTCTTTTTTCCTACTGCCTCTTCAAAATTCGGTGCTGTGTTTGTGCAGATGCATTTCAGATACTCTGAACCCACGTGAATCAAAAATATTCAGGTAAAAGATTGAGGTTTTGAGGTTAATTTGTTTGTTTGTTCCAATGAAGAGTCTCTTTTCCTCACAGTGTGATGCTGGCACATACAGACATTTCTCTAATCTGCTTTTTATGTACTACAGGACCCAGACAATCTAATGCACAAATGAAGAGCTGCATTTTCCTCTTCACAGGAACCTAGGGGTTTAGGGCAAATGCCAATATTTGCCTTGAATAGTTCTGAGTGAGTAAAATAGGTCACCAGCTATAAATAGATAACATATGTTTGTAGTCTAATGCCTGTATTTTTTTTAACCAAAAATTTTATGACTTGTTCAATTCATTATATCTCATCCTACATTCAGATGGTTAAGCACCTTGCCTACTCATATTATGCTGATTAGATGTTCTAGATGTCTACTGGGACATTTAAGTAAGTTTGATAGAAAATCAGGTTTTTACTCTATCAAGGCTGTACCATGAGAAATCAACCCCTGTGCATTTTTAAGGTTTTAATAATTCTCAGTCTTATGCTTTTCAAGGACTGTGTTGCAATGGATCCAGATAATAACACCTTTTAAAAGTGTAAATTGCATTCAAGTGGCAGGGGACAAAATAGTTAAACTGTTAATTGAAAAAACCCAGTTACACAGGAACATTGGAGGAAATCAATAGAAAAGCAAAGAAACAAAATAAAAATCTTCTATAGCAGGTCGAAACAATATTAATAAGCAATTTAAAATATCTTTTGTAGGAATTCTGTGCCTATCTGCTTATCAATGTAGTCAAATGCTGCAGGTAAGAGTGCTTAGAGAAAATCAAGTACCCTACAAACAGAAGCTGTGTTTCTGCATTTGACACACTCATGTGAATTTTGGATAGAATTTACTCTTCAGTATTCCAGGGGCCTAAAATACATGAAATGATTGAAATTCTTATTCTTCTATGCACTGGTTTTGTAGGACCTCTGGGAATTCTAAATTCTTTCCAATATGCTTCTTCTTGAGCACCAGTGTGTGATGTGGTTTCCCAGCAGTCCAACCCAAACTTCAAGCCAGATTCCCTAATGGTAAGGTCTGCACTTATGCATGAAATTGGCACTGGGAAAACCCATGAAAGATCTCTGCAACTGCATTTGTGCTTTGTTTTTATTTTTTAATGTGGGCAAATTCCATAAGTTTTCAGATATGGAAAGACTGGTAAATATTTAATAGTGTTTTTCTGAGCCATTCTAGGAATGGCTGGAAGCTTTCACTCTTAGCAGTATGCTGATAACTGACAGGTTGTGCAAGCCATCTGCTGATCATTTTAAATTAAAGACAATATTACATTGAAATTTAGCAGTCACTACAGTGGTAGCAATCTATAGGTTTGCTGTTCCTGTTTTGTTTGGTTTTTTTTTTTTTATTATTTTCCCTCCCTTTCCCTTGGCATCATGCTTATTCAGAGCAGCAGATGTCACCCTATAAAAAAACCCAGGATGGCTTCATTTTATTAAGGGGAAACTCCCTGACACTTGGTAACTTCATTGACCATCATTTTAGGTGCATTAAGCTTTTTAATATAGCCATAACAGCTCCGTCAGTATTAGCAAAATGTGGGTTATATCTAAATCTTAGACTACAACTGTGTCTAAGTGAAAATCTACCAGCAGGACTGTCCTGGCATAATCATCCTCACCCCTGTGGTTGTCCTGTGGGGGAAACAGTGAACTTGTTTTGCTCTCATTCATATCACTTTACAATTAGTAGCTTTGGAGTTGCAGTATCTAGACATGTTTTAACAAAAGGGTATTCCCTTCTCTGCCTTTTTTTTTTTTAAATCTAAGTTCCTTTAATTTTTTCTATAATTATTTCTAGCCATCTTTCATTTCTTCACTTAGAACTCCATTTAGTTCTTTGATTAAGAATAGCAGCTTGAAATGTATCTCCTTGGAAATTTATCTCATTTTGGCACTTCTATCACCCACTGCCTCAAGTAAAGTGTTAATATTTGAGGCCTTTCCAGGTTCCCTCTGCTTAGAATAGAAACTTTAGTCTAAAGTCAACTGTACTTAATGTGATCCTGTTTTTACATAGAAAGCTCACAAAGTCCTTCCTTTCTCAACTCAGTAGAAACAGACAATGTAAAACTCCAGACTCTTCCCAGGCTATTCCCAAGGAGCCCTTTCTCCCTGCTATATCGTCTGGTTCTCACAGGATATTTTTGTTTTCAGTGGAGTTGTATATGTATTCACCTTTCCAAACCAATGGAGCACTAAGAGCTGTCCCTTTCTTGGAAAAACTCCTCTACAATATAAATTTTTAACCTTGTTCATGCTTTCTTATGAGACTTGCTAATATTCAGCTAGCTTTAGTTTTTACTGCAGAGAAGTTGATTTTGCCAGAAGCCTTCAGAAATCTCTCTCAGGACAAGAGCACTATAGTGCCCCTCTTCAAGGATAAAATAAAGACCAGAGAATTAGGAGTTTGTGGCTTTGTATTAGAAACTGATAATGTAATGTGAAAGCAGGAGGTCTAAATTCTGATTAGGCATGCTAGAAGATTTCTGAAATAGTTAGCAGCTGCTATTTAACAATGGGGGAGTGATTATAGTTTCTGGCTCGATTTTTAAACATTACTAATGATTTTGGACATTGAAGCAATTTACAGGCATTGTAAAATACCCTGATCTTTCATGAAGGAAAGAGTACTGAAGCAATCAAAATGAAGATTCTTCTAATCACAAATTCTCAAAAGAAGGGGTGTGCTTTTGTAACTGGGATACTTGAACAAAACAGAAAGAGGAGGAAATTAAAAATTACAAAACCCTGGACTTTCTTGTTTTTCAGTTAAGGGCTTACAAAGTTTATATTAGAAACTATGACACAATGGCTTAATTTCCACAACTTCTCTCATTCTTTTTTATGTTCCCTGAACTTGAAAGGTACACAAAACATTTAAAATTATCAGTAAACTTTAGGACAAAGAATTCTGTGTCAAAAGATATTCCTTTAATCTATATTTAATGTAATTATGACTAAGATGACATTTAGAATTTGATTGAATTGTTGTGTGCTGGAGCTTAAAGACTGGAAAGCAGACAAGCACTTCACATCATTTGCAGCTACTGCATAAAATGCAAAAAAGTTATGTTCAAATAATTTCTGGCAGCATCATTTGGATTATGAATAGAAATGTTCTTCTGTCACAGAAAATAAAATAAGGGGCCACTCCTGCAATAAATACTTTTGCACTGGCTCAGGATTTTTTACTGCAGGATTCCATTGCTAGTTTATGACATTAGACAATTTTATTAAATTGCCTTTGTGATATTTGACAATATTTGGCAGGAAAATAATTCAAAATGATTGGTTAAAATTCAGTTTCTAGGCTAGCAATCATGGGAATCCAGTGAATGATGTTTGACTTTGTATCTCAGCGTAATAATTTCTTTTGATCTTTTTATTTACTAATATTCCTATATGTTTAACTAATAACTTGATAGCTAAAATCACTTGTATTCTTGTGTGCCAAGAATGATGCATATCTTCATAGTGCCCTAGATTTCAGAAATTATATCTACATTCAGTAATCTAGCTTCATATTTCTTTTGCCTTTTTTTGAGAATAAGGATAAATATACAAATTTTGATTTTACTTTACAGTTGCCTCATGCTTTGATGATGCATCAATGTGTAATACCCTTGTACCTTACGACTTGATTGAAGATGATTGATAAGCAGCAGAGGTGCTAAGCTGTAAAATATCTTTCTTTTATGTCTCTTTAGGATGACTCTTTCCTTCTAGTTACTTGAAAAGTTAAACAACATTTGTCTCCTTTCTAAGACATGTTCTTACCATTTTCCTCTTCTTGAAATGACTCCAAGTAACCGATTCTGCTTTCAGAAACAGTTTCCTATTTGATTAGAGACAGTAAAAAACAGAACCAGTCCTCTGTCGTTGGCAGCTGCTGATGTTCAGGGCGTTCTAGAGAGCTGTTCTTACCTGTCCTTTTCCTCTCTCCCCCACTGCATCACTGCAAGAATTGCTCGGGGGCAGAGCTTGCGCTGCTCTACTCTTTGTTACATTTTCTGCCTTCTCTTTTAATGCTTTGCATCTATCTCCGTGGAGAAGAAACGATTTTCAGTTTCTGCTTGCCCTGGAAACTTTCATTTTAAACGACTTTATTTTAACCGTGTTTTCAAAGTCTGTGAAGTACTTGCTAAAGGGAGAGGTGCTGAGATCACTTGTCTGCACAAAAGAGACCCAGCGCTTAAGGTGCCCAGCTCCTACTACTATCCACTCTTCATTGAGAAAGTGAGCACAGTCTGTAGAAATAGCTGGAAATTAAGGTGTTTCTGAAAAAATGCTTTTGATATCTAAACCGCTTCTGCTGCTTCTGACAGGAAGCCTTTACCTCTGAGAAGAATGGAAATGAGGAAACCCTGAAGGAGTGTAAATCCATGAGGAATGTCAGCAGGAGAAATTTCAATCCATGCCCAACAGAAACTAATTAAGGAGCAAAGGGAAGGAGGACCCTGGGTAAAAAAGGAGCAGAAACAAAGCACTAGGTGTTGGAAGGCACTGAAGGCAAGCAAGTCTAAAGAGGAGTGGGCGAAGAGGGGCTCAGTCACCGTGAAATGCAGAGGGGAAAGGTGATGGGTAAGGTGTCAGATGGTAGAGAAATAGGAGAAAGCAATGTCAGAGGAATAAAAATTGTGTGAAAATACAATTAAATTAATGCAGTTACATGGCCTAATTAAGTTTTGTAGCTGAAAATATGTATTTTTGTAACATCAATTTTCTGTGGTGAACAATCAGGTTTTTTTGCAATGATAACTTTGTGTGCTTGGCAAAGGTAGGACAAACAATGCCTACATCACTCCGACTTCCAAAACACTTGGGTATGCCAAAACATTATTATTAAAATTTTGTCATTGTTAAAAGATAAGGGCTTTCTGAGATATGCAGTACGTTACTAAACCCTGGATATGGACTTGTGGCATTGAGGTACCAACAGCCAGCCCAAGGGTGTGACTCAATAGTACTCGCAACTTGTACACACCATGTTTCTCTGAATTACCTAAGCTTTCCATGTTTGCTTGACACCCAGGGAAAGCACTGCAAGAGTCTTTTGGCTCTTTCCCAGAAGAATTAGGTTATAAGAATGTACTTAACAAGTCTCTAATTTATTTTGCATATATAGGACCTAGAAAAGAATTTTTCTCCCCCTCCTGGAAACTCAAGATACTCATGGTCTGAATTTTATTTGTAAAACTATGTATACAGGGACAGATGTCAGATCAATCTGAACAGAACTTGATGCTGGTTACCTTTTTTCCAAGCAGATATCCAAGTAGCCTAAGCCAATTTTAATGTCTTTCCACCTGTAGCCATATCCCATGCTGTGAAAATATCACTTGCAGCATTGGGAAATACTCTTTTAGCTGAAACTGGGGAAGGTGAGACCCTGCAGGTTTCAAATAGCAGCAGAGGAGCTCTAGGTGTGGTGTGTTTGGCTGCCGTGGTCACTATTGAAAGCAGAAGTGGTTCTTGTCCTTTCCTGTCTCCTGCTTCTGCACTGCAGGGATGGGAGGGAGCACCCAAGTGAGATGTGAGTTGCTTTTTCTGGACAAGAGTTGCTTTTTCTCAGTAGCAATGCTGACAGAAATGGATGTCAAAGGACAGGCTCGGTGAGTTGAACCTGACAAGCTCTGGCAGTGTTTTGCACTGGCATGGAGTCAGGAATCTCCCAGAGGAAGACACAGGTTCCATTTTCTAAATGTTATTCAAAAATGTGCAGTAGAATATTGGTGAATTACATGGCTCTGGTTTTCTCCAGGGAATTCTTATTTTAGCCATGCAATTCAAAACACATTTTGAAAGAGCAAGGAAGAGGAGAAGTACATGAAAGTTGTTTAGAATCAATGTCTGACAATTTTTGCTGCGTTTAAATTTCTTTTAGTAAATTTTTATATACAAATCTGTGGAGGTACAAATCTAATAAGAAAGTCTTCTATTTTCAGTTCTGAAGTTCAAGTAAAACTGCACTGTTTTTTGTTTTTTTGCAATCTGTCACTGGGAATTCAAAACAGAATTAAAAAAAAAAATCAAACAAGCAACCTACACTTAGAGGGAACTGAAAAAGCAGGAGCACAGTGTAGAAAGTTCAGACATTAAAAGGCAAGAGAATATAATATGCTCTGTGCAATGCAGCTGTGGCTTAATGCTGATTTGCACATTAGGACTAGATTAGCATCACTCAGATGTGACCTGCATATTGAGTAACTATCACAAGTATGGTACTATTGATGAAAAATGAAACTCCATGGTGCACTTCAGATCTAATATACCATGCTTTTGAGTTTTTAGATTCTACAGAAGTATAAAGGAAGAGATATTACTTCTAAATTTTTATGAAATGCATGTAATTTAGTTTCCTATAAAAGTTCAGTTTGATACTCAGTATGTTTATAAAACAGAATATGATATTACCATAAAATGATTGTTTTTTAGCCACTCAAAGGCAAGAAATATTCAGAGAAATGACCATATAAATGTTGATTAATTCTGTTCTGAAGGCAGTCAAATTGATTTGAGGTGTTGTGGGCAACTTATCACAGATTTTGTGGCTATAATACCTGCATGACTTGACTTTGAACATTTTAAATTTCAAAAAGACCTTAGTCTTGATAAATTTGTTTGATTCACTTTCAAATAAAATGCAATTTGAGTTTGACATGGACATGTTGTGCAGGACAGCTCCCTAAGTTGTTTTGTGTTGGTTCAGTTGTGAGCTTTAGGATAATTACCTTTTGCAGCATTTTCCCAACATTTGACAACAGTTGTCTTTGGGAAAATTAAAAAGATGAGTGTCCTCACTGAAAAACCAGGAAATAAAGGCACATCTGGTGAGTTGGTGTTTATATCTTTGATAAAGTGCAGTGTGCTGGCTGCAGATCTTTCTTTCCAGGAAAGCTTCCCTCCAGTGCTGCCTAGAAGTGGGCTGGCACTGCCTCTGGATTTTGGCATATCTCACTGGCACAAAATGCCTGTACTGCACGTGCTTAAAGTGTCAGTTCCATAGCAGGGGTTTGAGGCAGGCTGGAAGAGTCACACAGTGAGAAGAAGGGCTTGTCTGGGGATTATGAGGGGTGGGATGGGTAGGCATTGGGGTGGTTCCCCTTGTGCACTTGGACATGTCTTCTGCAGCTGTGATGGAAGCGAGTTTTCAGCCCATGCAAAGGTAAAACAGTAACTTGTGCCTCTCTGAATGTGTAGTGGGGGAAGCTCACTGTATATTTATGTTGATACCACAGAGTCGCTTTCTTCTCTATCTGCCAGGCTGGAAGGAGTTTTCATTTTTTCAGTGATTCCTAATAGATTCCATAGCAAAACCAGATCTGTATCTAAATATTCATCTAACATTGGCTAGACACACAGAAACACTGCACATATGTTGTGACATCTACATGTGTGCACAGGGTGTCTGTGCACACACAAATAGCAGTTAACTTGTATTTGCTTTTTAAAAATTATTATGCAAAGGTGAATCTGTAACTTCTATTTAGTAGATGGCATCAGGCTTGTTCAAGTGTTTTGTTTTATGGGCTTTGGGTTTATTTTTTTGGTTCACTGCTGTATAGTGATAGATGGCCAGTTTTTCTCTAGTGATTCTGAGCTCAATGTCCAAAGGTGATATTGAGCTTCTTTTTAGACATTGCAGATAGCAGTAGAAGGAAATCATATGCATCTCATAACTGAAGGATAAACTGAAGTGCAAAACCATAGATTCTTGCCAAAGGCAGTTAACAGACACATGACAGCTTCAGGGGTTTGGGATTTTTGAATTCTGAATGTCTCTACACAACACAGTAGGTCCAGTTAGGGAATCACGCTAAAAGTCATGCAGACAGAAATTCAGATTTTCCGAGTGGAAGTGTCTGGTTACTCCACTGTATATTGCTAAGGCAGATCTACTAAGGCTGTGCTTTCTAAATCACACCTTGTAGCAGATAAGGAACATTTAATTTCTGGCGTAGTACAGATTTCTTGTACATTAGGCTAGGAGCTTGGAATAAAAAACTTGACTCTTGATTTAATTACTTTTAAATTAATATATTTTTTAGCTTGTACATAGGAGAACAGCATCTTCCAATTACCCGAATAAAGCTATTAATGATAGCAAAATACAGATATTTGAAATTTTTTTAGTATTGTCGCAACTGTTTCAAGCATGCAGATTTATCACGTTGACAATGCTACTGAACAATTCAATTAAAGAATATACAAAATTTGTGGGAAAGTTTCTATCAGTGTGTGAGACCTGTCTTATTTTTTTCTATAATGACATAAAAAATGGATGTGCTCATTGTATCACATGTGTAATGCTACGTTTTCTGCAGTACAAAATAATCTAAAGGTATTTTGAGGAGACTACTTAGTTTAGAGAACAAAGTAGCAAATGCTTTCATTTTTAATCATACTACTTTTGTATTACGGACTGTCACCAAAGGCTATCCATTGTTCTCCTTGCTTTTTTCACTTGTGTTTTGGAGAGGTTACCACTGACATCTGAAATTACTTCTCAGATCCCAGTTCACTGCTGCTGTACAGCTTTATTTGCAGAGGCACAGGAAGCCAACACACCCACCCTTAGCTCTAACTTCATTGCCTTTCATCCAGTGATGAAAACTACAGCACCTTTAGTGATCCAATTTATAATGGATGAATGGGACAGGAATCTGTGTATTTGACAGCTTTGTCAGCCCTACAACATTAGTATGAATTGTTGGTAAAACCCAGTTTTACTCTGTGGCCATGCAGCACCTGCTGTCTCATGAATTACGCTGCAGTACTGAAGCTCTTGTTAGCATAAACAGCAGGTAGAACTCCTGGTGCACCCAGGAAACAATTTCGTTGAGCAATGACTTGCCAAGCAAACAATATCTCTGCAGTGCATAAATACACCATAACAATAATTTTACCTTTAAAATAGATCTTAAGGAACTTTTACTTCGATAGCTACACAAATGGAATCAGTGGTAGAGGAATTGCTGTAGTTAGTTACTTTAGTCATCTCTCCAAATTAGTTGCAATCAATTAAACACACTCTTATGCAACAAATTCTACAGAGGTCAGGAAAGGACATTATCAGATTTTTCAAGCATTTTTTCCAGTATCTCTAAACTTTTACTATAAAATTAATGTATAATTCTGTGCTGGTAAATGTTCTTAATCATGCAAGTTTTATGAAAAATCTTTTACATGAATGATGGCTTTAAAATATCTATATTGTTAAAAAACCCCACTGCCTCCTTTAAGTGGTATGTCATGAGATGTCCCCTGCCACACCTGTGTGCTGATGGCTGATAATACATATCTGCCCTTTCTCTGGAGCAGGGGAAGGACTGACTGAAATTTTTTTACATATTGGGATTCCTTGAGTCAGAGGTGTAAATCAACCCACTCAAATGCAAAATCAAAGCAATTGATGAAGTGTGTCTAAGGAAGGAAAAATTCAGGTTATTTCCTGGCACTGCAAGGACTCCGGTCCTCATGGTGAAATACACCTTGGTGAGAGGTCTTGTAGAATATTTGCTTACCAAGAAACGAGATCCATTCATGCACAGTTTTTCTACAACCGCAGCAGATTCAGGCATTCCAAACTGAGATGAGAAAAAAGACAAGACTATTACAGTAGTGTGAAACTTGATATTTGTAAACAAGCTAATTAATATTTCCATACTCAAATACTCGGGGTTGTGGAAATTGTTATACTACTTGATAAGGATAATTAGAAAAAGAATATTGTGTAAGAGTAATGCTTTGGCAATGACTTTCACATACAAGGTAAGACACAGTACTACCTCTTTCTTAGGAAGAAAGATTATAGGGAACAAGGGCTAATAAATTGTGAGTGGAGTAAACAAGAAGAAATCATGAAGCAGAAGATGTGATATAAATGGAGCACAGAGCCTAACAAAAGTACTGTGGATTGCTACAGGATAAGAAGCCAGAATTAGAAAGAGGTTAAAAGGTATCTGAGGCAAAAGTTCACCAGTAGCCATGTCATCACCCTACATGCCTGTTTACCAGCCTCTGCTCGCTCTGGTGGCTGCTCAGCTTCAGCACCAGATATTTGGGCTGTGTCTTGCACTCACCATGATGGTGGGTGGTGCTGAATGAATTCAGGTTCAGAAACAGGATTTCTTTTCTGTAATGTGGTTATGGTAATGGTATTTTTTAAGAAAGTAGATGTTGATTATAAATTAAAATGAAACTGGCATGTCCAGAAATATTACATCTTGAAATAGAACCAACTACTAAATAGTAATTTGGAAAAAAAAAAAGCAGGCGTGTCAGATTTCCTATTAAAAAGCAGAAAAGAATGGATCGAGGCTGAAGATGTCATAAAAAATCTTATAGTGTGTTAGATGGTTTAGTGTAGCTTTTAAAAGAAATGACACTGTTATGCATGAAAAGCAACAAAAAAATTTAGAAATTTTTTCTTTAAGAATTTCTCACCATCAAAATGAGTTTTAGTATTTGTAATGCTTAGATGTAAATGTCTGTAGCAGTAGTGACCAAATCAGATACTAACAGAGAAATATTGGTGAAATAAATTCTTCTCATAGACATAGTTATGTAGCTTTTCTAAGATAGTTCTTTATTTCTAGACTACTTAAAACTGATTGTGCTTAAATATTCAACATATATTTTATCTACAATTTTGATATGAAAATGTCCTATTCAGACATATATTCTTTTTTTTTTTTGGCCTGTTAGCTGATGTGCCTGGGTTTATAACTTTATCTACTATGATTGGGAGAGTCCTGCTTGTTTGCAATACAGAATAAATCAAAATTCAAAGGAGAGGGTTCCTGTGGTTGTTGGACCAGTGTTTGGTTGTGGGTTGTGTTAATTTGCCATCAGTTTCACTGGTGTTGGTGGAGAGGCAAAGAATCAAGGCTGTGCACTCTCTGCTCTTGGCTTTTTCCCGTTTATTTCTAGTTTCTAGCTCTATCTCCAGTTATTGGTTGGATGAGCTGGTTTTGAGCTTTGCCTTATGCTATTAATCAAGCTTTTGTGTAAGGGAAAAATTTTTCTTTTTACATGGTTAATGCATCTGACAAGTGGGTGTCTTGCTCCAGATGTTTAGTGATGACCATGGAACCTTTCACTTTCGTGAGATTGCCTTAACTTTTCTTACAAGTACGTTAAGATCAGTACTGGGAGAGGGACCAGACTACTTGGCAAATGGAGGCCAAGTAGATAAACTTTGAACATAACATGAAGTATTTCAGTGTTGCAATTCCAGCATAGATGCAAAATGACAAGAAGGTACATACACAGTTCTCCATTACTGCCTTCACTTATTAATGAGGAAAAACTCAGCATCTGTTTATTTAGTAGTTAATTTATTGATTTTATAAAAAATGCCTTTAATGAGCCTGGAAACACTTTTCAGAATAGTTGGTTAAGAATTTTTGTAGTCAGGATGCAAAAAAAATCTATATCATTAAGACTTTTAAATTTAAGAAAATGCTAAAATTGCACGGTACAGATGTACATACCCATTTTCCATATACATTGTGGCACCAACATGAATATACCTCTTCTAGAAAACCCAGCCTCAGTCACAGCACATGGAAGCTGATGTTACTTTCCTGAAGGGTGGTATATTGCTTTCTGTTCAGTGCTCACTGCTTGTCTGTCTTGTGTACCTGTACTGCACACTACTCAAAACCTTCTCTGAACCCAGAATAATTTTTTATTTAAATCTGAGCTGTTCTACAACACTCTTTATTATCCAAGTACTTCAGGAGCACTAACTGCTTTTTCTGAGACCACTCTCTGACATGAAAGCTTCATTTATAAGGGGAGTTAAGGTGCATGAGAAATAAAACTCAGTATCCAGTGAGTTCGGATACCTAACTACAAGTGTTATCTAAGAGGTATAGAAGTATATTTGCATATTAAATATTATGCCATTTTTACCTTCTGATTAGAGCTGCCATTGTGGTCATAGCTCTTGCCTCCCACTGCTGCAAGTCAAGCACTTGGGAAATGTCATGGTTTTTCTGAGTGACTTGCATATCTTCAGGTAAAACTTTGTGCTGGGGCAGGGTCTGATATTTCAAGACAGAATTAAATCAACAGTACTATATATTTGTTCTCTGGTTTTCAGCAAGCCCTGGCCTTGTCCACCTTACAATTTCTGTAATGGCATAGAATAATACAGAAATCTGCTGGTTTCTCTGCATTGGCAGAGGCAGGTTTTTGTCAGTGGAAAAGATATTATGTGAAAAAGCAATTGCAGGCTATCATGATGTGCATGTGAAAGGTGGGAAATTCAGGTTATGGAGGTAATCCCAGTTCTGGCACATTTTAGTACTCATTTCGGCAATCTTAACAGCCTTTTATTAGAGTTTGTGCTCATGTATGGCCAGTGTTGGGGTGGGGAGATCCAGCATAGCCCCCAGCATGTGGTCTGACTATGGAAATGATGGAATAGCTGGTGCTGAGCTTCTCTGGAGTGCTGGCAGTGGGAGCTGACAGCTCTGCCCACAGTGGCCACAGGCAAATGGCTGGACCAGTCTTTGATACACAGAATGGCCAAGAACTTAATGTGGATATGCTGCAGTAATTGGTTTATTTGGACACTTTAATCAGTGTTGTGAGTGTAAGCATAGGCACTGACAGCTCTTTATAAAGTTGGAAGACTCACTGTTAACAAGTACGAAGCCAGTAGTTTTGGTGTGTCTGAAATTTCCCTGAAACCTCTGGGCTGTTGAATGATTGTTATTAATTTTCTGTCTTGTATTCCACATAGAATGTCAGGGTACTTTAAAACCATTCTAACTTCGATGAATTAGCCTGATTTCCTTTAAGCTGAAAGACTTTGAGCTAATTAATCCTCTGAGTAGCTGTTCACAGTACTAAGTTCACAGCTTAGCTGATCCATTACCATTATGGTGTGAATTAATTCCATGGAATAGTTTAGCTTTCTCAGGGTGGGAACCTGTGATACATCTCCATGGTGAAACTGGTTGTGGTTTTGTTGTCTTTTTACTTTTTAAATTGTACATGAATAAGCATATGTATTTATACACAGGCAAAATGACAAAAATAATAAAATTACCATTTTAAACTGTGGCCTACTTTTTATGTGGGTACAAATGGAACGGTGGGAAGACTTCATAGCATTATTGTGTTCCTTGACAAAGACTGTATGTTCCTTCAGTTGAAAAGGATGAGAAACCTTAATGACCATAAATTCTGACTGTTGGTATAAAGAAGGTACTGGAAAAGATCGGTGCTCTTACAGTTAGAATTAGGATAAACATAAGAAAAAAAAGCCCTATATACAAAATTATATCAAGTACTTGCATAAAAACAGACAAAAGGGATGTAAAATGAGACTATATATCCAATTGCAGGAATGGAATTTATAAGTTACTTGTAGAATTCCAAAACATGTATTCAGTCAGTTATAAGGAAAAATATGAAAACAAAAATATATCATGGAGGATATATTTTATATATCTGAGAGGAGATTAGTAATATAGTGAAAGATGTCAGAAAAGGAGCTTGGAATAGTTTATGCAATTCAGGTTATTTCAGATATACTAGAAAAGACATTGTAGAACAAAGAAATGTACAAGCCAAAAAAGGAATTACTCAACCCCCCCCAAAAGCTCAAGTACATTAAACTTAAACAACATCTACCAACTACTCTGTGTATATACACATTGAGAAGAGGAACAGTAGATTCTTATTGACATTCTGTAAAATTTAAAGCTATGTTCAAATATAAAACAAGATATGAAATGATTATTTTTTCCCAGCAGGAAATAAATTTGGGCATAAAATACTTTTTCTCTTATAAAAAATATCCCTGTGAGCAATTTTTTTTGCATGAGTCGTAATGTAGGAGATCTTGACTTCTGCTATGAATTAGATTTCTAAAGAAAACAGGAGAGTACCAAAACACTCAAGTTATATTAATATAAGTGGTGATTAAACTATTTTTTGTGCTTTAAAATATTTGTGCTAGATTTTGGATAAGATATCTAGTTTTCAAGGATAAATCCAGTAAGTGTTTCTGCTAGTTGAGTACAGACTGAACTCTCTAAATGTTACATAATAGATTCAGTACCTGTCTTAAGAGATCTGCAACTTGAAAAGCTGTCCAGTTCTCAAACTCCTCTTGAGATGGCAGTTTTGTGGTCATGCTTCTATCCACAGAGAAAGACTTGATCTGCATGAATAACACTGAGCTATTGCTTTACTGTTTTTCGCTGACCTGATGTAGAAATCTGAAGAGGAAGTCCTTTTTGCAACTTTTTTCCTGTTCTCTCACTTAAAGTGAACGCCTATACAGGATAATTTAGGAAGTACCAATGTTCTTGTGTGAGTGACTCCAGTGTAAGGAAACTGGTTGTTATATCAATATATGCCCATAGCTGTCATTACTGAAAAACTGAAAGTGTCTCATCTGCTATATTTCAAATTTTCCTGCATGTATTTTCACTGTTAGAGTGACTGACAGGTCAGTTATTGGCAGAGAATACCTTTTTGCTATTTTCTGACTTGGCAGAACACTGAATCTGGCAAAACTCAACTGGAATTTCAGAAACAAAATAGAAGCTCTCGCATCTTAAATTTGGCCTGCTCAGAATAATCTTCCAGGTGCCTGGCTGGCATATTATGAAAAAATTACGTTGAATTTCATAGTGCTTCATGGTGTTCAATGTTTCATAATGTTGGCTGTGAGTTTTTCCAAGGGGGGCACCATCTTCCTGCATGACAGGAGGCAGTAATACTCTCTCTCCACGGTAAGCAGATCCAGAAGAGAGAGGTGCATGTATTCCTTAAGAAATTTTGCTTGCCTAGTTTGAGTGCAGGAGTGATTTTGTCAGTTGCAGATTCTTCATGTATTGTGAAGGTGGGAAGCAGCTGGATAGGAGAGGTGTGAGTTACAGGTTTAATGATTGCTTGCAGGAAACAACAAAATAACAGATGGTATCAGGTGTGAAACATGAATAATGTGAAGTGCAGATATTTATGCAGTACAGGTTATTTGCTGACTGAGTAGGTGTAAGCAGTCTTAGTTCACAACATCTCAGACGCAAATTAAAAACAGTGCTTTAAGAATTTTGCAGCTCAGTGCGTGCTGCCAGCTGTGCCTGCTCCTGCTCCTCGGACTGCCCATCAGGCCAGGAGCATTTTCGGAAATATTGATGTGTGAGGAACTGCTCCTGGCTGCCAGCTGCCCTCTGCTGTCCCGTTCCTGCACTGCCCGGTGGGCTGCAGGATGAGCTGGAGCTCTGCCCTGCCAGCTCCCCCAGCTTGCTGTGCCCAGGCATCTTCCTTCTCCTACCTGCTCTCCCCCAGCACTAAATTGTGGCTAGATCTTCTGTGCTGAAGTTGCCTTCATTTGTATTCTAGGCTCTTAGGACTGGGCTCTTGAAAGGCCAGTGTCTATGCAGTGGACTTCACTGGGTGAGGCAGATTTATTTGGGAAGGTCATGCTCAGTTTTGTGCTCCCAGAGGGTCTGTAGCATAGGTGTAGCATAGGTTAAGCTTACTTGCTCCCAAAGGGACTTTAAGACTTGCAAGAAATATTTTTCCATTTGTGTTTCCATTAAATTAAACATAATGACAAGAGAGAAAAAAAAAAATTAAAACCAGGGACATGGGGAGGGACTCATCTGGGATCCTGAATCTTGTTTCTTGGTGTCGGTGTTGCCCTTGGCTTGATCGATGCTGTAGGTTTCTGTCCTTAGGTTTGTATAACAGAAATGGAGACTATTGTCATGCACTTCCACTTGCTTTCCACTACCCCCAAGGAGATAATTTCAAGAATTGTCGGCTGCAGAACCCCAGATTTGAGTACTTATTCTACTTAGTACCTCATACTTCTAGTTCCTTCTAGTATCACCTTCCATGGTGTGAGCAACCCAAATAAATATATGCTCTTGAACACATGTAGGCTCTGGGAGCTGTAATGGGGGGAATTCTTGAGCACAATACTGAGGCTTCCAGAGTTCCCCAGATACAGACAGGCTGCAGAAACAGTTTCTTTCCAAACTTCCAGGTGCTTGTAAAAAAAATTGAAGCAGACTGTAGATACTTGAATGTGAAACAGCACTAGCCTAGGGCAGGTCAGGCTCACTTGCTACTTGAACATTCCCTTGAGCCTCCTGATGTGCCATGAACACTGGCAGACTTAAAAATATATTTGGGTACATGTGCAGAGAGTAATCTGCTATTTTAAAAACTTGTATCTTACTGGAGACATTAACCCTTTTAATTTGTACTGTTTACAACTTCACTCCTCCAAAAAAAGGTAGAAATCTGATTCTATATAGTAAGAAATATTTTTTATATGGAGCTATAATAAAAAAGTACTTGAGAACTACTACCAAATTTCAGAGGGATCTAAATGTGTGCATTTTGTACGCTAGACTTTTTATACTCTAAAGAGACATTCATTCCCATGCAGAACCTCTATATCAAAGCAGAGTTAACACATCTTTACACTATATATTTGCAAAAGTTCATTTCCTTGAGTCTGAAATGTGCAAGCAATGTAAAGAACAAGTTTTTGCAGGCTACAGCTCCTTGACTTTTTGTAAATTAAGTTATCAATTTTTGATTTCATAGAGGTAGTTGAAAGGCAGTATAAAAATGGTTTCCTAGATCTTACCATTGGCATTTCTGACTATATACTCTCTATATGTTCATGGACATAAGCACTAAATGTGTTAAACTTATCTCAAAACTTTCGAAGTCAAGTTCTCCTTTGCAAAGCCCTGTAGAAGCTGCAAGCAACTTGTTTAGCTGGATGTAACATTAGAATACTGCCCTCAGGAAAATATACTTGAGCAAAATAGCTCTATGAAATATTACTGTACAGAAAATATGAACCATTGTCCCTGTTTGTTTTTTTCCCATCTCATACAAGAATAATGAAAGTAACATGACTTACCACATACTCTTTTTTTTTTCCTCCCAGGCGCACATGTTGGAGTTGATTCCAAATAAGTTAAAGGAGCAGTTTCTCATGTCTGCTCTTCCTCCTTAAACTGTCCCATATGTATTTTGTTGTTGTTAGTGTGATTGACAGGCTTGGCATTTATGGTGGGTGGGAGAAAAACATTCTTAAAGTAAAAAGCTAGAGTATGCTCATAAGTCTAAATAATTCTACAAAGAATGTTGGAAAATGGAGTCTTGCTTATAGCTATCTCTAGAAGTTTGATAAAAGTCTTGCTAATTGGTTTTGTCTTTTTTATTTTTTCTTCATTTAACAGGAAATATAAATAGCAACATGATCAACAGAAATCACAGGGTCTGAAAGGGACTTGGAGAGATCTTGGCAGGGCTTCAGCAGAGAGGCAGGATCAAACACAACTAGAGGAAATTGGGTCACTTTTGGAAATCAGTTTGATAACCCATTTTTTAAATTGAGCTCTTGGGGATGCATCAGATTCTCACCACGTCCTTGAGCGGAACAGCAGGAAGGTGATCTATAATACATTTTGTGCTCTACTGCTGGAGCAAGCAAAAGGAAATGTCTGTTTGTAAGGATAATTGCTGTCTAAGCATCAGATGGGCTCGACTAGGACATCCTCCTGTTTCTGAAGGAGCAAACTCAGTTTCATTAGCATTTGTTCTTATGTGGTGGTTTGGCAAACTCTTGTTAAGTCTTGTCTCCTTCAGCACACTCTTCAATTTGGTTGCATCTTACTGAAAAATGAGGTGTCTAAACTGGTCCCAGTATACTGTTTATCCCATGGAAACCACTTCTGGCTCAGTGATATCCTGACAGACTTCAGGAGAATACTTGTTATGCAGCACCCATGTTATTAACAACATCCTGAATACAGTTAAAAGCAGGACAAACTCCTGTGGAACTCTACTTGAAATACTCTTTGAGTTTGGAAGTGATTCACAGGATGTCTTCTCAATGAGAGTCAGATAAGCTCTTATAACAGACAGTGCTTTAATCACATTTCTCTAGTTTGTACATGTTGACTTTTTGTGGGAACTCATTGAAAGCATCATTGATAATATGGGCCTTGTGTCCCTTATCTAGGTAACTATCATAATGAGGAAGGAAATGAGACTTGTTTGACAAGGTTTATTCCTGAAAAGTCAGTTTTTACTGCACAAACAATTTATAGGTATATTGAGGCCCAACATTTGCATTGTATATTTGTGAGGATTAAAACTGGGCTGACTGTTCTGTAGTTTGCTCTTCTCGTTTCCACCCCTCATGTTCACGGGGAGATGTTTGCTCTTCTTTAGTTACATGAGGTATGAAAACACAGATACAGAGTCTTGAGTTTCCTTTGTGACTGAAGTAGATTATTTTTCATGATTTTGATGAATCAGTTAAGGAGTTTTTCAGAGGCCAAAGAGAATTATGTCTGCCTAAGAACTTAATGGATCTTTGAAAATCTCCTTATTTTCTGTCACAGTGTTTTCCTCCATCCTTGTTTCTGTGAGAGCATTCAGTACTGTAACAGGGAGAATCACAGGACATAATATATCCCTGTTTGTCCAAAAGTTATGAAAGTCTTCACATTATGAAATGGACATGGGTTTTTAAGTGTCTGTTATTCTAGTTTTGCTATGTGGCATTTCTTGGGATCACAAAAGACTGAGATCCAAAGAAGCCTCAAATGGAAAAAATACAAAACCAAACCCCAGACCCCCAAAAAACTTGATGAGAAAGGTTAGTACCCTTGCTACACCAAGGCTGTACACTGATTTAAAACTTATCACCTTTAAATCACTTCCACTATGTACAGTTTGCTGCATAAATAAATATGCCCTTTTTCTTTATTCTAGTCATTCTTCAACCCATTTCTGGGGCATGTAGTTTCAACTGAATTTTAATTATTGCCAAATGCTAGGGGATTTTGTTTGTATGTTTTGTAACAGAGGCTGGATACATGATATAAAACCTATTGTCTCAAGGACAATTGCTTTTTGTGTTATCACTCAACTTTCTGAAATATTTTTATATGTCTTTTCATTGTTAGTTTGACCTTCTCTTTAGATCTAGCAACAGATTCAGCTGTTATTCTAGAGAGCTTTGCCACAATGAACCATGCATTAAAAATATACTTATTCTCATAGGTATTTGTTTGTAACCTAGATTTTGCACCTATTTTTCTTTATCTTTTCAAAATTTCATGTTTTTAACTAGTACAATAAAATATAACAGTGATAAAACCACAACCTGCTAAAGAAGTGACATTGTTCATTAGAAATTCTCTTTGATTTTTTTGAAGGCTGGAATTGATGCTGTAGTGCTTGGTTGTGATATCTTTTGCAAATACTCAGTATTCTTTGCTGTTTAACTGAGCCACTTTTTGAATATTATTCTTTTGAACACCTTGGCAAAACTTGCCATCTATTCCTCTAGATTCATGTGCTGCCTTGTATAGTTTGCACTTGGACTTTATATAGTTTCTTTATAAAACCTTTCCTTTGAAATTCATCTATATTGACTCTTTTGATAAAATATGGAAAAATGTGTGTGAACAGCTTTCCCTCTGGCAGCATTTATATGTACTAAAACCTAGTGAGTAAATTTAAAAACAGTAAATCAGTATTATTTTGGTGTCTTGCCTTATTTAAATAAAATTCCTAGGCAACTGAAATTTCAAATGCTGTGGCTGATGCTTGTTTTAAGTTTTTTTTTATATTCTTTGATGGGTTTTGTTAGTATGATGAGTTCTTGTTCAACCACTATTGATTTTTGTGAGGCTTGAGCATTGATATGTGTAGAAAGTATTTCGCTATGCCCATGACTCTTGATATGAAATAAATGGAAAAATGTCAAAGTAATACTTCAGCTCCCACTGGGCATCATGGCATGGTATTTTACAACAGAAGATCTCAGTGATGCTGACCCTGTTGGTGCATATATACTGTATAGTAAAGTGCCATAGGATATTATGGTCCTGTATTACAGTGTTTCTGTGATTCTATCATGCAGGTTTCATTAAAAAACTTGTACCAGGTGAATTCACGAAGGTCAGAACTTCACTTCTTGTACTTATTTAGAACAATTGAGATAAAGGGAACAGGCCACTGCAAAATCCAGGACCTTTCTGTAAGACAGAAGGAGGTCTGAGGGAAACTGGTTAAATGTCGTATAGAGGAGGGAGAGTCTGAGAACAGAATCTGCAATTTCAAGTTGTTTGGGCAGGGTATTTATTGCTTATTGTCACAAAGAGAGCATGTGGGAGGAAGGAAGGAAAAGAGCAAAAAGTGGTTGTTTTGGGAGGACCAATGGGTTTGGGGAAGCATGCTATTCACTCTGCAAGAAGGACAGGGTGGAGCGTCCATGTCAGTTGGCCAGCATCCAGATATTGTTTGGACCAAAAATAAGCAGATCCCTGAAAATGGAGTTGGGAAAATGAAGTTCTGAGCTTGTTAAATAAAGGTAGACAAAAGGAGGAATTCCCCAGAGGCATGAGGGCTTGCAGATAGATTGAGAAATAGATAGAAGATAGATAAATTGCAGAGACTGACAAAGGGAGAGGGTTTAGGAGTGTAAGGGTACAAAAAATAAAGAAAAGGAGAAATGAGACAAGCTATGTAAATAGAGAATGTTTCTCAAGGTTTTTGGATTCATAAATATGGCTTTTCCATGTCTTATGTCCTTAGCCTGCTGACATAGATAAAAATTAATGAGCAGAGTTTATTTGACAGTCAACAGAGAATATAAAATCTCAGTAAGAAAGGACCTTGAAAGCTGAGTGAACTATTTTTTCTTTTTTACATTCTGACTGTATTTGGGGAGATAGCTAAAAGATATTTCAAGTGATACTATGTGTATGATAATAATTTGTAAATGAAAAAACTGTCAAGAAGAAAATTACAAACTGCGTTTTCTCATTTGACTCACAAAACTTAAAGTCAGTAATTTCATAACCTTTTATTCTAGATCTGTTTTATTAGCTTGGTTTTGTTTCTCTTTTAGGTAATGGTACTTGTTTAACATCTATCTATGGTATTAAGTGAAATTACATTTAGATAAAATGCCTCATGATTACAGGAGAGGTATGACAGGAACAAACTCAGTGACAGATCATTTCCCACACCAATTGTGGAGGAGTCTTCTATTGTTATATGCTGAATAAAGCCAGAGATTGGTCTGCTTATGTCAATTCCCTTTTCATTTTTCTTGTGAACTTGCTTTTGTCAACCTTTCTCCCATACCTTTAGCATCTCCAGTTCAATTGCCACAGAGATACTCAAGAAAAACTGTGAGCTTTCTCAGAAGTATTTTCTTTGCACAGTGCCAAAGTGCCTTGTACGAATCAATGACAATACAGAATTGTTTCTCTTTATTCACTCCTCTCTTCCAAAGCCAGAAGCTGCCCATGTCATGTTGGTTTCTTTCCAAGGAAATATTGTGTTGCCTATTTGAAAAATGCTGGGAGGATTTTGTTTTACTGGGTGGAATTAATGGAAATGAGGGTAGTAGTTAACTGCTGCTTATAATGGTACTGTTAAAGTGTATCTCAAGATTTTTTGCTGTTCCTAGGAAATGTACTAGGAAATGCTGGACTCAGTATGTATCATGCATTTTGGAAACTAGTGGATGATACTCCAGGAACACTTCTCTTGTGTGTTGTAAACATTCCTCTGATAAGCTTTTTAGGAGTCAAGATATGAGGTGTTTGGTATGCATCCATCTACTGACAGCATTATAAATATTGCATTTCTGACCTTCAGATTTTCTCTTTTGATCTCTGGTAAAATGATATATTTGCCAGTTTGACACTGCTGACATTCTGTCTGTTTGGTCTAGCATTGTTATACCATGATTCCTTGTGATCCCATTGTCATGGGAATGATGTATCTCAAATGACAAATATACTTTGAAGCAATGTGGGGGATAAACACACTGGCTAAACTTCATTTGCAGGAAGAGTTTTTCTTGTAAAATACCTACTTCAGTGTACAATGTAAATTATTTACCTATGTTGATGTATTTAAGAACACTGCTATTTTATCAGATAATATGAAAGAGGATAAGCTACTATTTGGGTGGATAGTAAGTGTCTTAATTATGGTTTTAATTAGATTTCCCCTTACTTTTGTTTTTCCTTGCACTGCATTCTGCAAAGTTGCATTTGCAAGACAATAAACTGAACAGTAGTAGAAATAGAAGTTTCCTGTTTTCCCTCAATAACGAATCCTTCACTTCTCTGGAAATATTCTCTTCTCTAGAACTGGTGAATATTAACTTCAATTTTACAGAAGTGAATCATAAACCACAGGAAGTGAAAAAGAGAAGAAATGAACACAAAAATTTGCACTCTAGTATAATGTTTTCATATGCTTGTTTTGTTTTTGAGCACCTCAAAAGCCGTCCTACCTTAGAATTCCAGACCCATTTTCAAAAGCTGATTGGATGTATGATGTGAATAAAGACTGCATAATGTTACCTGTATTCCTGATAAATTGAAGTCTGTTTAGATTCAAGTATTTTATGAAAAGTCAGTGGGAGTTTTTTATGCATAATCTTCATGTCCTCATTCTTTTGTTATTAAAATGAAATGAGAATTAAAAAAAAGTTGGCAATAAATGTCAGACTGATAAAAACCTCACCACTGACCTTCAAAGCAATGAGATATGACTATGATATGGTTATCCACTGAGGCCAGAAGTTACAAATCAGGTGATGCAGTGATGACTTTCATCCTCTGGAACGTACATGTTCTGCATAACATCCCGTGCCTCATTTTTCACCTCTTTTCCACTGTCCAGAGCATGATCTACTATTTCTGCTTGCAGTTTTGCATCTCTCCATTGTTGGTAGACTACAGCAGAGAATTGAATTCCCTGGCAATTCTCTCCTCTTGGTCAGCTGTGCCCCAGTTCATAATACTTCATGTGCTGATTGGTGCATATGAGTGCAAAGCCATGGGAACATGCACTGGCCCTGATACACCTCTATCAGCAAAATGGAATGGAATGGGCCATATCTTATAACAGATTAGAAGTTATTTAATGTCCTAGTAAAATTGCTTTTAACTGTATTAATCTCTGCTCTTTCCTGTTGACTTCAGGGGCTGACCTTTAGTTCGACTTTCAGGTATGGACATAATTTTATTGTTTAGAGTTAATGTTCCATCACAGTGTGTGCTGCAGGCACTCTGATCCAGTGTCCCTTTTGCATCACTGAGATGATGCCATCAGTGTTCCTTAACCAGCCAGTCTGTCTTTTGGATTTCTACTGTCAGTTTGCAGGGTGCTTACAACTGCTTCAGTTACATTTTTGTTTCTGGTTTTAAAGAAAGCTCAATAACATGTAAGGGACAATAACTACCAAGTAATTTTCAAGTTGCACCTGGAAAGCTTCATGATCACTGACTCATTAAAAAATTTCTTTTTTTCTGAGGATCTTCCTCACTTCTTTCTCCCCATAACTTCATCTATCAAGACTTCATAAATAGTTGCAGGTCCAAAAGGAAGCTTGAATTGAGGAAGGATTTGTCTCAAGAACTGAGGTTCTGGTCTGGCTGGACTGAACTCAGGAACTTCATGACACTATAAATAATTATTTTCATTTTCCTTTCTGTTCTCATAACAGAGGAATTACACTCGACTCTCTTACCTCTTGCTGTTTCTCACAGCATACAAATTCCTGGGAGTCAACAGTTTCTGTGAGGGCAGAACAGCAGAAGAGAAAGGCTAGAAAGAATGCAATATTTTTGTGAGGGTTTTCTTAGATCAGTCTCTTTCAGATTTTTTATCTGTATCCCAGGAAACCTGAGAGTCCAGATACTTGCTTGTCAAACTAAGTAGGCTGAAACACTTCTGCACAAGTGTGGTTAAGAATCTCCGAGAAGGTGAGGGATGTCCTAGGTGGGATATGGTGGCCAGCTTTGGCTGTGTCTCTGAAAGACTGGCATTCACCCTGCTACTGATACAAACTGAAAAACCCCTCTGTTTGATATGAGGCAATATACTAATTCATAAGGATTGCCCTCTTGCCTCCTATTATTTTTCCCCAAGTTTCTGTCAATTTGTCTGCTTTTAGATTACAAATTGCCTGTGGGAGTAGGATGTTTTCCCCTTCTTGAATGATTAGGAACACCTCAAAACCAAGGCCATTCTCTTGTGGAAAAGCACCTTTTTGTGTCTCTTCATCCTGTCTGAAAGGCAGAGCTTTCCTATTTATGGTGTTTAATCCTCTAACAAAAAATCCTTGCCTGTACTGCCCATAACTGGTAAGAAAATACCTTTACAATTAGTTCCCTCTATGAATTCCACTTTTAAAAACTCGGAAGTATTTTGTGCAACTGCATATAGAAGAATCCTAGAACATCCACCTCACAAAAGAAGATGCTGTTCAAGTACGATCATTCTCAGAGCAAAGTTGAAGTTTAGCATTTCATATAAAATTACAGTGCTATTTGATAGCTTCATAATAGTAGAATTTAGGAGAAATATTGAATAACCTTTCCTGTTTCATAAGGTATCATTTCCTTTAAGACTTAATTGTAAAATTTTTGCCTAAAAGAGGAATTTCGGGTTTAACATTATTTGGAGACTTGAAAAGCAAAATCAAGTAAACTTCTTGAATGGAGAGAGCACCCCCTTTGTTCACAGAGGACATGACAATAATACTGGGAACTATTTGTCAAATTTTATATGGCTTTTAGTATTGGGGCTTGATTTTTTTCGTGAGGGGATTTTAGTAGGTTTTTGCCAAGTCCCCCAGTTGATTTTATCCTTTGTGTTGTTTGCACTCTTTGAGTGTTCTAATAAATATTCTAAATACGTTTTTTTACATTAACTCCCACAGAATATGCTGCATAAAATTGTTAATCTGATTACTTTGTTTAGATATCTAATTGCAAATCCATTGCAGATAAACCCATTCATTTTTATAAACTGAGTAAGCAAAGATAAAAGCACTTTCAGAAAGGTTGCCTTTTAGTGAACTGTTTTATTAGAATGACCCCAGAACCACTCAGATAAAGTTCAGGGAGAAGAACTTGAATCAAATGAAGTACTGTTTATTTCCAGAGAGGATCTTAATCCTTAATGTGCTTTGCTTAATGTTACAGGATCTTCTGGGGGAAGTTAGTGCTTGCTGTTCTTTGAATTTACCAGCTGAATTTGCAAGAGAACAGAGTGCTTTACTGGACTGACACAACACAAAGGAGGTGAAATCATATCATTGTTAATGAAGGTTTTTCATTACTTTTTGAGAAGATGAATTTGTGTTAAAAAGAAGTGAAGAGAGTAAATAGTAACTATGCATTTTACTGTTTGAATAACATTTCAGATTAAAAACACCAATACACTTTCCCCTGCCTGCATCCCCTTCCCCCTCCTCAAGCATGATGAGGACACAGTAGAACAGGAAATGTGGACTAACACAAACTGCACTAGGAATAAGCTATTACAGTCAGTTATAGCAGGTGAGAGACCCTGTGTGTTTTCAGTCAGTACTAGGGTGAAAACAGAAATCTGCAAAAGACTTTTTGAATGGTGAAAGGCATTTTAAGTTGAATGTCTTTTAATCTAGGCCAGCTGCTCTTATATAAAGTCTACTAGTAAGTCTTTCTTCTAAAAGATTAGCACAATGAAGTTACAAATTCATTTTGAAATAGACTGCTTGATTTGAAGAACGCATAGGGAACTTGGAGGCGAAAGTTATTCTCACCAAATAAACACAGAGAAGTAGGTGTCAGTGGCCACATACACATCCTGGACAGTTTTTTCCACTTCTTCAGGAAAATGTATTGAATATAATTTTAATTAGTTTTAATTTCACTGTTCTACATTTGTTTCTTAAGGATTAACAAATATAATTTCAAATAAATCACTTCAGGGGCAAATCTCCTATCAACAATGCTTAGGTGTGTTTATTGTCCATGGTAAATCCCAATAAGAACAAAACACTAGTCAGCCAATCCTGATTCAATCAGTTCTTTTCCTATATATTTATTCTATGTATTTATTCTGAAATTTAATAAGGATGATCAAAACCACATTTCAAAGCAAAATAATGAATGACAATCTGCAGTTGCAAAAATCAGTTATCACAGATCAACTCAGTGAAAAGAAACAGTTTTTAAGACAGGCTGTAATGCTTTAGGCCTATCTTAACTCTGTTGTATGTACAGTGCATGCAGGAAGTGGGAGCACTTAGGGAAATACAAAGCACTGTAGTGTCGTGTTGTAGCAGCCCGTAAGGGGGAGTATTCAACTGCAGAGAATCCTTAGGGCTTAGGAACAAAGGAAGGAGATGTAATGCAAGGCAGTTGATCTGCTGACAGTGAAAAGTAATATCCTCAAAGAAATTTAGCATTTTTAAACCCCAAATTATTTTCCCCCATGTATACATAAAATCAAATAGCAAATGTCTTATTGACCCAGAACCAGTATAATTAGTTTTCAGAAATGGAGGGGTGGGGTTTTTTCTGTTGCTTGGAATAGTTTCTTCATTTATTTGACTGGATGATTAATTTATTAAGAGTTAAATTGGAAATATTTATACATAAAAAAATACTGTTTCATTTTCTTTCCCATATTCATGCATGTTCTACCTGTAATTTTACCACAGATAGTTGATATAGTTCTTTTATGTTGATGTTGTTTACAAAAGGATCTTTTATTGTGACTGCTGTAACTCAGATAGAAATCTAGCCCACAGTAGAC
Source organism: Lanius collurio (assembly GCA_020086605.1). Taxonomy (NCBI): domain Eukaryota; kingdom Metazoa; phylum Chordata; class Aves; order Passeriformes; family Laniidae; genus Lanius; species Lanius collurio. Next base: position 18,414,359 of record JACBWW010000010.1, read on the forward strand.
ATTCATGCAGGAGACATTTGCAGCTGTCAGAGTTGGCAGCTCATTGGCTTGTTTTGAGATCTGTGGATAAAACCCAGTGCAGATTAATGACAAGATATAGGATATTTCTTTTTTTTTTTGATAACTGACACTTGGTATCAAGGGGGCTTAGCATGACAGTTGACTATTAGTTTATCCTGGCAAATTTTGTGTGGAAGGCAATAGAGTAATGCCACGCTTTGGAAAGAAAATGCTATATTTTGCCTTTTATTTGGGAATCTCCATGTTCTTGTTAAATACTATTTACACAATTTAAGCAAGTCATGATTACCGAAGTTAGACAGAATTCTTAACGTTTCCCTATTTTTCACCAATGAAAATACAACAAATACAGAATTTTTCTCTGTACTGGCGTGCAACACTAGTACCTTCTCAAGCAAAATATTGTGCTAACTCTAGAAAATACTTCCAAATGCATTTTTATTGTGACCAGTATATGAAAGGGAGATAAGTGTTAAAGTTTCTCCTTCTTGTTTGTCTGCCAGAGCTGATATTCTGCATGTGCATACATCACCCTGTAAATAGAAGCTGTGTTAAGATATTCCAAGTTCTGACTTTGATACACTTTCTGGTGAATAGATGTTTGCTGATTCTCTAACTTCAGGACTTAATGTTTGCTCAGTTTGAAATGAGGTCTTTAATGAAGGCTTTATTTGAAGATGATCTGCTGTCACTGATTGTAAGCCTAATGGGTTTTGTCTCCACTTTTGGATTGATTAACAGTGGATTCTGAGCTAGACATTTGGAAATAAGTGATACTGAACACAGGCATTTCATGTATGGTTTTATGCTTTAGTAAGCCAAGTTCACAAAGTATGTCAACAGTAATTGGAACCAATACCTTTATCAAGCTATCTCTGAAAACGGCCAAAAATACTGAAATTTTTCTTAATGAGCCAGAGATAATTATTTCATTTTTTGAAAGGATTACTTTTTCTTGAAATAAGTTAGTATTTAGAGGAAACAAGGAATGTGTTCTCAATCTGGAACAGTAGTTACTGCTCCTTTCTCAAGTGAACTATTTGAGCATTTGACGTTCCTTCCCTTCCCAGGCAAAACCAGTGATCACAAGAACAGGAATTTTAGCTGAGATGTACTTAGCACAGAATTGTCCTCATGTAGCAATATTGCCCCTTTGTGTTGAAGTAATTAATCTAAATTGTTCACTGAACATTTTCTCCATTTCAGTTTACTGTTCAAATATTTCTGGATAAAATGTTGCTAGATATAATACTGGAATCTGGCTTTAAAGGTGATTAATTCCCATTTTATGGACAGTATTTTCAGCTTACAACTTTCAATTAAATTTATGTGATTAGGTTAGAAGAATTTATATTTAGAATAAAATCACACGAAGAAAGAAATTAAACCTCAGTGGATAGAACCAAATTTTATGTGAGGAGTCATAAGGGTCATATGTGCAATGAGACTGGACTTGTCATGTTTTAAAATGGTGTGTATCATGATCAGCCATTATGCAAAATATTATGGTACAATATTCTCTCCTGGATGGTACAGTAATAAGCAGTTAGATAGCAAGAAAATGTAGCTCTGGTTAATATACTCCCTGAATCCCTCAGGAAAAGTCACTGTCCTGAATCTCTGTTGATATATGACTGCTGTCTCCAATAAAGTTGTACCAGCTGAATGATAAATGTTTTCAACTTTGAGCATTTGACCTACCCAACACAGACTAAATGTTTTTAACATTCATAGAAGTGAAAAGTGTATATGTGTGAGTCCCAACCAGTATGCAAGTTAAAAGCACATTTGTTCTGCACCAATTGTAAAGGGCACCACTCTTCCTTAGATCCTACTGAATACTTGTTTACTTATTTAGTCTTCTGAAAACCTTAGATGAGTCTCTTACTGAAACACAAGTTTTTCCTTGCCATCTATTAAAATTTCAGTTATATTAGCTGAAGCAGAAATAATCCAGAAGCTGGTCTTAAACCAGGAATGAAAATAAAATTATTTCTACTCAGGGTAGAAACCACAGCACTCATTTTGGTCTTCTTTTACATGAAGTCTTCAAATAGATTTCTAAATTCATAGGTGTTAAAGTGGCAAATGACTAACAGTCATTATAGAATGTGACCTTTTGCATAACAGAAATTGGTTTATGTAAAAAACCCCGTTTTACATCCTGTGATTGAACTAAAGAATATACTTGATAAAAGTATTGTTTTGATAAAGGGTTTCTGATGTTTGAAAATTTGCCACCTATGCATCTGCACAGAAATTGATGAAGGTGAATGGATCACATTTGCCATGTATTTCTGGTGAGAACTTGAATTTATTAAGATGGCTGCATATTGCCTCATATCAGTTTAAATCTATCTAAGTCTGAGTACATCTTATTAGGGCCTGTCCTGACATGTCAAAATATGACTATTAAAACCCAAGACCCTAGTTAAAGGAAAGCCTGCAACTTATTTAAACAAGAGCATACATTTAAAAAAAACCCAAACCATAGTAACTTCCCACCAGAAACACTGTTCAGTGCTGTTACCAAAATCTAACAAAAGCCAGAGATCCAACACATAATATATTATATTGATTGCTCTGGGAATAATTTTGCTTATGCTCGTACAGGACTCAGTGTTTACAGAACTCAGATAAGCCAGTAAAAGTCTCCAGCAGAATAAGGTGTTCTGGTTGTTGGTTTTTTGTTTTTTTTTTTTTTTTTTTCCCTTCTCATTCAAAAATGATACTTTAAAATAAAAATAGCCCTAAATTTAAAACTAAAATACCGAATTAGGAGAATAAGTATTTTGAAATTGCTTTATGTTGCCTGGCTTCACATCAAGTGAAGCGCATTTTTCAACCTAAGCTGAATATGGGTTATTTTTGGATAATTGATACAAGGAGCTTCATTTTTGGTTGAATGAACACTCTTAATCACAGAGAAATATTGTGGTTTCATTTTGTGGACAGTGTTCTGCCTTTTCCAATCAAACAAATCTATCTTTCAACAATTGTTCAGCAAATGAACCAAACCCGCTTTCTTTACCTGCTTGCACTTCATGGGAGTCTCTGCATTCATTTTAAAGCCCTTGCCCACATGAACACACTGATTTGCCTGAGAACTATATTTAATTATGGGCATCATATGACCACTTTACAGGAGGAAGAGAGAAGATTAAATAGAAAAGAGGTGCAAATCTTGGCTTACAGTTCTGCAGAGGACAATGATTTCTTGTATGACCAAAAACCAAGCTAGGTGGCTTCTTCTGAATCAGGTCTGACTCTGGTCTGTTGGACAGACACTTAGTCCAAACACATAAGGATGTTAAGGTTACCTCCCAACACTTTAAAAACCTTGTACAAGCAGTAAGGTTTTTTTACTTGCACAGGAATTAATTAACCACAAACCCATTGGGTAACGTGGATGTATAATCTCAGAAATCCTGACCCCTGCTACCTTAACATTGTCCGTATGCCTGAAATTGCTGGCCCTGTAGTACTTTTAGGCATGGGATCCTATTGAATTCGATGCTTAGCACTACTGAGCTCTAAAGATTTTACTTGTTCATTAATGTTCAAAAATGATTCCTTTTAGCTGAAACCCAAGCACAGTTTTCAGACCCTTGCTCACCTCTGTGCTCAATCAATTTTCTTGTTTCTAGGCTTAGTCTAAAAGACAGGCAAATGAGCTTTGTTTCCTTTGAACCTAGTGATTATCTTAATGTAATTGTTAATATGGATATATTGCACCACACAGATGAAAAAGATTGAAAAGCAATGGTCTAAATGGAAGGTAGATGAGTTTGGAGCTTCAAGTCACTTCTGAAAATAAAAAGCCTGAAGAGCACCAAGTATGCTACTTAAGCTTAAATATCTGCCTATTTTGAAATGTGAGGGAGGGGAATAGTATTTACTTCTTTTCTGGCATATTCAGCATGAGTTAGGGTGCAAAGTGGTATATTACTGTTTAAGTGAACCCAGTTTATTTGTAGTACTGAAGCAATCTTGACAAGGTTGAATGTTTTTAATGTATACATTTTAGTGGGTGTTGATTAAATGTGGGAAAGGCAGCAACAGGACAGACCTTCAGTCATAGCTGTAGTGAAAAAATAGTCTCAAACTTGACAAGAAAAGAATATGAGTGATCAGTGTTTTGACGTATTCCTAAAACCTTTCTTGCTTGCTCTGGAGGTAACTGAGGAGGCTCTGCAGCCTTTCTTAAAAGTAAGTTATGAAGAGACTGGCTCTACTATACATGAAATGCCTTCTCAGCTGGATCTTTTAACCTCAGTTTGCTTGGGCTTTGCAAGGGCTAAGTTTTTCAAATTTTCCTGGATGGTGTACAGAGTCAGGTGCAGCAGTCGACTTCTTTTGGCTCAGAAATTTTGGAGAGAGGCTGAGTTGTAAGTTTTCAAGTCAAATGTACAGTATTGTGAGTGATGAGGTAGTAACAAATTGTAACTCCATCTGTTGTGTACTGCATATTTAGTAGTTTTATTTTACAAGCTTACTTTTCCATTATTTTCCTAATGATTTTACTCAATAAATGTGCTATATTCCTGTGCCAAGCTGTGTGAAATAGCTTTGCGAACACATTATGCATGCAAACACATAAAGTAGAACTGAGTCTGAAGAAGTATTGACAGTTGCTACTTCTTTCCTGCTTAGCTCTTTGAAAGAGTTTTCCTCAATTTCTGCCCCTCACCTTTACCCTTCTAGGTTGCACTGCTGCTTGTTTACTGTGGTATTTGTGCTGTAACCTGCTTTGTGGGTAGTGCAGCTGTGGAGGTGACATGAGGTGATCCTGTTGTGGTTTGCTGTGAAGCAGAGGGAGCATGTGTGATGGCTTCCTATCATGCCACAAAGGCTGCCGGGTTTGTGTTTTGTTTTCTCATGATTTTGACCAGTGAGCAGTGATGAGAATATGTATAAATGTTTGCTAAAAATGAAGAATATTACTTCCTCTAATATTTTTTGCCTCAAATGTGAGTTTATTTTTATTCCCTCTCAGAAACATCCACCCTTACAGTCTTATTTAGGTAGTTTCTTTAACCTCCCTTTGTCAGTATTCATGAAGAAATATTTATATTTGGTTCCTTTCACCACACTGTTTACAACCAGAACAGTAAGGGCTCTTGAAAAGCTCATCTGAACCTTTTTTTTTTTTTAGCCATCTAAGCTGAACATAATTGCTCACAGTTGTGCCCCCTCTTTGTCCCCTGTCACATGTGTGTCCCCATCCCACCCTCTCTCCTTGTTTTCAACACCTTTACAATGTGCTGGAAAGGATCAAGAAGATATTTAACTCACATAACCCATATCAAATTGAAATAAGGAGCCAGGAAGCCATTGACTCTGTATAAAAGGAAAAATATACTGTATATATAATTACTTGTAACAGAGAATTTTCTGGATTTACTGAAGTATGAAAATATACATGGATTTTTCTCTCTGCAGGTTGTGGAATATAGCACATTTCGTGCTTTATTAAATCCTACACAAGATAATGGAATGACCAAATTTTCTGTAGATACCAACCCATACTGTTAACAAAATATAACTTTATCAATGTTAACTGCATGGTTTAGTGGTTATGATACTTACATGCACGCACACACCCCTTACAAGTCTTTAATTAAACTTGTATATACAGTTTCTTTATCATGTCCCATTTTGTTTACATAAAATTTCATTACTCAGAAGAGACATTGGATTGCTTTCCCATACATTAAAAATCATGACTGCATCTTATATAATTATTTTAGTAGTTCAGTAGTATTGAGTATCTTCCTCCACAGGCTTTTACTTCTTGACCTGATTTTGGTATAAATTCACTTACAGCTGTCAAAGCTGTAGTCTGTGTATGTTGTTATGGCTTCCTCATTCTTTGAAGGTTATTGTACAGTTGCTGTGTGTGTTATATTGAGATACTCAGGTGTTCTGTGTAATGAGTCTGTAGAGCACAGAATGGTAGGTAATGCCATAAGAGAGAGAAAGCAGTGTTTTCTTCAGTGCCTCATGTAAGCAAGTTGGTGGTTTGGCCTAAATATATACAGGAGATTTTCTCCAATTTCTCCTATTTTACTATTTGTTTGGACAGTGAAATCTTGAGTGGTAGGTTGGTGTCACTTCTCTGGTGCTTGACTCAAGCTCACAGAAGAGCAGCCCAAAGTATCAGGAAATGAGCTAGCTGGGTTTCAAAAACATGTCTGTACTTAAATTGTCAAAATACTATTTCATGGCTATATGATAATTTTGGTATCTACTGGTACCTGCTCTCCATCACCATTAGCACAGACTCAGGATTTAGGCCTTTCTCTCCTCTAACTTGTCCTGCTTTGAAATCTTTGTAAAATAACCCTGTTGCACAGAAAAATTTAGCTCCTATTTTGATTTTCATGTTTGTATGGGTGACATTTTGAATTCTAGTGCATTGTAAACCTCATAATGATCTGCCAACAGCAAAAAACCCCTATGATACTGAATTGTGTCCTTAATAACATCACAAAGTGTGAAGTGACTAAAAATAGCATGTATTTTCAGCAAATCTTTTGAGTAAATTGTAACAGAGCAGCATTTGCAAATGTATTTACCTGCTTTATATCCTTCCTGCTATCATGCTTCATAATATACGATAATAATAAGTTTAGCATGGGAGCAGAAAACCAGAAGGATGTAAGAAACCTTATGGGAAGACAGACATTGAAGATTTCTGGTGCAGTTCTTTAGTATGGTGTGTTCTTGTGATTTGTCACTTAAATACTGAATTATCATCTTGATTAATAGTTATGTGAGAGTAGCCTGAGTCTGAAGAAAATTAACGTAGAAGAAAATTAACTTCCATTTCTTAAAGCTGAATCTTTTCTGCAGGAGTAAACAGAGGAGAGAGGAGTAAAGCTCATACTGCAACAATTTCAATTAGGTGCAACTGTACTGTCTTTGAAAAGTATAAAAATGTGTCAAAGCTTGGGATGGAATTTACTAATAAGCAGGTGTGCATCAGAAAATAATGGCAGGAGACTTGCACCTATCATTTAAAGAGTCACAAAGATGACTTTAAAGGCTGCCTGCTCAAAAATGTTCTATGGACAGTACCTTTTTTAATAAAGATTGACCAACATATGTTCACGACTAAGGAAACATGCAGTGCTACACTGGGACATAGTTTCTAGGGGCTATTGAAACTTTGAATTGACTTAGTAATTATGAGTTTTCTGCAAGATGAAACAATGGAAGCAAACCTTGAGATAGCCTAGAAAAAGAATTGCTCATAGCTTGGAGAAATAATTTTTTATGCAGTTGGAAATAAATTAACCTTCATTGTAGTTAAAGGTAGAGCCATCAAATCCACACTGAAAAATAAAAAATGTGAAAGTATTTTGTGATACTCCAGGCAGATGCCAAATTATTAGGTGAAGTCAGTAAGAAATAGAAAGTATGCTTTTTGTGGAAATTGTGTCAAGAGCTGTTTTGAGTTAAAAAAATCCTGCTGCCTGATATGCTGAGTTTTCTGCTATGAATTCATTACCCAGCTAGGTTACTTCTGCTGTAATTAGTTCTGCATTAGTGGAACACTGAACCTCAATAAATTAAGAAGGTGAGACTTCTGCTCCATTCCACTCTGCTTTACAGCTTCCTTCAGTTCAAATTTCAAGGATAAAAAAAAGGCCTCTAATTGATTTTTCCTTCACCTGCAAAATTCACAACACATCATTTGGATGAACACCTGTTTTGTTTTCTCTGTGTAGATAACACAAAGAGATGTCTAATCCTCATCAGCAATTCCTTCAGCTTCTCTGATACTGGCTCTGGTGTTTTCCTACAGCTAATTTCAGTGGAGTGTGCAGAAAGAGCTCTGTCAGGAATCACCGTGCTGTTAGGGGTTACCTGTTGCTTTTGCTCAATAGCCAAAGCCTGAGATAAAATTTATCTTTGTTTGACTTGCATAAATTTTTAGGAAGGGGGCATTTTGTATAATATTATTCATAAGTTTTTCTACCCTCTGCAACAACATTATCTTTGGTGCTTATTCTTACTTCTCTCCTTTATATTACTTGGTCAGATTATCTCCTCAGCTTGATGGTGTGGGTACTTTCCTGTACTCAAAATTGAATGTACAGTTAAAAGATTTCTGTGAATCATGGCAATAGCCTTTTCCCAGTTTTCATTATTTTGGTTTAGGTACATCTATCTTTATTAAATGCATCATGCTTCAGTACTTGTAAATATAGAAGGCACAAATCTCATACATACCACTGTTTGTATGTTCTGTAATGTAAATAGGTCTAGAAATGCTGCAGTGTTGCTGCAAGGTACATCAGTTTTACCACCTAGCCAGTATTACAACAACTAATTAAAAGAAGATACATGAAGAGTTTAGATGTTCTATTTTGCAGTGTCCTACTAGAGGAGCAGGAGAGGACATAAATACTCTTTATGAGATAATGAATGATAAGAATTGTAATTATAAGTGTTATAATTTCATTATCACTTAACAGTGTTAATTTCTAGTGTCATATGGTTATTTAAGAAGTTTCTGAAATGTCCACGGAAACGTTATTGAATTCTTGTTGAGATAAATAATATTTACAGCTGCCTGAATATAGACTATGCAAACTGGTTTGTGTAGCTCCTCATCTCTGGAAGGTTGCTCAGTATTTCTTAGTTAATGAAGTGTCTTTAATAGTAGCAGTGAGATAAATGTGACCAGCTAAATGAATGCTGCTCAATATCCAGGCAGATTTACCTTTGTAAATTGTGCTTGGAAGAGATGTATAACTGTCAAAGGACCTGCCTGATCATGTATATTGATGGGATTATGCAGATATGTCTCTGCTTGTTGCTAAAGGCTCACAAGGCTCTCGTGAGACAACAGTATAAAGAAAACCATTGATGTACCAGCACAAAAATCAAAGAATAGTCCAATAACAATCACAACAAGGAGAAGAAACTACCATACACAGAGTAACTAAAGAGAGCAATTGTAAACCTTGTTACTGAGCAGAGAGACTGAAGGATGAGTGAAAACAATAGTTTCCAGGGAATATCGGCATATTGATGTGAGTAGGAAGTAGCTCCTGCTAGGATTTTTCACCAATTACTTTTCTCATGCTGTAAGGGAGAACCCTATTGCTCTATTTAATAATTCAGAACTATGACATTGCCCTTCCCTAGTTTCTTCAGAAAAAAAACCTTTTCTAGAATACCTGTGTATGCAGAAAATTAAACAAGCTGTTAGCTCTTGGTATGATTTGAGAGATGTTGCCAAATAAATTATTTTTATTCAGATTTCCATCTTTAATTGGGTAGCAAAATAAAAAGATAATCAGCTTTTTTGACCACATACATCAGAAATATTGTACATTTGATGACAATTACTACAAAATTTTGTTTCCTCTCGAAGTCTACTTTACTTTATATGCCAAATAGCATCATACAGCCAAGCAAGCACATTCAAAGCATATTATAATTTAATAAGTTTTTTGAAATTCTTGGTCATATGGCTTCTTATGGAGTTTATCATCTTTGACTGGAATAATTCAAGCACCTATACCTCAGAGCTTAAAATGTAAATATCTAAGGATATAGATATCACAGAATCAATTTGGTTGGAAAATACTTCTGACATGGAGTCCAACCTTTGACTGAACACCACCTTGTCAAGCAGGCAGGGCACCAGGTGCCACATCCAGTCTTTCCTTAAACACCTTTGGGGACGGTGACTCTACTCCCTCCCTGTGCACTCATTCCAATGCCTAATCACCCTTTCTGTGAAGAAATTCCTCTTAATAGCTTAACCTGAATCTCCCCTGGTGCAACTTAAGACTATAAAAAGGGAAGTGGGAGAATTCATTTTTAAACCAGGAAAAATGCCTGCTGTATGATTTTTAGACACTGAGATATTGGTAGAACAGGTATAAAAGACAAAGGAAATGCTTAGCAGCCAAGAAAGCCAGAATACAAAGAGAAGAATAGTGATGGGAATATCTAGGCAAAAACAGATAGGAGCAGCATAAAAAAAATTCCATGGATATCTTCACTGGAAAATACTGAGTTACCAAAGAAAAATGACTAAATGAAAACACTAGGGAAAATTAATCATTGTGAAACAATCCTGAGTGGGTGAGCTGTTAAGCCTATGTGAAATAAGAGAGCATCCGAACAATCACTTCTCTGATTTTTATTGTTGGTATATGAGAGATGCTTTCTCTGAAGGTTAGCAGATTGTGCCTGTGTCTTAAAAGCAAATTTCACCATTCTCCTCATGAAAGCTGCATGAATGGACAAGTACTAGTTTATAAAATATTTACAATGCAGCTCACATGACAGCAAGGCACTAAAAGACTGACAATAATCAAGAACGTGCAGTGAAAGCATGTGTGAATATTGAGATTCAGAGGAGTTGTACTTTCCAGCACTTTTCCTCCCAAAGAACCTCCCTTTGAAGTTGATCAGTACCCTGGGCCTCAGGCCTGTATGAGACACTGTTTGAGGAGTTTGGGATGCTGTTGTTGGCACCCACATCACAAGTGATGGAAGATGTTTACTTAAATGGCCATCAGTATTTGTGTCTCATTCTTAATTTCTGCCTTTGGTAGTGTGCAAAACTGATCCACAGCAGGAACATAAAAGTTTGTTCTGGATTTCCCTCAAGGAATGTGAAATACTCTGAACTCCCATGAGACTGTAATGAGATGGAAAATTTCTGCAAGTTTATGTGGTTCTAGGCCATGAATCATATGTGGTGCCATGACTCAAATAACAGTATACTTTTCCTTTGTCATAAGTAAGAGACATGCTTTTTCTGTTTTATTTGCTTTCTCCCTAGTGCATGTTCTACTTTCTGTGGTACTGTCAAAAATATTATGATATAATATTATAGGAGAGAGAGTTATTCACTCATCTGGGATATGGAAATCCTGTTAATTTTAGAAGATACATTTAATAAAATCGCATCATTGGCAGAGACTTTTTCCATATTATACTGTATTTATTAGAGAAAATCTCTTTGCATTAGGTTCAAAGCCAGAAATTGATTTCTAAAGGAGCCGAGTGCCTAGGTTGCTTAGATATTTGGAAAATCCCACTTGGTCTCTGTTTGCAGCTTTTTGGCGCTTAAATACCCTCGAAAATCTGGCTTAAGAGTTATAACAGTAACACAAAGGAATAATAACTTGTTATTCATGCCTGAAGGATTTTACTGGCACTGAGCATATTGATGTTACACTGGGGAAAACTATATTTACATGTTTTAGAGCCCTGAATTAATTATAACATAAAATAAAACTTTGTTTAACATATGTAAAGAATCTGTTCTCAAATACGTTATTCCTTGTAGGGATTGAGAGAGTGTTTTACCAAGCCTAGGAAAGCTATTAACAGGGAAGTGACCAGTGTTCAATGGTTGATTAGTAGTCTGGAAAAAAGACATGGAACAACCAAAACAGATTGCTCAGCCTTAATTCCAGATCCATCACTGGTTTTTTTTTTTTTTTTTGCTTCCTTGCTGCTATTCTTTTGCTTAAGCTTCTTAAAGTCTGCTTGTTGATTTTCCAGTTCCTATGAAAATATCTCATATGATTTCAAAATAACCTTGAAATGATTTATTTTGACAATTTTAATGTTATAAATCCAAAAGAGGAATAGATATTTTGGCTTCTGGGTTATCCTTAGGCAAGGAAAGAAATGAATGAAGTCTAATCTATATACTGCACTATGTATATATTTTCTTCATGGCCTCAGGAAGACCCCAGAGCTGAAAGCTCTATATTAATTTTTGATGGTTAGTTTCCATTTTGATGAAAACTATTTCTTTATATCTGCAACAATACAGTTGAAGCAGCAAGAGCTATAGGCTCAGAAAATGTCAGCAGTACTTTTACAATTTGATTTTAAACTCAGGGCCATAATTACAGGAAACAGATTTTGACTCATTTTCCTGAAACTCAGCTTGTATATACATCTGTGATAAAATAACTGAAAACGTAATTGATAGATCTGACTTAGGGATTTTTCCACCTTGCTTCCCCTCCTGAACGTGAGCAAGGAGAATTGTAACATATGACATTTTTGATGTGTTGTGAGGGACTGGTAAAATCCAAATACTCTGCTATGTTAAAAATAAAAATCCAGCTTGACATGGGAATAGGGATATTTACCACTGAAGCAGATTTGTGCTGAAGTAAATGCAGTTGCTGTAAACCTGTTTTTTTGTGCTCACCTTCCTCTGATAGAAATTCGGGGAGATACGGAGCCGGATCCAACATGATGGTGGCAAAAAAACTTGGTGTAGTTCTGCAACGAGCAGCACCCCCTCCTCTAGATGAGGAATGTAAATGGCCTCCATAGTCTCCTCTGTAGCTGTTTGGAGGTCACTGGGTGCTTAAAAGCAAAAAGCTTTTTTTATTTACGTTGTCGCTTCTGTGACTGCCGCAGGTAGCTGTGCTGGACCAAAGCAGGGCCAAACCCAGAGAGCAATATTGGCAATGCATGCCAAAGGTATATTTAAACACATCTCTAATGAGTTCTCTTTTATTTTGTGATTTATTATTTTAGTAAATAGAATTTAGTTTAGTGAACTAATGTGCTCTGCAATTTGGATAGGGAAGATTTGAAAGCAGAAATTAATGGTGGAACTGAGCCATTAAATCAGCTGGGACCTGGGTGAAAGTTGGAGATGATTTTGCTATGATCAATGTTATTTGGATAAAGTCTTTGTAGGCAATGGCTGGATTTGGGAATAAAAGCATTTTTGCACCTGTCTGGAGTGTTTTTGTTGAAGTAGTCCCAGCTGGTAGAGAGCAAGTGATGTTTCTGCTTGTGTGGCACCTGCTTTTGATTTCAGAGGGGAAACAAGAAAATGACTTCAATGGGTGGTGGCATTAAATACAGCTGTTGCCTGGTAGAAAGCATGTTACCTCTATTTCACCCAAGTGAAAGCACTTCTACCTTGCATCATGGATAAGTTCAAAGCTGTAATCTCCCAGAGGAAGAGACAGAAAGAGTTTCATTCCCCAAAGCTTTCCTGCAGTTATGAAATAAAATTCAATAACTTTGTCATTTTTATTATGCAGAGGAAGATGGGGAAGACCAGAAGGATGTTTTTGATGGAACTGGGAAGAAGAAAAGGTTTCAGAGTAGAAAGTGAGTTAAGGTAGGAAAATGTTTATATGTTTTGAAATTGCATGTAGTAATGTTGCTTGAAGCTTTCTAATTCAATATAGTCATACCAGTGACTGTGATTGAGCTTTTTGCCTATGCTTTTGGTGGATACACTTGGCTCTTTCCATTATAAATATGTTTCAGGAGTTCAGTGGATGTTCCCAGTATGTGACTTATTTCTATTGTCTTCTGGACAGAGAGGAGGGAAATAACAAACCTTAGCAAAATTTATAATTTTTCGCTTTTAAAATGTGTGTTTCTAATTTATCTTAAATCTGCCACTTTTCATATGTCTGCATGTGAATTGTGTCTTCAGCTTATCCAAATCAGTCATTGTTTATTTCCTCTTTGAAGTCAGGTTAAGATTAATCTAAATTTATTTGCCAGTTTCTAAAATGAAAAAAAAGTTAACTATGCAGGAATGGAAAATGTGATTGAGGGGGGAAATTGTCTACATCATCTCTGGTATTATAGCATTTAATCTTTTTACCGTGATGTGAGTCTCAAAGTTACTGGCTAACACCTTGGTATGATCTAGAAGAGCACTGGAGGAAAAAACTTCAGAGTAAAATACCACAGATGTGGTATTTGAGAGTGAAAATATCCTTCAGCTTCAGATTTGTCTGGTTTCAGTAAGCCAGCTCATTCTGAAGGAAGCCTTCCTCCAAAGAGTGCTTTATATAAGTGCTGGCTATGTCATTGTGTGGTTTTCCAAGAGCTGTATCATTACACAGGTTCTCTGAAAAGCTGGAGGAAAGCCAAGTATTGATCATTTCTCTGAATGTGTACAACTGGGTCCTCCCTATAAAAGCTTATTTCCACAGATTTTTTTCAACCCCATCAACTTTGAAAGCCTGAGGAAGAAGGGAAGGTTAAATAATTTGTAAAGCAAGATTCAAGCAGGTATTGAACAGAAGTAGGCAATTAGCATCTGATACAAAACTAATTGAATTTTTGGGGAAAAAGAAATGAAGAGTGCTCTTCTGAATCCTACATTAATAATTTGTAGAGGGCTGTGTTAATGCTTTATCTGGGGAGCTTTGACAGGTATTTATTGCCAGTATTTCAGACTTTCTGTAAGTTGTATGAGGCAGGTGTTTTGTTTAATTTCAGCTTAGCTGCCACTGGATAAAAAAACCCAAAACCAACCTATTTAACTGTTGATTTTTGTCTTTGCAAATGCCAGAGGAAATGCTAAATTTGTTATGTCCTGTGCCAAGAAAACAGCACAGCTGTACAGGTATGAGAGGAAACTGGAGCACAGCAGCTAAACTGCTGCTGTGAGCATAGTTATGGCAAAGTTCCCAGATCTGCAGCTTGGTACAAATACATAACATATGAATATTTTATATGAAATGAAATAAACCACAGGAACCAGAAGTTGTATGTCTCTAACTGATATTTTTTTTACTCAAGTATAAAGATGTGACAGTTTAATTAAAGTAGAACCTAGCAGGGTTAAACAATAATAAACCCAACAGTATTTCATGGAGATTCATTTAATCTGTGTTTGTAATCTTGTAGAAAAAAATAAATTGGGATTTTTTCTTTTTCAATGGACTCTGCTCTACAAGTTCCACTATATGGAGAGAAAAAAATTGGGCTATAGCATGACAGTTTTCACATTCCTGAAGCATAGTCCTTTCAGTATTTTTCTTATATTTCCAAAATACAGTATGTTAGTTGGTAAGTTTTCTATGGAGTGATTCCAGTATTTGTCATTGTGGTTTCATGACTTAATGAAATTGGTGATTACTTGTGTGAATAAGGATCACAGAGATAGGCCAAGGGATTTTCTTGATCTTCTGGAAGGTGATTTGTTTTGAAAGGTTGTGCAGTCTGCCTTTAACAGTACACATTTTGAAGTCCATGCTAACCAGCAATCTCCACCAGTAGTGTCCTCCCTGCTTTGATGCCTTAGCTTCTGTTCTGCAAGTATTACAGAAGGGTTGCAGAGCAATCTGTCAGGTCAATTGGAAATTTACTGTATGAGCAAAAGGCTGTCACCAGCATGGGCTAGCAGAAAGTCACAGAGGCTTTCAAATGGAGGTGGCTGCCATCAAGACAATTTATGTTTCAATTTTACCTTTATTTGTATAAAAATAGTGTCAAAGGGTGACACTTGCTGTCTGTGCCTTTCCTGCAAGAAGTTTAGGAATCTGTTACCTAATAGAAATTAATGTTGGAATATGGTATGGAGATACCGAGGTCCTACAAGTTCATGGAAATGAAGAATATTTCCTTTCTCTCATGTTTTTTGTGTGGGTGAAAGCCCCCTCATGGGCTGTGTGGGGAGCAGGAACACTCAGAATCATTCAAAATTTCCTACCAAATCTTTGTTTTTCTAAACTTGCTGAAAAACATCAGCAGGCCATATAGAAACTTAGAGGTCATCCTAAGTATGTAACCTTTTCTTGGAACATAACTTTGTCCCTGTCCATTATTCTCCTGTGACAGGTGCAGAAGTGTGCCTTTTCAATCAAGTGATCCTTTCAAATGTTGTTCTGGTAGAACAACCCAAATTTACTGCAATAGCATTTGTATTTTTAGGCAATGTACGCCTTATAATGTATTGAACAACATTTCAGGCTGTAAGTTTTACATTCACTAAACCATCATTTTTGCTAGACTGGCTTAGCAGCAAGGAAGTGGTGTTTAGATGGAACATGTAGTTCATAAGATTTAATTAATGAACATTTAGCAATGCCATATGAACAGCTTCATATAAGTACAGAAAACTTAGATATCCAGAAAGGTATTCCTAGCTGTAAAGTTTTACATAATTGTTGTTCACTGACTTTTTAATGTTGCAAAGTTTTCACTCATTGATGAGGAATGTTGGGAAGAGGCTGTCAGGTGTTGTCAAGTGGCCTTTTAATTATTGTACTGCTTGTGTAAGGTAAATATTTTCAGAATTGCAAAGAATGTGTATTAGGTTAGTGTCTGTGGAAGGTGAGTGATCCTTTGGGAAAGAAAATGCTGTGCTTACAGGAGCTGTCAGACTAGAGTCTTTCCTCAAGGCAGAGTCAGTGACTGGAATAGATATATGGTGATATGAAAACTTAAATGCCTCCCACATCCTAATGTACAATATACACTACAATTTTCAGGAAGTGGATGGTAAGGATGGAAATAACAGCTCTGTATCTGTATACAGTTGCATTCAGTGAAAAAAAAAAACCAACAGAACTTTTTGTGTACTTCTTGACAGTGACTCTGTCACTCATATTGTGGCTGAGAACAACTCTTACCTGGAGGTGCTGGGCTGGCTGAAAGGACAGGCTGTGTGTGACAGCTCTAGGTTTGAACTGCTGGATATCTCCTGGTTTACAGCCTGCATGGAAGCAGGAAGACCAGTTGATTCAGAAATGAAGTACCGTCTCATGGTAAGACAGACCCTGCAGTGTGAATACAGTTGATATCCAAAGTGAATGGTTGGGATTTTATTTTTTTTTAATCTAAAACAAATGTAATTGTGTTGTGACATAAATTTTGAATGTAAAAAATTTTTCTCTAAAATTTATGAGTAATTCACACATTTTTAATAGATTAAAAACACCTTCTATGCCTTCTCTATCAGTGTCTGGTAATGCTGAGTTACTGTGTCATCACAGGTTACAAAGTGGTAATACAGAGTCACAGAATGGTTGGTGCTGGAAGGGACCTTAGAGATCATCCAACTTCCACCTACCTGCCCTGGGCAGGGCCACTTTCCACAAGATCAGGTTGCTCAAAGCCCCTTCCAACCTGGCCTTGAACACTTCCAGGGATGGGGCAGCCACAGCTTCTTTGGACAACCTCTTCCAGTGCCTCAGCATTCTCACAGAAGAATTTCTTCTTTATATCTTATTGAAATTTCTCCTCTGTTGGTATAAAGCCAATTCACCTTGTCCTGTGCCCTTGTAACAAGTCTCTCTGCATCTCTCTTATACACTGTTTAATTACTAGAATTCTGCTATTAGGTCTTCCTGGAGCCTTGAGAGGCTGAACAGCCCCAGCTCTCTCTGCAATATCAATCAATGAGACACTTGTTGCTATCCTGCTACTCGTGGTATTTGCTTAAATACATCATTATCATGGTAAATATCCCAGTGAGAGCAGTGCATTTCAATAGGCTCTTGATGGAATACTTGGCCTCCTCAAAACAATGCAAAAATGTTACACCTTCTGCTGTAGCAGGTCGATCAGCTAACAGCTGGGCCCTGGAAGGACCCATGAAAAGAAGACTGCTGTAGTCTGTGGACATGTGTTTACAGACTTAGCACCATGTAGTAAAATTGGGCTAAGAGAAAAAAAAATTATTATATTATCTCTCAATGGAAGCTGTAAGCCAGAGGATATTGTAAATGGCAGGCTGATTATTTGATGAATGGTATTTGACCTTGAAGGAATGGATGATGATGTTTTCCTCTGATCTATATCTGACAAAATTATCTCCTAATTTCTCAGATTGAAGCATAATGAGAAGCAATGGTGTTCAATACCTTTCAATACCTCAGCACAGACTGTAAGTGATGGGGTTTTGGTGGGGATACCCAGTTCATGCCATGAGATAGGCCCTGCACTGCATTTGAATGAAGCTGTTCCCTCGTTCTGCACCCACCTGAGCCTCGCAGGGGTGGGTTTAATGTGCACTGACAAAGGAATTAATTCTTATGTCAGGAGAACTACAAGTCTGAAGTAAAGTGAGGGATTCCTGCTGATTCCCAAGGGTCTTGATTAGGCTCTGTGACCACACTGGGACCATGGCAGGATGTGCAGCATGTGCCCTCCTGTGAGGCACAGAATGCCTGAATATTTAACAGCAACATTGAGCTGCTTGCTGCTTCTTCATCTTGATATTTAGATTATGAAAGATGATTCATAAATACCATCCTTTCCCAAGAAAAACTGTATCTCCTGATTTTTTTTTTTCAGTCGTGTTTCATTTTCATTGCCAGAAATTATTTTCCAGGTTTTTACTAATAAGAATGACTGTTTAATAACAGTTTGGGTGGGGGGGAGCAGGGAGTGAATACACCAGATGGAGCTGTCACTCTCAGACTCAGCATGATTCCATGATACAATGCGTGTTTATATTTGAATTCCTTCCAAGGATATATTTTTGCAATAAATTTATAATATTTTCAGTGTACTTGCTGGAGGGAGAATAGACCAAAGAAATTATTACAAAAAGAAAAAAAACCCCAAAAGTAAGCCTTGTAACTACTGCTTTATTTTATCTTATAGGCCATAAAAATATAAATGCAGGGAATGCAAAGAAGTTGTCTAAACAAGAAATTCATCATAACCATACACAAAATCCTGTAAGCCTTCCTGAGATTTTCGCATCAGCATTAAAAGTAAACCAAATTACCCTTTATGTACATTCTTAATTTAAGCAGTGTGAGGAGACCTATAGATTTAGACAGCTCAGAAAATATGTTCATAATTTTCTTTTCAAAGCAAGAAAGGCCTTTGTCTTTCTCCAAAATGCCTCCAAGTTTGTTTTTTTTTTTTTTTTTTTTAAGTAAATAAGAAGGCAACTACCTTAGTTTTCTTTTATATAAAACTCCTTTTGGAATATTGCTGGAGCATAAACTTCTGAAAAAGTTATCAGCACTGTCAGAAGATCATTATTATACTTTGAGACTGACTCTGCAAGTAAGAGCTTCTGTTTTTATTGAAACATTAAGATTTCATACTAATAAATGTAGAGTACAATAAGGAAGCCAGTGGCAGCTATACTGTTATTTTTAAAGCTTATAATTAAGACCAATCTTAATTACATAGTTACTCTAAGGTAATAAACATTTTGTAAAGCAAACAAGGAGAAAACAAGAATTCTAGGAGTGTAGCAAATTTAAAAATAATTTTATTGTTGCAGTGTCACCATGCTAATTCTTTTTTCTGCCTTGAGAAATGAGGAAAGATTGAAGTAAAGGTTAATTTTCTTTTAAAGTACTAGACCGAACTCATATATAATGTAATTTAATTGGAATTTCACTGAAGACAAATTTGGTTCGTTATGTCAGACTTGTAAAATGTGAAATGAAAGTGAATTAACAAACCTTGAACTCATGCTAGATCATGAAGGTTTTGAAGTAAAAGGAACAGACTGCAGTGGGGGAATGGGTTGGGTGAAATCTTATCCCCATGTAGTTTTGTGATCAAATTCCCATTCATATCAATAGGAGTAAGGTTTTGTCTTTCAGATCCTACAGTAGCCTATTTGGAAGGTCATTCTTCATTCAGGACATTTGTTTTACTGCATCAGTAAAAAGAAATGCCCTTCTCCATGCAAAACAAGGGGAATAAAGTCAGAGTTACAGATCATTAGCTAACATTCTAATTACAATTGTCATTAAAGTACGTTTTTCTGTGGTTGCGAATGATCCGAGAGATGCTCTGATGTTAGTGATTTATAGAGAGTAAAAGGTTGGTTGACCAGATTTAAGATGGTCAGAATTATTATTGATTCATTTGGTCACAGTTGACTTTTAGGGCTAGTAGCCATCATTTAATTGAATAGGCTTTAGAAATGTGGTAGCCAGATAATCTGCTTTAAAAGGGAAGCAAAATATTTCTCTGGCAAAGAAAGGTTTGCCCTTTTCCAGAGACACCTGTACCACCACAAGCAGATGGGTATCCTTGTCAATAGCAGGACTTGGGTGTTGATGTGTGCACAAGGGCATCCCCACGTGCTAGAAAGTACTGATATTTTCTGGGTAATGGAAGAGAAGGAGGCAGAGGGGAGGCTTTCAGAGGGATAAAAGAGAGGAAGAGATCCGTCAGGGTCGCTGCATGCTCAGCAGCCTTAAGAGCTGTGCTGTGACTGCATCTCATCTGCCTTTTCCCCAGTCAGAACCCAGAAGTTGTTAGCTAATTAGTTTGTTTGGGGGCTTTTTTTTGTGTGTGTTTTGTTTTGGGGTTTTTTTGGTGTTTTTTTTTTTTTTTTTTTTTTCCTAGAAAGGAAAAGAAATTTGAACAAAGGATTTTTCTCTACATTAGGGGAATGAAAGTGATATATTTTGATCCTTTGTCTTATCTTGTCTCAGGCAGCTCATATTTAACATTTTCTGGAGCATCTCACTGTTTCCTTGTGAGAGAGAGAGGCTGTAAGTAATGGAAGAAATCCTTCATACTGACAGTCAGATTTTCTCAGGAAATAAAAATGAAACTTATAAACTGTCTCCCTTCTCTTCATAAAATGGTGGATATCAGAGGACTTTATTATTTGGTCAGTGCTGGCTGGGCTTTACAAAGCTGCTGGCTGGTTGTCTGTGTGCTTCTTTCACTGCTGCTTCATTTTCTCATTACTTCCCTATGTCATTATACTTCTCTGTGTGTTAAAAAATAATTTGACAAAGAACAAAGTAGTCCCCCACAAAATTACTTCTGCAGCCAAGTCAGTCTGCTTTGCAAATTGATGTTAGTGGTACAGGCTGTTTTGCCTGCTTATGCCATGTGGAAAATGTCACTATGAAGGAGCAGAAAGTGACATTCACTGCAGCCTGTACATGGGGTAGAAACTCTGACTAGTGATTAAGTAACCCACAAATTTGGATATTTTTCAGGGGTTGCCTCTGTGCAATGTGCTATAAATTCATTTTAATGTTGAGTTATCTGGGAAAAAAAAAAAGGAAATTTTAATGCTTATATTTTACCATTTTTCTTTTTTTCTGTACTTGCTTCTTCCCAATACTAGAAATTATTTTTGAGGTAATGAGTTTCCAGAATTCCTTATTCTGCACTGTAATTGCTGTTGATGAAACTTTAGGTTTGTCCCATAATATTTACAAACAATTTTTTCCACCAAAAAGCAGTATCAATACTACTCATGCTCTGCTGCTGATAGATAATTTCTATACTTCACATGCAGGCATCATAATATTCCCTGCAAATCAGACTTTAGCAATTACTGTTTGCCAGATGTTTTGGCTGTTTATTTCTATCCAAAGTTTCTTCTGTTGTTGTATATAATCAAGTGCAGTTAACTAAATGTATAACTCTTGTAGATTAAGGAAAATGCTCAAGTATTTCTGCTAAGGCAAGAACAGGATGTTTAGGTCCAGTCACACTCTTTAATGCATAGGTCTCCTGTATTGGTTTTGCCCTATTCCACAGTACCAGGTATTGCTGCATGTAGGGCTCTTGTTCTTTGTGTCTGTGTCCTAATGAAGGTAACAGCTTATTAAATATTCTATTAAGAAATGTTGTATTTATTCACAATCTTTGCAGCTGGCACTATCATTTCAAGCAGAATATTACAGCTAATCCATCATGGTTTATATGACTTAAAATAAATTAAAAAAATGTAATTCATGAATGTGTGCAAAAGTGGATGAGTTGTGTTGTCTTGCCTGAAACCCATTTTGATTATTCCCAAGTCTGATCTTATACATAAAATAGCTTTCTTCCTTTCAGTGTATGCTATGAAAAACCCCATATAATTCACTGCTCCTTCAGTTGTGCAGGCAAATACCTTTTGTGTGTGTGAATACTGTTATTTAACTACTTTGTACCATAGGCAATTTAGTATGAAATTATATTTGGGAGTGTGGTTATGAAGATACACACATGCTTATAGGTTTGCTAACCTTTTGTCTGTGTGATTGGATACAGAGGAGAAAGGGCTCATCATTCCATTACTGGGGTGAAAATGTCTTTTGTGTGTCTTAAGGATATTTTTATTGTTATTGTTGAACCCTTTCCCTGTGGCTTTGGGGTAGTGCAATGCAGTAGGTTTTTGACACATCTTCCAAAAGTTTCAAGCCAGGACCAAGAATGAAAAAATACAGAGAACTGCTGAAGGTACTACATGTTTCTGAAGTATTTCAGATTTGGCACGTTAAAGAAAGTGAAGGAGTTGAAGGACTGGATATATAAAGCAGCAGGACACTGACACGTTGAGGACTCGTGCTCAGGACTCTTTTGCCAATGGGGATATGACTCTGAATCCTGCCTTTCAAGAGAATGCCCTTCCCATCCTTCAGGGGTGGGTTGCCCACAGGCCTGTATGCTCTTAGTCTGTTTTACATGGAGCAAAATTAGGTGAAAAGTGAATGAGCATGGAGGCAGCCTGGAGATTAGGAAATGCCCTTTCAAGTTTTGGCATCTGGCTCCTTTTCCTTGCTTCAGTGAATATGTGAAAATGGTGTTTGGATTGGATCAGCATCTATGGGAATTGGCTAAGGGAGAAACCACATCATAAGGTGAACACTGGGTGAAAAAGGATGGAGGTTACTCTTCTGTAGCTGTTTATAAATGTTTCCTTCACTCTAAAATGACCCCAATGTTGAACATTTATCTTAATGAATTAAATCCAAAAGAAAATATTTTCTATCATTTTACCTGCAGGAGGGGAGAAAACTCTATTTCCAATTCATACGAACATTTTTCCTCTGCTACTGAATTTAGCTACAGACTGAAAAAGTCAGTTACTTGTGCCTTTCTCTTTGGTCTAATATCCCTAATCTTGTACTGAATAATCTAGTGTTTTCTGTGAAAACTCTGTTTTTTAGAGCTTGTTTGCTCTAAAAGCTTTGTAGTTTTTCCAGCTTACTGCAACAGTAAGAGTAGTAGAGACGCACATCATTCAGAAAGCCTTTTTTTGTTTTTTAAATGGCAGTGCCATTGAAAACTCCCTGGAAGAACTTAGTGCAGAAAATCAGAAATCCCAGTAATCACAGATAAACTGGTACTGTCAGTGCAGCCAATGTGAAATCAAATGTTTTTCCTACAAGGATAAAAGGACCATTATTATTTTCTTGCCTGCTCTCCAAAGGTTTGTATTTTGGGCTCATGAAATGTATTTTTTTGTGTTTTTAAGCTATTTGCCATGTGTGTCACCAACCCTTCTTTTTTTTTTCCTTGTTAGGAGCAATGTCAGTCTCTTCCTCTGAATATACCTGAATTGGAAATGCCAGAATTTGCTGCAAAAAACGTATCTCAGTATTCATGCCAGAGGAAGACAACTTTAAGTAACTACAACAAGAAATTCACGGTAATATTCATTCTATTCATAAAATAAAACCCAGCATAATTAGAATAATTAATATAGTACTTGCCTCAGATTTTTCTATGGCACCCTCAGCAAATTAATGAGTAAACAGGCAGCACAATAACAATTTAAAAAGTTATAAATCTTCCATACTTAAATTAAAATCAAGTGCAAGCTTAATTTCATCATCTAGGTATTGCTGAAAGCTTAACTCAGTGGATCTTTAAATACATTAATAGCTTGTAAATGCATGAATTTTTAAAACAAATGGTAGAGTAACATTCTAAAAATGTCTTTTAGCCTTTCATTAGAGTCTTATTTGACAAGTTGGGTGTGTGACAAACAAAAGTTTGGTCTAGGTGAGTTCACAGTTCTTCACAATTCTATGCTGTCTTTTGGTTTGTCCAAGTGTTCAGTTGTTCAAAGTCTGGTTCTAAACTTTAGATTTTCACAACTGAGCAGTTATGAAAACAGATTGCCTGTTAATTATTTTAACATCACCAAACCCCCTTTGAATTGCCTAGTTAAATAGAAATCTTGGAGACTGTCATATATCCTAGTTAATGCTCATAAAATTGCACATTTCAGAGGGCATGAAAAGTTTGACTCTTCTGGTCTAAATACCTCTGGAGTTATTGTGCCTAATGGCTCCTCCTGGCTGGCTCTAGATACTCAGTGACCACTGTTCAAAAGGAAACATTTCTCAGAGACTATAATGTAGTGCAGGCTAAATACATCTGGCATAGTTACACGCATATATTTCAGCTTTAACATCAAACACCTCCTCATTTTTCTAAAGCTCATTATTTATTCTGTTATTATTTATAATTGTTATGATTCTGCTTTGTGTGTGCCTATAAATACACACAAATCTTTCAAGAAAATATTATTTTTAAGATCCATGTAAAAAGAATAGCAACAGATACCAATTATTTCTGAATATAAACCCTTTACAAGGTAAATACTAAAACCTCTGGGAATTCAGAACGAAGATAAACCTACAAGCAACTAAAAAGGTCTTAATCTGGGAATGCAACCTAAAACTTGGCTTATAGTTATGCTTTGAAATAATCATCAGATATATTAATTACATGATAATATTTATGGTACTCAAGTAGGTTAAACTGTTCGCTTATTTAAAAAAAAGTCCCTTTGGAACTATATTATGGGAATTGAGTTTTGACCCTGTTTTCAGCCTGTGGTCCCGTCCAACCCCAATGATTCCAACGTTCCCAAGAATTGCTTCTTTTGAAATGGCTGTATTTCCCCACCTCCTGCTAGAAAAAGAGGGTTGTGATTGTAATCATTTAGCCTCTTGAAAGCAGCAGTTCTTTTTCACTGATTATAAATATCAAATACAAGCTGCTGTGGGGGAAAATGTCAGACCAAACATAGTAGGACTGAAACATTATGTAAAATGCCGAACTTCATGGAGAAATAGAAAATAAGTGTCTCAGTTCTACACTTCCTGGAGAAAGGGCTCTTTGCTGAATTGTCTAAATTAGAACATATTGTCAGACATTCTAAAGGTAAAAAATGAAAAGGAATGTGATAGATAATGGCAAAATAAAATGGCTTCTCCCAGAAGGCACAATGTTGTTGATTTTAATTATCATTAACATTTAAAACACATTCATTGTGTGGTTTCTGTTATACCTGTGTTATCCAGAGGCATCCCCTACTTCCAGGTTTATCAGTGCAGCAGTGTTAATGTCAAAGTACAACTTGTATTTGATAAGTCAATTTAGCTGAACACTTTAGAAGAGGGACAGTTTGATGATGTGAGTACTGAGATTCCCTTCTGTTAGCCTACATATATCAAACATGTCTGAGTAGACACTGGATTTTGTAGTGGCAAAGGTGTCAGTTTTTCATCTTTAACATATTTTGAGAGTAACTTCTTCAAGTGCTGTATTTTGTTTCTGGAGCTGGGCAAGTTTATAATACCTGAGTCTGTCTAGAATCAGCATCTTGACAGTCATAATGGAACTCCTTAGGGCTGTTTCTCTTACTCTGTACAGCCAAAGCTGGCAAAGCTGCAGAGTTGGATGTTCATGGACTGCCAGAACTGGCTCCTGCCCTGGAAAACAGCCAATTAGCTTGCCTGATGTCACAGGAGTCTGATTTTTAGATTTGCTGTTGTTTTGTTGGCCATGTATTAATCCTGTAATTCGCATTCTCAAATAAAAGTGTTCCAACAGATTTCTCAGTGCAAGCAGTTAGCAAATGCACTGAAGCATTGGAATAATTCACTTGTGCGTGCTGTGGGCAGCCAGCCATTAAATGACAAATTTTCCCTGGGTCAATACCATACATCCTGACAATTGGGTCCAGACCATCTTGAGTTATTTGCTGATGGTAGCATTATGTTATAACAGCCTTATTCTGTGAGCCAGGCTTGTTGCCTTTTCTTACAGATTTTCTGTTTTCTTTGGTTAGCTTGTTTTCTGATCATGCCTATAACAGGGGTAAAAAGCTATTATTTACTAATACATGCTTTGATGAACTCTTGGATTCTTCCTTTTACTGGACTTTACTGCCCTGATATGCTATATCAAATTTCCCCTCCAAATAAGTAGTAGTTGTGTTTGAGAAAGTGTAGTAATTACATTGGAGCAGTCACTAATAGACAGCAATGTGGGTATAGCAGGATTTGTACCTCCTAGTTTCTTGGGAGACACACTTTTGGGGACTTGATTTCTGAAGAAATTGATAATTAGTGATCCTTTGTAATGTTGAGTCCTGTTTTGCATATATTTCATCATGAAAGACTATTAAAAATAAATAGCAGAGATACTTGATGAGAGCTCGTGAGGAAAATGTGGTGGTTTAATATACTAGGTGCAATTTCTGTGTTCAAATGTCTCATGTTCCCTGTCTGTAGCAATAGCCAGAAAATAACTTGCAGAAAGTTGCAACAAACCAGTTTTACACATGGAAGAAGCTACAGAAGGGTTGGCAAAAATTGCAGATGTCCAAGTTTAGTTATTATGTTCAATATGGGGCAAATTCTCACCAAATAATTTATGAGCTGCTGTGCAGTAAGGCTTGTTGTGTGAAGAATATTCTTCACACAAGAATAAGAGTGTCAGATACCAAGGAGTGGCATCGTGTTTCAGTCCATGGAGTGGAAGTGCCAGTGCTTCCGACTCGGTCTTTGGGCAGTCTTTGGTCACAGAGCGCCGTGTCCGGAGGCCTCAGGGATGCAGGCTGGGAGCCTCTGCCACGGGCTGTGCTGAGCTGGTGTTCTGGGAATGCTGCTGAACACATCACCCGGAGTCCACAGGTGAGCTGTGGCTCCTCAGGTGGGTAAAGCTGCAAAACAAAAGAGCAGATCATTTGAGTGGAGTATGTACCTGAGCAAGTTTCCTTCATGTTTCTCTTAAATATTAATGTTATTATGGAATATAATATTACAATGTTGTTCTCTGGCTTATTTGTAACTATCTTCCCTCTCCCAGTGAAAATATACACTTGGAGACTGCATTGTGTTTTCTTGTGCTCAAATAAAAGGAGTCATAATGCTGTGCCCAGGAGGGGTTGTTGGATTTGAATACTAATATCAGACTGCAATAAAATTCAGAAAGACATTCTTCTGTGAGGAAAATACAATTTAATTCTTACAGAAGAAACCAATCAAGTCAGAGGCAAATTGTTCTGTGATTCTGAGGTTTAATGCTAATGCTACTGAATGTTACTTTGCTTTGGCTGTTACTCATGGTAATGAGAATGTGGATTTTTAGCACGGGAAAGATGCCTGGTTTCTTTTCTACTCTGACAGAGGAAAAAAATATTTCTTTTTTATTTTTCTTCTTTTTTATCTACACAAAAATGTATCAGTTATGCCAGTGGCTTAAGCAATTATTGTTATTATTCCATTTCAAAACAGACCTCAGAAGATCCTTTAGTTTTATAATGAACTTGGGAGCTGTATAGTAGAAAACCATAACTGAATGGATACCCTTAATAACGTGTAGTGTCCCACTGACATAGCTTGCTTCAATAAAAATTCTCCATACTGCACCTCAGAATTATGATGTGAATATGGGTAAAGTATATACCTATTCAAAATTAATTGGTGGTTTTGTCTAAGGAGTAAATATCAATTCTGATTTTTAAGATAAGTGGGAAGGTGCTGCATAAAATACAGATTATAAATACATCTTTACTTTTCAGCAATCCAAATTTGTATGATGCATCAAGGCTATATTGCTTCCTTTGACCATATTAATGTATGTAATATACATTTTTTATTTTATATTATTACAGTGTGTCCTTTATGTAGGGCACTGTTATGTGATTAACACCGCATTTCTGTGCTGTGTCAGCAGATCTTTTCTCTCATTTGTATTGTTTTCTTTTACATTATGTGGAATAATATGGAAACTTCTCGTGAATTCCACTCTGTTTCAAGAAACGAACATGTTATTGTTGGTTAATGAGGAGCAACTGGAACTAAGATATTTATTTCTAATAATAGTGTTCATGCAAGGAGATCATGCACATTACGCTGTTATTGTTATTCTCTCAGCTCCTTTGTTTTTCTAGCTGATGTAAGATAACATGATAAAATCTTTGGATCTGGGAAATTGTTGGTCTTTTCACTACAGATACAAAACCAAAAAAATCAGACTGAACAAAAATGGGTAATTTCATTTAGTCGGAAGTCACTTTAGTCAACACTACAGGTTGGCTTAAATTGCTTAATTCTCCTTGAAATAAACACCTGAAAGTATTTATTTTCTCCTCAGCCTAGACAAAGGCCATTCATGTGCCAGATATCTCTTCCCAGTGAAATGCAAAATTGAGATTTACAGTGAGTAAAGAAAATTATTTGAATGAAAGCTGCATTCTAAAACTTTGGTCAGTTTTGAATGGAGATGAAACAGTGGTGATGTTGATGTTATGAGCAGTAGGACCTGTCCTTTGGATTTGCAACTTACTAAATAAACAAGTAGAAAAGAGTGATTGAGAGGGAAACCTATTTAACTCAAATTTCTGTTCTAATTATAATAGTTTTTTTCAAACACTTACCATGTAGGATTTTTGGTTTTTTTTTAATCAGAATTTGCTGTTTAGCTCTTTTTCAGATTGAAGTTACTTGTACAAGAGTGTGATAATATTGTTTTAATTTGTGCTGCTAGAGTGTTTGCAGACTCAAGTAAGACAGGGGCCTTTTTCATGAGAGATGCTGTACATGCACATTGTAAAGAATTCAAGCCCTGGAGTGTTCACAGTCCTAATAGAGAGCAAATGGAAGACACCAAGAGAAACAGTGGCAGGGAGGTGGGAAGCAGCTTTCCAAGATCTTGCAGCAGAGGAATTGTGAGTGTAGGCATGGCAATAAGACAAGTGCCCTCTCCATGAAGCTGTAATGATTTCTTTACAAAACAGATGAGATTTAAAATATGTTTTTTGGTGTGGTAATATTGGTGGTGTCTGTTCTAGCAGAGTCAAACTGAGTTTATTAAAGACTGTTTTGCAAGTAACAATGGAGCTGCTCTGGCATTGTTGAAATGAGCAGGATGGTATGAAATTGAGTATTTGCTTTGCTTTTCTGCAAGACTTGTACTCTGATATTCAGGCTGAATGTTATTGGGTCACCTGTTTAGCAGACAGAAAACAGCATGGTCCTATTGTTTTCTGAGAATCATTCTCATATATATTAGTTGACAATCTTGCACTTTTTGTTGGTTTCACTTGTGTGATTTTTAGCATTTATAACATTTTGGTCTGCATTTTTGCATATGTAAGATGATTACTGGTAATTTTGTGTTGTTAATGATATTTTTTCTTATTAGCTCTTAAGTACCAGATATTAAATGAGATTCAAAGTTCCTTTGTACATCTGGTACCTTTCTGATTTTTAACACAATTCAGCAAAATCCTAGAGTACTTTTGGACCTGACCTGCTGGAATCTGGAAGTGCATTTTTGTCCCAAACTTCTCCATAGTCCAAGTCTCACCAACAAACATTCCACAATGTCAGATATGGAAGTAAAATTTTCAATAACTGAAGAACTGAAATGTGGCCCAATTCTGTTTCACATTTAATTAGCGCAGACCCTGCAGAGTACTCTGAAGACAATGAAATTCCCATGTGCTGGCAGTCTCTGGAAATTTAGTTTCCTTTTAAACTGGTACTTTTTAAACAGATAATCCGAATATTGGTCTGATTGATAAAGTGGAAGTGAGGTGCTTCATGTAAGACATATGAAAGTTTAGAATAAATGGTCAATAACTTTCCTTTTTATATCACCATAAGTAGAGCTCACCAGAGATCTATTACATTTTAAGATATTTCTTAGATAGTATTAGAGTTTTATATGCTTTTCCCCACTAGAATATTACTCAATATGAACTATACTGTTTAATAGACAGCAAGTCCATTTACTGTCTTTTTTTTTTAAAGCAATACCTTATAAAAAATGTCAAAAGCAGTTTTATGTTAAAAGACAGACCTGTAATTAGTTGCAGCATTTGCAGGCAATGTTTATTTTTGTACAGAGAATAATGAATATTCAATACTCTTTAATTGTTTATTTTAAACAGTTTAATGAGCTTCACAAAGGCAGGAAAACACTGAAAAATGCAAACTAGAATCATAAAAGTGCTTTGATTATATTTTCTCATTGACTATCAACAGCCCCTGAGTGAAATGCTCCGTGTGATTGTATTTTTTGATAGTGGTGGTGACACAGCTTTTCTGAAAACTGCCCTCCCACCGGTGGGAAGGGACTGACACCTCTGCAGCAGGGTTACTGCTGGGTTATGCAGACACAATTATCACAATGGCTGATTATTCAGTGTGGAACACTTACCAGATGTGCACGTGAGAGACTGCCTTTTGGGAGTGAGAAAAAACATCCCTAGCTTTTTTGAGCACTCTAATCAAGAAGTTGGCTTTGCCAGTCTCTGCCATTATTAATGCATGCTGCTGAGTAGCTACTTTTGGAAACTGGGAATTTTTCTGGCTATGTTGATCAGTGCAGACTATTTTAACAAGAATGTAGCAATTATATCTTTTTATCTCTGCCCCTGATTAATGCTTTTAGTGTTAACTGGAGTAAGAAATTTTTTTGCCAAACACTGCTTTCTTGAGTATTCATGTGTGCAGATTATAAAGAGAGAAAAAGAAAGCAAAAGTAATCTTAATTTTTTTGAGTTGAACTGTAAATCTCACTTGAAGCAACAATTAGCATATTCTATTGCATAGTAGGAAAGAAACTTTGAAGCTGATAAAGAAAAAACTGTAAGAACTGGTGAGAACATCCAGAAAACCCCACAGCAGAGGAAACATCTGACTCCTTACCCCACTTGTAAAATATATTTCCCCATTTGCTTTGCAGTACTGTCTACACTGTGTTTTTTCTTTCTTATACAAACTGGGATGAATCCATGTTGCTCATGACCTCAAACTGGTAGTTTCACCTTTTTCTGCATTACTTCTTTTTCTAAATGGAAATTATAATGTGCCTGTCTTTTACCAGAAAGTGTAATTACATACAACATAATCTGTCAAATAAATAAAGCTCTTAAATGTGGGTGGGAATAAAAAGCAGTTGAATAAATCCAACAATTAGCTACTGCAAGAGATTTAAAGACAGCTGTTAGGAAGCTAAAGCTTGTGCATTATTTTTCTAATAATTGGGGTTTTTTTTTTTTTTTTGGTTGTTTTTTGGGGATTTTTTTCCACCAAAAGAGCATTCTCTTTCCTCTTATTGATTCCTTGTACCCAAAGGCTAGTTGAACGTAAATGATAGTTGAAACTTCCAGATCAGGCTTGTTGCTAAACAGCTGTCATTCCCATGAGATCTTTCATGAAACGTTACAAAAATGGAATTTCACAGCCTTTACTAATGAGGGTAGCTGGTAAATGAATATGCAGCTAAGGGGAGGATTCTTAGGGTGAGACAGACAACAAGTGACTGATTCTTAGGGAGACCAAGGAGTAAAGTTATACTGGTGATATAGAATAAAGCAAATTGCCTGTAGCAAGCCCTATTTTTATACATTTTAACATATTAGAGCAGGTAAAAAAGTGTGAAATGAAGTGGTGTTGTTCAGCTAAGGTACCTATTTCTTCTAAAGAAATGCTGTCAAAACAATTAAGATCTCTTTTTTGTTGTTTTGCGAATCCTATGGTAAGAAAAGACAATGTTTTCTTGAAGATTTCGAGTAAAATCTTTGTTTTGTTTCAATGAGACTATAATGTTTATTGTATAAACAACACACCATGTCAGATGGTCTATTTTTCTGCAACTGACCAAATAATGAAATGTAATATGTAAAATAATTGACATTCATTGTGAAAGGTATATTTAATTTTAAGAAATTGTTCTATTTTAGTGAGCTAAATGATGGTAGCTCAAGTAAAATCTCGTAATTGTTTAAATAGTCTGTATTCATTCAATGCAGGGTGATAGATGGTGTTTTCTATTCCACAGATGTAATAAAGAGCTGACTTCACTGGATTTGCTGTCATGTCCCTTGGGGTTGGGACAGACTCTTCTGGGGATATTACACATGTAGCATTTAGGATGCACAAGGCCTGCTGGTTTTTACTGGCCTTTATCTTCCAATATAAAACACTTAAAAATCAAAGGAAAATCTAAAATTATTTTTCTTTAAACTATATAAACTCTGTATTCATTACAAATGAAATTATATTTGGGACTAAACATGAACAGTGAGGGCAGGAAAAAGACACTTTATCTTTTTCCTTCCTGCTGTCCACTGCAGTCAGTACTCTGGTCATTTGCTGTCTCTTGATTTTACTCATATTTATTCCAAAAATACTTCTGAACAGGCAGTTGGCCTACAGCTCTGGGAAGTGGAAATTGCAGGCAGATGCACATTGACAGCCACTTCTCTGAGTTCTAGGTAAATATTCAGAGCAGTAAAAGTTTCTTCTAGTAATGGTCCACTCTTAAGCATTTCTGAAGAAATCACTTAATTTTGCACTCATGAAATTTTTTGAGGTCTATGCAAGATTTCATTCAGAACTTTTTTTTCCAGCTGCTAATCAACTGAAAACATTCATGAGTTCTTAGGTTATTCACAAGCTGATATTATACAGTGGCAAGCAGCAAAATAATGCCTCTGCATTACTGTGTGGTCTGTTCCCTGCATTTCATTTCTAACATTTGCTACTGTGAAGATAGATATTTATATATATTCTGGGAGGGAAACAGATCTCAAAGCTGCATAAATTGCATATGGATCATTTAAAAAAACCCCCAAAACCAACTGTATGGACATTCTTCAGATATTTTTGTGTGTGATGTTAAATAAACCAAACCATGGATAGTTGGAGAACCATAAAGAAATTGTGTTTCTATTTGCATAGCTTATACATTTGAAAAATGAGGAAAAAAGAGAGTTTGTTCCCTAAATTACTAATTTAGAAGTATGGTTTCATGTTCAAAAAGATGAAGGTGGTTTCCAGTGTTGCCATACATTCCTAGCTGGTTGTGTCTGAAAATGCAGATGTAACATTCTGATCTGCTGCATTACTTATGGTTGGGCATCATTCTAAAAATTATGGCTCTATTTCACATTGTTTTATTAGATCTGCACAGAATACAGAAGGCAAATCTCACAAAAGGCTTTCAAGTTAGGCTCTGCTACAGATCAAAATATTTTCATATATTTTTTCTCTAGAATGTGTCAAGTACCATTTTTATGATACCTGGAAAACTTCAAGTTGTTAGAAAATTAGTCTGCTTTTCTTTTTATGAACTCTATCTTTTCATCCTAGTGTAAAAAAGTAATTCTTGAATTATCATACAAAGTAACTTTTTTAGGAGAATACTGAATATTTTAAGCTTTTATTAAACTTCAACTTTTTTTTTTTTCCTTACCTTGCCTATCCCAGGATGCCTTTGAGATAATGGCTGAAAATTATGAGTTCAAAGAAAATGAAATATTCTGCCTGGAATTTTTAAGGGCAGCTTCTTTGCTGAAATCTCTTCCATTTCCAGTAACCAGAATGAAAGATATACAAGGGTTGCCCTGCATGGGAGACCAAGTCAGAGATATCATTGAGGTAATGTACTTCTGATTTATCTGCCAATAGATTCTTTTGCAGATCTACATTTACAGGTCACAGAGAGGAGCATTGGGATCCGTGTGGATGTACAACCTTCTGCTTTTCCTGTAATAACAATGTGTTATCCTTGTTTCTAAGAATGGAATGATTTCTGGAAACCTTTTGTTGTAACACAAGGCTCTGTCATGGAACCCCCACTCTTAGGAATGAGGGGAACAAGTGGGCAAATACAGAGGAATAAATAAAGCAGTATCAGCTTTGCAGTAATTTTTAAGGGCTCACTTTGATTTGTTCATGTGACTTCTGCCCTTGGCAACATCACTTTGCTCACCTGAATGCTTTATTAGGAATACTATTTTTTGCAAAAGTGGTAAATATTTTAGTACTTTAATGTTAAATCTTACCTTGCTATGTTATAGCAAGTTATATATAGTTACAGCAGAGACTTTTATCCAGGTGATGGATGAACTCTACGTTCTTACAGGAACTTGGAGTATTCCCTGCATTTTCTTTAGTTCTTAGCCTTTTCAGGGCTCACATCTCTGGGTGCTGTTATTCCAGCAGGCAGCCGATCAGGGGTCTCAGCTGAGAGTTAGAGGGGTCATTGCTGGGTGTTGTGCTTTGCTCTGGTTCTTTGTTTGCCCCATTCCTCCAGTGAAGAATGCAACCTCTAAAGTGCCTCAAGTACCTTCTGCCTGGGGGGCTGGGATTGCAGTCATGATCCCACAGAAAATAGGGTGGTTTGTTTGGGTTATATTGGTAGTTTTCTTTGTTAGTTTTGTTTATTTTTTTTATCAGAATGACTAGAAGTAGTGTACACTCCAGAAAAAATGTATTTGTTCTTACAATGGTCTTACTTTTGAGAATGGAAAACTCAACCAAATAATGAAATCTAATTTTCAGGACAAGTCATTGATAGCTTATGATAAATAACTGCTTTCTGGCTGTGACTTTATGAGTAAATAACTACTGTGAAATATATTCCATGGTCCCAGTTTCTACTTCATCCTTGAGTAAATTTGTGAGTGAGTAAGTACTGTGAAATTTATTCTGTGGTTCCAGTTTCTCCTTCATCCTTCAGTTATTTTCTGTCTTTAAAAGGGTTGCAGAATTTGATCCTAAGAGAATAAAACAATATGCTTGCTAGGGGTTCTGTTTATTGATTGATAAATATTGATAAAACTTGATTTTAGATTACTTTTTAAAATCCTATAATTGTGGTAGGTCTTACAATCCATTTTTAATTTATTTTTTAAAAGTAATATTCTTCTTTGTTTAGGAGATTATTGAAGAAGGAGAGAGTTCTAGAGTTAGAGAAGTGTTAAATGATGAGCGATACAAGGCATTTAAGGTAAATCCTTTGTTTTGTTGCTGCTGTTTAAAATTGTCTTCCCTTTTGTAGAACTTGGACAAACTCATCAATTTTATTATAAAGGAGCAATCAATATCAAGTACAAGGAAAGATAGGTCTTGAATAAAAAGAAAGAGAGATCAAGAAACTGTGATAAGGAATAATGTGAAATAATTTTCTATTTTTAATTAATGTGATGTGTACCTACTTGCTCTTAAGTGATGGTAATGCATCCTCTTTGCTGTAAGTTTAATGTGATATTGAGTTTATTTCTGCCTCAGCTATTATTGTTTTAACACTACATTTCATTCTGGAATTAAGAAAATACCAGGTGAAGAAGATGACTCAGAACAATTGTAATTCTCTTTTGTGTGAGGCAGAAGGACTGGAGCTGTTTGTTCCTTAGGGAGCCTGTAGAGTCATTGTCACACTACTCCATAGTTGCAGGGACTCTAAACCACATAAATACTGCAGTTCCCATTTCCAAAATATTAATTGAATTCTCCATTGGAAACTTGTAAGATGAACAAATATTTTTTAAATTTTATCTACATTTTCAATCTCTATAAATACACTGTTTCTGTCTTCAGAAAAATTAAGACAGAATAGGATGGTACTGTTTAATGGGACTGTTTAATTCTCCCTGGCATCACTCAGTTTTACTTCAGGTATCCAAAGGTTCTTCCATTCTCTGTGACCTACAGCACAGGTATGGAAGGCTGTTCAGGGACAGCTGTTGATGCCATCTATAGCAGTATTCAAAAGGAGGTGTAGATTCACATGAATAGCAGGATTCAAGGAGCAGACTTGCTTTCTAATGCATGAATGCATTATAGCATGGTTGAGGAACAACTGTTAAATCTTACACTTCAGGGTTTAAGAAAATCTCTTGGAGATTAAACCTATCACGGAAACAAATTATCTCAAAACCACTTTATGCCTCATTTCACATGCAAAATTACAACAAACTTACATGGCTCTCTTGTTAGCTGAGCACATCTCAGCAATTTGGCTAAGTTAGTTGTAACCAGTCGTGTCCACCAATTTTTTATGAGATTCTAAGAAGACTCTCATATTAGTGAATTCCTAGATTTTACTGGTTAGCACAGTCTTGATGCCTGCTGCTTCACTTATAGTTTAAAATATCACTGCTGGCTCCAGAGCTATCATCATCAAATGGCTGAATTAAGTTGTAGTCAATGTTTTAGATGTAGGGACATGAATTGGCAGGGTCAGTTTGCCTCCTTATGGAAGTGGGTGCGGCAGAGAGCAAGTTTCATGTAATTCATTTCACCAGCTGAAAAGAAGCAGTGCCCCCACACACAACTGAAGAAATGGACCCCCTGTTACTTGTGCTGCCTTGCTGGCAGCATCTCTAGCATCTCTAAATATGCTAAATAACAATGGGTCTTAGTATAGAAAGAAAAAGAAAACATGTTTGGTTTTTTTCCCCCTAAAAATCTGGATGCATAGAATCCATTTTCTTCAGTTGTCTATCCCAGTGTTAATTAAGTCTCTTAGAATCGTTTAAAACCCAGTAATAGACCCTCTTGAAAATATCTCTGGACTAGCAAAAACATTAAAAGATAACACCTAAGTATTTTAAAAATCACATTTTTTGTAAGCACACGATTCAGACAAAGAATAGGTAATTTCACCCATTATATACAAAATGTAGGGCAATTCCTATTTAATATTATCCATTATTTTAATTTTTCTTTTTTTTTTATCTTAATTATTTCCAATGAATTAACATCTTCACAAAACCAAAAAATAAAGCTATCATGGTTGGAATTCAGAGGTTGTAGATTCAATGGAGAATAGCAGTTATTTATGTCTTACACAGCTACACACTGAATTCTATAAAATTACAAATAAAGTCTGGAGAGCTTCAGTATTGACTAACTGAACTTAAAAAACGTGCTTTTAAGCAAGCATGAAAGTTTTTCCTCTTGCTTTCAAATCACTGTTCATCTGAGATGTTGATCCATTGAATAATGCTTACAACTGTGACATTTTAGCTGTAGATCTTTTCACGGGTAATGAGTGAACAACATTACTTTGGAATAAATGGAATATAACCACAGAAAAATTTCTGGTAGACTGGTAGATTTCAGTTTAGTTTGGGTTGGGTTTCTTTGTGCATGTTTTTTGGTGTTTTGGGGGACATATGTGTGATTTTTTGGTTGTTTGTTTTGTTTTTATTTTTTTTGGTTGTTTTGTTTTTTGTTATTTTTTCATTTTTTTCCCCTTCTTTTTGTTTGCTTGTTGTTTTTTTTTTTTTTTTTTTCTGTTTTATTTTGAGAGTAGGTAGTGCATATAACACAAAGCTGTAATGTCAGTCAAATTATGAAGATAATCTTGTGATATCTCTTATTCTATCAGGTCAGTGTCAGGAAATTGAGCTACCTAATGTTGCTGTTTGCATTTCTATTAAGAAATGGAGTAAAAGTAAAGACTATTACCCTCATATTAAACTTTAGTTGAAAGTGTACATTTTGGGAAATTACATAAAGGTGCTGGGATTACTACTGTATAATTGTTCAGATCTCATGATAATGAGAACTGTTCATGTGTAAAACCAGTTCTCTGTTCAATGTAATTATGCAAAGAAGGGAAGCTGAATTTGTGTATTTTTGTTATGCTATTTATCTTCACTGTAGGATTAACTCTGCCCATTACTTTCCTTGTGAAATCTTCTTGTTACCTACTTATTTTTAATTCACTGCTCCTTTAGAAAACAGCACTGAAATGTGTGTTTTCCTACTGACCTTAGCAATTTACTTCAGTCTTTGGAGTGGGAGTGAAGACATCTGAGAAATGGTACAGAATGGGTTTGCGAACTGTGGAAGAGGTAAAAGCTGACAAGACCTTGAAGCTGTCAAAAATGCAGAAAGCAGGTAATGTGAAAGTGTCATAAAAACTTGTATCTGAGTGCTCTAAAAACTTGAAAACAGAAGCACAGGGGAAGGCAAAGCTCATTTATATATCTGTTCTCTTGCTGCAGTGTTGTGTCAATACTAAATTATTAGGTGAAAGTAGTATTTGGACCAGCTGAGCTCCTTATTAAAATAATGTCATTCAAAACAAAGGAATATGCGTGTTTTTAAATTGCTTGCACAGATACCAAATGGAATCTCTTATACACAAAATTATTAATGGGTCATTATTGCATAGGTTGTGAAAGAATTGCAAAATTGGGGAAGGCCAGAATTACTTTTCAGAGGAGATTTGTTTCCCTCAAGGCAGCCCTACTTTAGTGATAAATCTAGACTTGTAAAAGATACTTATAAAATTCTTTCCATAATCCTAGTACATCTTAGCTTTAAACTGTTAAACATGGTTACGTGAATGTTGCTCCCCCACAGATGTTGCATGTGTGCACAGTTTTCTTAAATAAGTGAACTAATTTAAACAAAGGAATTAGTTACATCAAGGAAAACATATTCTATAATATGGCACTAAAATAATGTAACTTTATTTTTGCATTACATGCATGTGCTTTGTATCACCTCTGATTCCCTTGAAATTTGTATGCTTTATATCACCTCAGAATCCCTTGGATCAGCTTTCTTATATTCATATTTCTTTGTCCTTTTTTCTTTCACGTGTCATATTCAAGTGTGAAGCAAGCTGCCATACTGGGTTCTTTCGACACAACCTCTGTGATCAGAAGTAAGATAGCTGGGGTATTTCACACACTTCTGAGCCCTCTACTTGTGTAGAACACCATTATTTTGGGAAGACTGCCTTTTGAAGCAGTACATCCAAAAATGCCATTGATGGGAGCTGGTAGGGAAGTCAGAATAATTTATAAATATTCAGGTCTTCAGAAAGTGGAGCAATTATTGTGACTGATATGTTGAAAAATTACATGACAAATTCTAATGACAAAAATATATATAAACTCTAAGGGCAAAGGTGAGGGAAGAAGGAGGCTGTCTCTGGCTTGTGATCCCTTGCATCCACATCACCTGTGATATGAGCCTTGAATAATGCTGTGTAGATTTTGATATTTCTATGGAGAGATCAGCACTTTTTGCCTTTGATTTCCAGGGTTTCTCTACTATGAGGACCTTGTTAGCTGTGTATCTAAGGCTGAAGCAGATGCAGTAAGCTTGATTGTCAAGAATGCTGTGTGTACATTTCTACCGGATGCTTTAGTTACCATAACTGGTGGTTTCAGGAGGTGAGTGAAAAATTGAGGTCACTTGTCTTGTCTGTTTTATTCCAGTATGTTAAAAAGATGATGTTTGTGTCTTGGAAAAATCAAAGAAGCTTGGTGGGAGAGTATCAGAGTAACAGTTGATTGTTTTCCTCCAGATTTTGGATTGGAGAGTTGAAAGTCATGTGTCTCATAAACCTTACTGTGCAGGAGAAATAGATGAATTGCAATGAGCAGAACTTCCATAGTGATCTACAGCTATGGAGATTCAGTAGAGATGATAGTCACATTCTTTTCCCCAAATCTATTATGTACATGCATGGATGGATATATTTAATATGTCACCAAATATTTTCCTTTAAATTTCTGAAATGTCAAGAAAACAGATGATGTAGAAATTGTTTTAATCAAAATTAAGACACATAATATAAAGTAAAAAGTTTTGTTTTATTTTAAATCCCAGCAAACTTCTTAGAGGACTTTTCTTTGGTTTGATTCAGCTTTTTAGCTCTAATCTGTGTGGTTTCTTCTTCTAGTCTTGTAAATAGTAAAAGAATCATGATGGTAACCCTTCATATCTCCCTAATTTGAAATAATTCAGGAGCAGAAATTTAAAAATTAATGAAGTCTGTGTGAGTTTATCCCTCCTTGCTCTCCTACAGGAACACTTGGCTAACTGCTTGTAAAAATCATTCCTCAAGTTTCATTTAGTATAGTTTGAATTGAAATGTTGAGAGAGTTTTTCCTTTTTTTAATCATTTTCCAACACTTATCTGGGTCATTTTGAAACAGAGAGCGCAACACTGAAATGTATGGAAATACAGAAGTAGATTTACGAAACAAATAAGATACACCCATGTGATGTGGAATGTATTTCATTGTCTATTCAGGGAAGGTGTCAGGGAAAGTGACTGCAGAGAACAAAGAATCAAAGATGCTGATAGTGCAATATAAATCATACCACAGACAATGTTGTTAGAAAGCCTGAATTTGCCATGCCAAGTCTGTTTGAATTGGCATGGTATTATTTTCAATGCTCAGCCTTTCTTATTTTGAGATTTAAGTTAATAAGACAAATTCTGAGGTGGGGAATAGCACCTCCTTAGTGAAAAAGCCATTGAGGGTGAAGTTTCCCTTCCTACATAAACAGAGGCCCTGAGATGGGGAGAAAAAACCCCTTTATTCTACTAAGCAACATCCCTGATTAATAATGTGTTTGTCCCAGATATAGCCAAGGCAGGACTAGTTTAGGCTAATGTGTGTAATCCCTTTTAAATGAGTTAAACTGTGGACCTGGCAACTTTTCTTCCTGGATATTTAAAGTGTAAGTTTTATTCTATGAAGAAAATTAAGGAGATTACTGTAGTAATAGCATTATCTCATCTTGTGTATATCACTTCAATTTTTATTCTTATTAGCAGTGTGTTAATGCTACTAATAGTAGTATTGGGATTGTAGTAGGGCTGTTAGTAATGACAAGTAGACAAATAACTTGCCAGTAGGCTTCATGGCAGTGAAAACTGGAGGAGTTTTTCCCTTTCACCTGTAGTTCCATATTAGTATATGGCTTCAGAACAACTTCAAGAAAAGGTTGCCTTGCACTGGAGTGTTATGATGATATTCTGTATGATCCTGGGTTTTAGTGAACTTGATTTAACTGCTGATACTTGGTTTTGCCACAAGATGTGATCTAGATGCAGGGTTTCATGAGAGCAAAAATTCTTGGAGGAAGCACTCTATACTATATGTAGTTTATGGTTTCAATCTCTTTACTGGTTATTCATATCTCAATACATATACCCACAAGCCCTAAATTTGGCTGGAGAAGTTCAGGAAAGGATTTGGAATAAGAATTACATACAGTAATAACAATATTATATATATATATGTATGTATATATATATAAATAAGAACTGCATTTTAGGATGGCTTTCTGTGTGCTTTGTCCATATAATTCACAAATTATTTACAAATTACATTTAAATTTAATTGTGTTGTATGTAACACACCCAGTTGTGGTTAGCTCTGCAGCAGTAGAATTGTATTTCTATGATGTGAGGACTTGGTTGCTATATCATCAACAGGCGCTTATTTTTTACAAAATTATCTAGGCATCCTCTTGGTATCATGATTTCACTTCTCACTTTCTCTAATTTTACTTAGACATACTTCTGTTGGCTTCTCCTACCTTAGCCTTTAGAGAAAGTGAAGTAGACTAAGGAGACACTTTTAGGTAATTTTTCGTATTGCAGTTCTTAAGAAGTTGTTCAAGTGTTTTGGGCATTGCATCCTGAAGAGTAATGTCCCTTGTCCTTTGTTTTCCTTTGTGGGACACTAATTTTTCCATGCTGTATCAGTCTTCAGAGAAGTTCTTTCCCAGACTCTCTTATTAATTCTGTCCTAACATGAACCTAATTGTAGATCACTATGTCCTTGCTTGAATTTTATATTATCTTTTAGAGATCAGGGTTTGATGCTCTGTAACATTTGTAGATAAGAATTGTTAATAGAAAAGCAATGAAGAGAGCAAAGGACAGGGTCAGTGTTTTTGTCAGGCACCACTGCCATACTTTTGTATATTGCAATGCAAAAAATTCTTCCCTGTGTGCAGTGACATTTCCTACAAAGCAAAGGGATGCATAAAGTAATGACACGGTAGAGGACTCTGGTCTTTCCTGTTCTGTACCAAGAAAATAATTTAAAGATATCTCTTCTTTCAGTCTTGGAGATAAAATAAGATGAAATAGCTGAGACAAAGAAATGCTTCAAGAGATTATTTTACAGATCCATGCAGTGATAAATAACCAAGGTTATTGTGGCATCTTCATTTCAGGAATAAGACTTCTGTATGGCATCTGGAATCACATTTATCTGACTGTGTTGGCACATGCTCATAAATGAGGCACTGTGAGATTGAATGTGTGAAGAATATTATGCTTTACAAGATTTTGGAATATGTGCAGGAATTTGTGGCTTATTTAACTGAGCTTGTCATGTGGTTTCTGGCTGAACTTCTTGATAAATCATAAAATATTTGATCACAAGTTCTGATCCTGATAAAAAGCTCTATTTGACCTTTTGATATTGGATACTTCTAATAATAGTATTATTTTGGAGGCTGTAGATGTTTTACAATGAGGTTAAAATACCTGACAATGACACCAATTTTTTTTTTCAGTTCTCAGAGTAAATGTATTTTAAGTTCTGTTACACAAATTATTTTTTTTCCTCAGATCTAGGATTAAAATAGTTCCAGACTTATTAAACTAATAGAATTAATTTTGCAAAAGATTCTTTCATTAAGTTTTTAGGCAAACTCCTAAGCAGAGGTTGCTTATTCTACTTATATATTGTCACAGTGTACCTTTACGCTGTTCTTAGATACGATTATTTCTATGCTTTTCTTTTACTCCAAAACACAAAACTGTGGTAAGGAAAGATATAAACTGTATCCAGCTAGTCAAGTCCAAATACTGTAATTTCTGCTCACTTTTTTCTACTGCTGTTAAAAGAAGTAAATTTTTTTATCTGCTGGCATTTCGTTGTTTTTTGGTTTGTTTTTTTTTTTTTTCCTCCCCAGGAAGAAATCTGCTTGAAAGGAGCTGTGAGGCAAACTGCTCCCTGAACATTTCAGCTGATATGGTAGTTTGCACACACTCTAATTTAAGCAGATCCTGGAATAATCTAGCAATTATTCCAGCAACAGACTGAAGAGACTGCTTGGCTATCATTCATGAGCACAGCCTTTCCTCAGATAAACTGTAGCCTACTTTGGTTGAGACTTTTAACCTGGAGATGTTGTAATCTGATCTGACTGGTTTTAAAGCTTAGTAAAACAGCTTTCTGCTAATTTCCTTTTCCTTTCCCTTTTCCTTTCCCTTTCCCACCAGAAGATGCTAGGTTGTTCTTCAGACATAGATGTTTATTATTTTCTTATCTATAGCACAACTGCACAGGATGTGCCTCTTAGTTAACAAGGTGGAAAATGGTCCTGAGTTCTAACTTTCAAGGTCTTTCAAGGTCCAAATTACCCAGTTATGGAATGCCAAGTAATTTATTTTTATAATCCAATAACTAGCTATTCATGATTTGCACTGCAGGTTTTTTGACCCAATACCAGAACACCCAGATTTGTGAAGAAGGAGAAAAGAATAAGAACAAATCCACACCCCAAATCCTCCATATTGTTGCATATATCCCAGAAACCTAAATTTTCTAAACCCAGGGTTCCAAGAGCTTTCCTTACCAAACTCCCTAAGATTAGAAGTGTTTGAACTTGAGGTACTGATATGATGTGAGTGAAA
Source organism: Lanius collurio (assembly GCA_020086605.1). NCBI lineage: Eukaryota > Metazoa > Chordata > Aves > Passeriformes > Laniidae > Lanius > Lanius collurio. The sequence goes on from JACBWW010000010.1 coordinate 18,457,379, forward strand.
ATATTCTCTGAAAGGAGTTAGGAGCACTGCAACTGTGAAAGAACAGAGATCATCACTAGTTTCTGTTTTTAATTTTCTGTAATCTGTTAAAAATTAAGTTGGGAAAGGAGAAAATCAAATTAATGGCTAGCCAAGTTAATTTAGAAGATAATCTATTGGAGTAATTCAGATACTTCCTTTTGTCATTACAGCTTTGATTATTTTCCCACTCATTTCATCTATTATTAGCCACAATGAATCATGAAGTAGAAACTGATGAATAAGGTATCTGGGAGTCATAGAAAGAACTTTGTAAGAATCCATGAAACTTCATGAAATTGAGTACTCAGCAGAGCATATACTTTGAAAATCTTTCATAAACTTGTTGATTCAAAGTTTTTTACATGACCTACTCTACCTGACCCCTTCCTACTTTCACAGGTTTTTTAGCTCATTAGAAGGATAGGTACCTGTTTAGCTATGTACCTCTCTCATCTCTAAAACTTGTTCAAGTGGTGGGTCCAGTGTGGAGCTGGCAATGGGGGTGGCTGATTCTATGAAGGCAGAAATTTTACACTCGATATGTAGAGCCAGAAAACTCCCTGCCTTAGTCTTACAGTTTCCATGATCACCCTACACCTTCTGGAATGCATTTGTAAGAGCCTTAACAGTGTTTAGTGTTTTCTGTTTCCTATCAAGTCTGATGGTGACTGCTAGTGAAAAAACCAGAGCAATACAAATAATGTTATAAAGCAAGATATGAAACCTCAGACTGTATTATTTTGGGACTCTTAAAGTCTCTTGTATTGGCTTTTTATCTTTTTTTTTAAAACTGAATTGGAAAAAATGAGAATGAAAACCAAAACCAGGGGTTTCCATTTCCTTGTCAGGCAGTCAATCTGAATTTTTTCTTATGTACTGATACATGATCAGATTTGTTACCATTCTAATCTAGACAAAGTTTTCATTTGAAATTGATTAAAGTTTTTTAAGTTACTGCATTGATGGATGCTTTGTGCTATCAAAAATATTTGTCATTACAGCATATAAGGAATATTGGAGGGGCATTTTCAAATTGCAAAGGCAAGCTTGTGGTGGCAAAGCAGCATATTGCAGGTACACTGCTAGAAGTAAGACAGGGCATTGTCTTAGAAAAAGATTATTTCTTTACACATCTTCACATCTTGGTCATTTGATATCCAAATGAATTCAATGTTAAAATGAAAACCAAAGTGTGCAATTACCAGAATAAAAGACAGTTTATACATGAAGGAAGAACAGAATGACAGCTAATAATGGTATTTGAAAAAATTTTCTCATTTTCCTTTTTTTTCTGATTTGCCCTGTAAGGTCACTTTCAATCATTTTTGCTATGTAAGGGTCAGCCATTTGGCACTTCTAGGTTTCTAAATTATGTGGAAATACTTTTGGAATGCTTGCCACTGCATAAAACCAAAATGTTAATGGCTTAGCTAAGTCAAATTAAATTTTAATGGCCAGGGTGTTTAATTTTTCCTTTTAGCCCCTTCACATCCTTTAAGTAGCATTAAATGTGATTCAGTTGTCTTCTAATATCACAGCTGACCGGAATAGCCTTTTCAATTAGACTTTTAGATGAAGCAGGTCTGATACATTCTAAATAAATAAAGATCTCTTTTTATTGGTTAAATGCTGATATTCACAGCTCATTTAATCCATTTATAGAGATGCAATGTCAAAAGAAGAACCTTTTTTTGTTGTACAATGCTAGTGATTATGTGCAGAGATGAGACAAGAAATCACACCTTTGTTTTGTCTGTGAATGGAAATTAAGGAAGAGGAACTCAAAATGATCTCTTTAGGACTTTAAGAAAGATGCATGACTGAGAAATGATGAACATTATTTGATGAGAAGTCACACATTAAAAGCATTTTATGCAATGGTGTGAAGAACTGTCAGTTAACAATGCACATTCCCCTCATAAATTTATTGACATCTTGCAAATAATCTAATACAAAAACAGTAGATGTTCAAAGTTTTTAAAATTGATTCACTCTATACTAATGTAAAATGTTTTCATTTAACCTTTTCATGGATTATTTTGCTGTTTACAGCATAGCATGCCTTTTACTTACACAGAAAGTAAAAGAAATTGTTAGAAATCTACCACAGATTGTTCAAAAGCATCTTTGATGTTTCCATAATTCTGTTTGATGTTTGTTCTCATTTTTGGATGACAGTGTCTCAAAACCTTCGCTATGTAACAGAGACAACCCACTGTGATAAAACCTTCCCTGTGTATGAGGGCAGGCATGGGGAAAGAGGCTTCTGGGTTTACTGCTCAGCATGGGATAGAACAAAAGCCATCTGGGGTGTCTGATATGCAGAAAGCTGGGCTAAGAGTGATTTGGACTGTAGATGCATCTTTTCCACTGGCTTTGCTTATTAAAATTCAAGAGAATGGTGTTTTCATTAGCTAGAGCAGATTTCAGCACTGAGTTCAGTTGTGCTGTTGTAGTGGCTTGTGTGAGTGTCAGATTGTAACTAACAGCTGACTTGCTCTCTCCCGACTGAAGTCCCAGCTCTGGAACAAACACCAATCTCTCTTGATGGCTGCCTCATTAGACCCACCTAAGTGGAAAGGAGCAGTGACAGCTGTCAGTACAAATTACAGTACTCCCAGCTCTGAGCTGCAGTGGCTTCTGCACTGTCATTCTTTAAGATAATATACCATTAGAATTCCAAAAATGTAAAAAACAGATTTTGCATTATTTACACAATTTTCTGGACAAGTTTGGCCAAAGTGAATGTTTTGAAAAGTTATAAAATGGGGTTATAATACAATTGTTTATAGTCCTAATATATCAGTGAAATTTACTTAATAATGTATATTCTACTGACCATTCCCATTTTAAAAGGTTAGCAATAAAAACTGTTGTGGTTTTTATTATGCTAGATTAACTGAAAAGTATTCATTCATCATTTTAGAACAATTAGCATAGGCAGTACTCGTTACTATTTGTATTATGGAAATTAAACATGTAAATTACTAAGTTCTGGTATGACATATTAAAAACACTCCTCTGATGTTTTAGAAGGGGAAGTGCTTTGCCTTTCCTTGAACACAATTCTTCCAATATACAAGTACATAATTTTCAGTGAGCATAAAATAAGTATTAAATAAATTCAGAAGAGGTCTTTTGTATAGGACACAGGTACTGGAGCTAAGACAGTCTGAATAGGATACCACAACATCCAAAAAAAATCACATTAAGTCTGATTCCCCAGGTATAAGTATAACATATAATCGGGCTGAGGCAGGGAAGCAGGTTGTGTGATACAGAGCATGTAGTAAAATTGATTTATCAGTATAATTTAATAAACTGGAAAACCTACTTCCTGCATTAGGGTTGAACTGTTGCTCTTTGAATGTTTTGGTAATTTGGAAATAGGTTAAATGATATGTCATGGGGGAATAAAAGCTCTTATGATTAAAAATGAAAGCTGTACAAATAATTGGTACCTAACAGCAACATGTACAGACATGTATTCATAGAATGGATGAGCTTCATTTTCAAACTCTGTAGAAAGCAGGACAAGCACCTCTTTACAGGAAAAACTCATCTAATGTCAGTGATGGCAACCTTAGAACTATTCTGTAGCAGAGTCGTGTTATATTTGCTGCAATTAATGTGAAGTGCATAAAATAGGGGTCCAAGCAGTTTGCAGACTCATTCTTTTTTGTGCTATTGATATTAGGCATATTATGTTGGGAATATGATAGAAGGAGAATATGAATAAGTAATTTCCACTCTGTTTTGAATTTTATTATGTGCTTCATTACGCATAAGAAAATCTAAATTCTGTGAAGATTTGATTAATTCCTTTTGGAATTTTATCTTAGTGGCTTTTCAGCAAAGTTTGGCTTGTTGTTTGCAAATTTTCAATTCTCAGTGAAAAACTTTGCAGAAATGTAGTTCTTTTCCTGGTAGGGGCTGTAATTCAAGTGGATTTTGTTTCTTTAGCAAAGTGAGTTTTCTAATCAGAATTTCTCTTTCATGATTAGCCTCACCTATAGAAATTTCATACTGATATAGTGTCATTTCATCTAAAGACAAAGGTATATGCATCTGCAAGAGGTAGTCAGAGGCACAGAAACCAATATGAAACACCACAATGCCTTTGCAAAAGCACTGAAATGTTTTGTTTTAGGTTTTAGACAACAAATTGAATTGACGACTTGAACTAAAACATTTCTGTCTCATTTATTTTTAACTGTCCACCTAAATCCTTTTGCTTTTTCTCATTTTCTTGACCAGCTCTGCTAAATCCTCACTGTGAATAATAGATAGAGTGATTAGAAAGAATAAACAATCAACTATAATTATTACTCAGAATTTGTAGCTAAACCAAATATTTCAAGTCGTTAGTGAGGTTTTTTTTAAATGGTTTGTGTTTTTGCCTTTTACATGGATATTACAGGGAGGCATCATATTTTGAAGTGCTGTTATGAAGAGTCACAATAATTGGAGAATCTCTTACAGATATTTGACATGAATTCAGCTAATATTGTGCATTGATTTCTCAAATGCTCAGCCAGGGAATTTAATGGATCAATTTTAATACTTAGGCCAAGTATGTTCAAGTATAATATTTAAAATATGCTACTTGAAAAGTATTTTCCATGTATGGATCAACACTAAGGATCTTACAAGTTGTCTCACAAATATATAGCTATAAAATAAAAAATATGCATGATACTACATAAAACTGGTAATTAAAAATATAAAATTTACAGAGCATTAGGTACAATGAGGACTATTAAGATAGTGGAATATACTTAAGGAAAGATGAAGTAGCAAGATTAAAAAAAGACAGAGGAGATTTCAGATAAAGTAGTAAGATAAAAGAAACATAAAGCACAAGAGGTCAAATCAAAGACCTACATGGCTTTGATGAGATGGAGATGCCTAGTCTGATAGATAGTTCTTTTCCTCACATGTTATCTATAAAATAGTTTCATTGGGGTTGACCTGCTAAGAAGAGGATGCCTTACAAAATCAAGGCAGGTCAAGGTGGGAATGGAACGAGGAGAGACAGAACAATTGTCTTTGTAACACTAAGAGACATGCCAAAGAAAGTGACATTCTTGCTAAAGGAAAATCAAATCAGAACCCTGCATAAAGGGTAATTGAAACAAAACTCTGGCAACAGTCTTAGTCTAAGTTCCCAGCAGTAAAGGCAACATAAACATAGCATTAATAGGCCAAGGATTGGGCTTGGCTGTGATTAAGGGGCTTAATTAATGTGCTAAGACAGAATAGTGCTAATAATACTTTGCCAGCTTTCTGTTAAACATATCCAGGTGCACCAGAAAACAAGTGTCTATTTCTTGTTTTGTTTGAGACAATGGTACTTCAGCCTCTCTTACCTACGAACTTCAGTGCCTGTGCCTAAGTGATTTGGGACAGAAATAGAAACAATTTAATACATTTTATCTTGTGTGCAGTCTTTCTTGGATGTGTGTTGTTTCCTCTGAGAGGTTTCTGATGCCTCAATGTTTTTGAGTATATTTGTTACTGTTAATATGCTTTGCTCATAAGGGCATCTGTGTCAGAGATGAAGTTGTTCTGAAAATTTTGCATTCTCTTAGTGAACAATTACTGTGACAAAAACCAGTATTCTGTGGCTCACCATGGGCAAACGAAGTTTTGCAGGCTTAGATGCCAGGTGGTTCAGAGACTGCAGGATCACATGCCTGATGTTTAGAGTCAAGAGATCAAAAATCAGTTCTAATTTTACTATGTAATGTATTTTGTATTTTTTTTCCATGGTTTTATTCCTAGTAACCTGGCTTTTATTCCTAGTAACCTAGTAAACAGGACATTTATAGCAGAGTTTACTTATTGCTAATATACTCTTTAGCAGGAGTCGAAGTTTATTGTAGACTGGTTAGTTGCTGTAAAAATGGTTGACAGCACAAGCTAAGAATGATGTTTTCCTGCCAGATAATCATGAGAAAAGCTGCAAACATTGGTGACCTTGCAGCCAAGGGATACATTTTGCAGATCCCTGTGAGCATGAGTAGCCATAACATTTTAATTAAGTGTGACGTGATCTTGCTAGTGGTGCTGGGACATGATAACAAGGATGTAGCTGTTGGTTAATTTTTTTTTTGTTACAATATGAGTCAAACGGGATATTTTCTACGTGTCAGATAACAAGGAAAAGACTAAAAAGGTTTACAATAAATCATTGTATGATTTAAAGGCATTAATTAAAAGATTTAGTCAGAAATAGTCCTTTTAGTTGCTTTCAGTTTGGAAAGGTGGAATATGTTGTGGATTGTTGCTGTACTATGGGAGAGGTGGATGGAAATATTTCAGGAAATCTTTCTGAAGAATGGAAAATTGGCATTAAATTGGAGTAAAACCTGATAAGATAGACTTGGTTATAATCATCTGCTATGACAGCTGTTCTGTCATATCACTAGGGGCATTCTTGGAGAGCAAAACCCCCGAGCCCATTAAAGCCTTGTGGATTGCTTCCTCTCATATACATACTTATAAACTCATGCTAGTTCATAAAGTAATAACCTTACATGCTGTATCCTGTGCTATCAAGGATGGCAGACTATTTTTCCTTCTATCTTGGCATATCTTGCACCAAGACAGAGGTCCAGTAGGTAAACACAAGAAACATTCACGATTATCTGATCCTGTTGCAGAGGTTAATGTGTCCAGTTGCACCTAATTTGTTTATATTAGTAATAATATCCTCATTGGATATGATATCCAACAGGGATGTTATATATTTGATATAATATCCTTATTTCATTGCTGCTTATGAAATGTCTTAATATTGTTTTAGTATGCATTTGTATCTCTGCAATAAATGGGACTACACTGACGCTTAGCTGATGTGGATTTTATTCTCACCATTGCAATCTTTCAAATTAAACGTGAACAACCTGTCTGTCCATTCTCACTGAAAGGTCAGTGGGAGCTTGGACATTGATTTCAGTTGAATCATGACAAGACAGGGGGACACTTCAACTGATTGTTTGAGAAATTGAATTGGCAAGAAATGGTGACCCAGGGAATGGATCTTCATATTTCACCTGAATATTAAACTATGTACCTATATTGAATGGGACATTGAAATGTTTCATTGCCTGAGGTTACAGTGCAGGTTGAAAAAGTCAGGATTGTTTTCAGAAAGAAGTCAGAACAAGAATAAAAGAAATATGACATTACTAGTTCTTTGAAAGACTTTCTGAAAATATATAGTTAGAGCTTTACAGTATCTGGATCAGGAGGGGCACAGAGAGAGCTCTAAGAAGCTACATTCTCAAGCAGAATATTTCCTTGCCATGGGTTGGGAATTATGGAAGTTGGTTAGTAATAATCAGAGAAGTTTTCAATTTAGAATGAAATCGACTATGTCAACTTCATGAGCTCCTTAGGCTGATGGAGAATCACATCTTGAAGCAGAGCAAGGGAATTTTGCAAAGGAGGGTAACAAGATTTCACAATGGAGGGATTTATTCAAGTTAGAAGTTAGATTTAATGACAGGCTTGTCCACACTTTAAAAGGCTTTTCTGGTATGCTTATACCTGTAGAATATATTGGCAGCCTTTCTCTGTGGAGATGCAGCATTCCTTTGATAGTATAGTTTAAATGATTTTCTCAAATGGAATAACCTATTTTGGCCCAAAGGATGTAACTATTTCAGCTTCAGGGAACTGCTGGCAAACTGTGAATTCACACCACACAGCTCCCTTGGCAAAACACTGATGTAAGACCAAGTAGACAACTTTTGAATTTCAGCTTGTTTCTCTGTAAAAGTCTAGTTTTCTAAGTGTATCCTATAGATTAGGAGTAAAGTCCTCTTCCACTAGACAAAATTACTAGATTACATAATCCAAATTAAGTATTGAAAGAGAACAATCCCATTTTCTCCGCATTATGCGCCTGTAAAATTCCCACTTACCTCACTTGCGGTAACTACCTCACTTGCAGTAACTACTACTGCAAAGGCAGTTATTGAAAATCTGTATGCCACCTCAGTCCTGGAAAGATTTCACAGCTCACACTAAAAATTTGAGGGAGTGGGCAAGCAATTTTCTTTAACCTAACCAGATTGTACCTATGCTTGAGGTTTAAACTGTGCATATTTTTTTCAGAAGTACTTGAGTAAAACTTCAGCATCTTGGTAGAAAGGCTAGACTGAAACTCACCGTGCTGCAGCTGTCTGCTGGCAGCTACACAAATGTTTAAATTGAAATTAGTGTATTATATCCCCTTTGATGGAATAGATTGATTAAAAAACCTTAAAGTAATCACAACTAATGTAGAATTACGCATATTACCCCAAAATGCTGGAATTCAAAAGCTGGCTTCTCATATTTTTGTCACTTCAACCCAAGTGCATGAACAATTACCTATGCTCCTTGGCCATTACACCATCAGCTCAAACAGAAGTGTTAATCCTACTTTATTTTGGAATTTCTGGGAGATGTCTTTTTTCTGGTTATCTTCCCACCCTCTCCCCCAACCCCCTTCCATGGATGCAAGCAATCTATTTCTCAGTTCAAGGAATTTTAATATAAAAACTGTCATGTTTATATAACTTCCAATACAGCTGAACAGGAAGCAAATAGAAACCTTTATTTTATGGTAGGTTGATTCTACAGATTGTCCCATCACTGCCAAGTAAGTGAAACCCAGGCTGAACACTTAATATCATTCAGACATTCTGAAAATGCATGTTTCCTTCCTTACATGAACATTAATATTGTCTGTTAAATTGTTTAAAGTGAATGTTTTGATTTCTAGAAATGCCAAAGTAGACATGCATGAAAAAGAACTTGTTGATGAAAGTTTCTGTGATAAAGGGCTATGTTAAAGGAATAAGCCTCTTGAAAAACTCAAGAGAATTAGCTAGAGAGAATTAAAATGGACAGCATTTGAATGAATATTTTCAATCTACTGCCAGAAAACTTCAAGACAGCAAAATTCATTGCTATAAAGCTGATTGCTATTTTTTTTAAAGTATCAATATAGAACAATAACTTTTACTTTCTTCTTTAAAATAAAATACCATATCTTAAATATAAGCTTCTATGCATTTATGAGATTGTGAGTAAAGTAGAAATATAATTCTGAACAGAGCAATTTTGTCTTGGACAAAACCAGAAATCTAAACTGATAGATGGAAACTGCCTTAGTTGCAAAATAATTTTTTTACTGGTTACCAAAATAATAGTGTGACAAGTAGTTAAATGAAAGCATTTTTTTAATATACAATTTTCATAATTAATAATGCAGACTTTTTTTTACTTATTTCAGTAAATAATTTGAATGCAGTTGACCTTTCTGTTTTTTTTCTGCTGCATTATTAATCATGTTGAAGAGATCGCTAGGTTATTGTTCTAGCAATATATCTCTCACTTAGTTGAGGTTTTGCTTTGCAACTTATGCTTTTTGAAATGTAACACCTGAGCAGTTTATGCACCAGCTGAGACGGAAACAAAAAAACTGGAAAGCTTTATAAATTATAAATCTAGAATGTCAATGCATTGCAAGCATTCCATCCTACCTTTAGGTATTTGGAGCATGTATACAATCTATAGCCAGCTCTGGCCAAATTTTTTCTCTGGCAGAACACCAGCAGAATGTGGATGATGCACCTGAATTGGTCTTGAAACAAAATAATAGCTATACATAATGGATAATCCATATCTAGAAGGGTCCAGTGCTCTTCTGATTTGTGGGAGTCTGTCCTGAAAAGTGCCAGTCACTAATTACTTCCAATGAAGTAAGACAGAAGTCCTGAAAAACTTAACCTTCTCTTTCATCCTCTCAATTTATTTTTGGATAGAGGAAGAGATCATTTTCTTTACCTTCCTTCCATAGTCTTTTTTGGTTATTGTTATTGTTTTGCTGGTTTTTATTTTATTTTATTTTTTTTTTTTGGTTTGATTTGGTTTCTTTCCCTAAAGTACATCAAGTTGTCTGATAATTCACCAAAATATCTAGCATCTGAGTACACTGGTCTCTTAGTTGTACTCTTCAAAATTAGAGGTAGCTGAATTTCCTTGCCTCCCAGTTTGTATAATTCTAAAGTCTTCCTTAAGGCTTTTAATTAGGCCAAAAGAAACTTAGTACTTTGGGATGTCTGGGCAGGTCTAGTCTGAGACACCTCCTCTTATAAATAATAAAAACGTACCTTCTTTCCAGTCAAGTCTGATTTCTCAGTACCTACTACATATTGGAGTATGTTCTTTATTCCTGCAGCTTTCAGAATAATTAAAATCTGTAAAGTTTATAGTAAGTAAGGATGCTGTACCACTGTCTTACAGGCTGTTTCTTAAGAGTGAGAAAGCTTTTATCTGTAGAATATGCTGACAGAAGAGTTTACACATGCAAAACTAGGTAGATGTTTCAAGAATATTCATCTGCATACCTCACATTTCAGCTGAATATATGAGATTTCCAATCCACTTCAATTCTTACTGGACTCTATATCTTTTTTGAACAGTGTTTAAGTGGTTTTGTTTTGTCATTGATTGGTACTGGGCAAAATTTGTTTATGCAGGAAGTTTCTATGATGTCATTTGAAATGGTTGATTGAAATGAAGTGTAATTTAAAGGATTTGCCAAGACAGCAAAATCAAAACTTCAGCAATGTATTTCATGACTTTAAATAAAACTGTGACAGATTGGTATGGTACATTTCATAAGCTTTAAAGCCTAAAATTACATGGACAGCTTCCAGGTACAGTTGCGTTATTTATATGAAATTGAGACAGCACTTGCAGTGATTCAAAGCTTAGGCATAGTTTTGTTTTGCTTGGTGGAATAGTGAATTTACTCCAAACAGAGGATTCAGAGAGGCTAAAGCTGTTAGCAACAAAAGTCATCTTGTGCGCAAGCCAAAAGTGATAAATATTCAACATCAGGGTATCATTGGTGACAGCCACATTCAGGCATTGATGTCATGGAAGGAAGACAAATCTGTTCTTCCCATAGAGGAAGAACTTGTTACTTGTGTGAGTGAGTGTGCACTGGAACAGATTGCCCAGACAGGCTGTGGAGTCTCCTTCACAGGAGATATGGAAGAACCATCTGGATGCGATTCTGTGTGATGTGCTCTGGGCTGCCCCTGCTCGAGCAGGGAGGTGGGACCAGATGACCCACTGGGGTCCCATCCAACCTGACCCAGTCCATGAAATCCAGAGGACAACAATATCATTCAGGCTGTGCAACTATTCCAATCCCTAGAGAGAGCCATACTTTCTAAATAACAAGTAGGTGACTAAGTTCTTATGCTGGCTATTATCCCATTTTGTTGTCTTAGTAGAACCAGTCTGGTGGAAGACTGGCTTTATGAACTATTTTAATAGTGTACAGTAAAATACAATTTTGCAATAGTTTTTCACAGAAATTACTTTTCTGCTTTCTACATCTCTGAAGTTCAGGTTGGAAAGAAGTAGTGTCAGCATGTGAATAATAGGTGGTGCTCCTCAAGATAATGCATACAAAAATAGGTGAATCACTTTTTTAAAAAATGTTTTTCTTTGTGAAAAGTTTTTTTATCAGCTCTTCAGATTTTGAGTTCCATTCAGATTTTCATGTTGTTCCATGACTATGGTTCTCTTAGATGCTAGTGCAGAAGAGAATCCTTATATGGTCTTATTTTAAACCAAATATGCTTTGAAATAACCATTTGGCTAAAGGTACACAGAAGGCAGTATAAAAACACACCATTCACCATTCATTGTTTGGGGACAGGGAAATATTTTCAGCATTTTGCATAGAATATGTTTAACACATTAAATAATTTAAATGCAAATAATCTAAGAGAGCTTTCTAAGATCAGTAAATAGCTCTAAGTTTAGCTACACTGGACATTTAAGGTCCTCAGCTGAATAACTGTTTTCTGATTTATCTTTTTCCTTTTATTGCCTTAAATATCTGTTAAAGCAAAACTTTAAGAAAACCCATCATCACGACATGAAGAGGAGTACCCAAGTGTCTTGTACTCTGAGAAATGTCTAAGTTTCTTTTGGGTCATGAAAGATACAGTCAAGCATAGCATGACATACTTTGGTCTTTCAAAGTGCATTTAATGAGACGAGGCAAGTGCCATGAATTACTACACTTTTTTTTGAGGCAATGTAGTCACTGAGGGTGAAATTATGTTTCAAGTAAATTTAAGTGCTATTGCACAGGTTTTTCACTGGTTCTCTTCACTTCATTGATTTTTACCATCAGAACAAAACTTGTAGAAATAACCAATGATGTGGTCCCTTCTGCTACAGCAGGTAATGCTTCATTCTCCTGACTTGATACAAGAACATCTTTTAAGTAATTCATTCTTTGCATTGTTAGGCCTTTCCCTAAAAGTCTTCTCGAGCAGAAGCTACTGGTGCACAATAGCAGCGATATCCTGCTGAATAAATGAGAAACCAAAAATGCTTGTTTTGTGTATCCCCTTATGCGTATTCCCTTATGCTGTCTAGTAAGGTTTCTGCTCCTTAAAGAGAAGAGCTTCTTCCCAGTGCTGCTTCACTGCAGAGTTGGATTAACTTAAAAAAGAAAATAAATATATTCCACAGCCATGGAAAATGGGTTCTCCCTCCAGTGAATTAGAATTACTGTTACACTGGGCAAGAAAAATAGCATTTTAATGAAGCATCCACCCTCAAGCACCTTTTTCCAGAGAAGATACCTGTGAATCTTTGCCAAATACTTACATAGTTCAGCTGGGTTTGTGTTGAATTACTTGGCTGGGTGAAGAAGCTACTATATCCTACCTTTGGCAATTCAAACCTCTGTAGAAGCCTGATTTATAGCTGTCCAGGGGAACAGTTCACAGTTTTCACTATGTTTTTACTTCAGAGACAGTGTTACCTAAATAATTTTATTCTTAAATTAGTGGGAAAGTAATTCTGCAGACAAAGATATGACAGCAATTTTTTTACCCACAAATTCTCTCAAAATAAACCAGGGTAGTTCTCTTAACTATATGGTATCTTTTCATTTAAATATATCATTATTTCAGTTTTATTTTTAATTGTCTTTGCTAGTGGCAGAATTTATTTCAGTTGATTTAATTAGATTATTGCTATTTCAGACATTAATCAGCATCCTATTAAACCATCTCACAGATACTAATTATACCCCAGAAGAGCACTGTAATGTACAATCAGGGAAGAATTAGTCCTCAAGGGGCAGGAATTCCAGAATTTCCTTTGATATGGAATAAAAAGTCTCAGTCAGTTTGGCTTTAGAATTCCAGAAATATTCAACTCAAAATTTTTATCAGCTGGTGCAAACTAAATGCAGTAGGATGACTGAAAGGCTGGGCCTTGAACTCAGGAGTCGAGCTACAAAATGTTAGGACAGGTATCTTCCCACACTGGCACTTTTCATCTCCACAGGTATTTTATTGTACCTTACCACCTCTGTAGCATTAGAAAGAACTGAGAATTAATTTTAATGCTGACTGGGAACAACTAGTGTCAAACTACCTTCAAAGGCAGTTAGGTTCTAATTCAAATAACCAGGAGAGCAGAAATTATCTGAAGAAGCCCAACCCGTATCTGTCTTCTACAGAGCCCTGATTGGATCTTGGTTTATTATTTTCCTCATTACTTCAGATGTGTTTATTTTTGAAAAGCAGGTACTGACTGTGTTGGCCTTCACTGAATCAGGGGTGTAACAGATGACAGCTGCCATAGATACTTGCAATGTTAAGATGGGGAGGAATCTTTTTGGTTACTATTTTTTAATAAGCGTCCTCAAAATTATCATCTAGTACTTGTAATTAATTGTTGCATAAAGTAACCTGGTAATCTCTACAACTCGGTCTTCCTATTTACTACCCTGTACTGCAATGGAAGGCATTTCTGAGCTTTAATTCTAGAATCAGAGTGATCTATAACTCCTAAAACTACAAATTTAAGGAAGCATTATATGGCTTTATGTGACAAATTGTATAGATGAGCCTTCTGTCTATTTCATGAACTATAAAATGGCATCTTGCTTCTGGCATCCTCATTGATCTTATGTCTTTGACATGTTTAAGGTGGAGATCAAGCACCTAGAAAATAAATGAAGCTGGTGGTAGAGTTTGGCAGGTTTGGGAGCCCCTGGTTTATTCTGACAGAAAGTTTCCTCTTCCCCTCTCCCTCCACTGACAAAGTGGCCACTGCACAATGCGAGTCAGGCTTGCCAACACTTACATTTCGTATTCTGCTGTCTCTGCTTTCTCTGTGTCAGTGTTTTTGGATTGTTAACTTTGGTTGAGTTGCTTTTGCACTTCAGCGAGCATTTATTTTCTTGCTACCTACTCTATATGTATGTGAACCACCATGGCATTGACACTGTTGAATCTAAATGTTGTTTTGAAAATGTGGAGCTGACCTGAATATTAAGGAAAACTCCTGAGCTAAAGCTGGAAGTGATTTGAAGAACAGCTTATGTGTGGTGTACAGGGCTTAGCTGGTCATTAATGCTAGCAATGGGATGCTACAGTATTATGCTGCTACTGAGGCTGTTAATACTCCCTACAGTCAGAATATGTAATTGAGAGTTTCATTTTACTTCAAATAAATGTTACAGCATTTTACTGTAATTTGGAAGACACTTTCTGTCACAAACAAAATAAGTTTCTAACTTTAAACTGTTCCCCAGTTCCTGTTGCAAATGAAACAACCATGTTGCAAACTTAATAATTTCTTCCACTTAATGAATTCCTTCAGCAAGAAATCAGTGTTTCAGAAACACTTGGACAGATCTGACTCTGCTCATTTCCTGTCAGTGTACTAATTATATAAGTAGAAAAGGTTAATGTCCTTCTGAGTCAATAAAGCCACTTATTCTGGGTCCAGATTTCAGACCTGAAAAAAGTTTTGGGGAAAAAATATGCTGGTATAATAAACTTCTGAATAAATTCTTAATTCAGTAAATTCTCCTTAGGCAAAATGTATAGAGAATATTACTTATCGGTCTACTTTGTAGACCACTACCTTTCTATTTTATTAAAACTCTAATAATTTATATCTGAAGATGGGAAATTATGTAACAAGGCTTTGAAAATCTGTAGTAGCAGAGCCAAGAATTATTCTGTAACTATTTTGCAATTGATAGAATTCTTCTTTTGTCAAACAGCCAGGATTTTACTTTCTATGTAATAGTTGTAGCATTGTCACACTCCAATACTTCAAGCTTAAAGAAGTGTTTTTCTCTTCATAAGAGATTTATGCAAAGAAAATACGTAGTTCTTCATAGATTGACAGTAACTCGGAATTATTTTAATATGTGGCTGTAAGAAATTGTCTATTCCCTGTTCGATGTCTCAGCAAAGACCGCTTAATAAGCAAATCCACAGGCATGCAGACTACCTGGGATTTGGAATAAAAATGTATGTTCCTTTTCCTGAAAGCCACATGTTGGTTGGAGATAGGTTGCAGAAGCAACTTAATCAGGACTGCAGTTATTAGACCGATTTCCTGTGCCACTTCTGTTTGGTCAAACTCAACTGATGTCAAACAATAGTTCTACATTGCTGTCACTGTGGGAGTTAAATGAGACCCAGCAGAAAGGGCACCTTCCTAGAGTAAAAATATGGGATTGATATCAGAACAGGCAGAAAGAAATGTTTGCACTATGTGTGCATATGTGTGCATGTTCCATTGGAGCTGTAATTACATGTTTTACTGGGCATGTACACTAACGCTACTAGGGTTTCCTCTCAGGAAGGTGCATTTTCTGATTCTTATAGATTATTTGTTTGCTGTTTCTAAAAGAAGTGATTCTGCTACTTATTTTTTGCTGCTCAAACAAAAGATCATTGTGTTATATCACTGTATTTCCATTTCTTCAGCTATGTGTAACCTTCTGCAACATTTAATTCCTTTTCCATTGCCACACAATCATCACTTCAGCAACTGCATTTGTTCTTTTGTATGTTTATGCATATTACTCATCTATATTCAAGAAAATCTTCAAATGGCCTCACAAATTTTCAAATCGCTTGGCAATGTGTCTAGAAGCTGTCCTCCCTGCATTTCCTAAAAGAAGAATGCAGAGAAGATGACGCTTAATTTAACATATAATGAATCCCCATATCTCTTTCAACAAGTAAAAGGTTTGTCTTTTTATTTTTTTTTTTTATTAGCTTCCAGCATCTAAGCTAGGATCCAGCTTGCTATACAAATGAATTTCAGATGGATTGCTTTTAATCTGAGCTCTCTGGAAGGAAGGGAGAGTTACATCCTCTGATATTCAGTGCACCCTCCACATGTTGTCTAAGGCCCACTCCATGTAGATCTGAGATTACTTTTACTGATTTTCCTAGTTTTCTGTATCAAAATACAACTATACAATAAAATGCTCAGGAAAGAGATAAGTAAAAAAAAAATCTTTCCAGTTTTATGGTGAATATTGGCTGCACAGCAATTCCTGATATACTGATTTTTTTCGATGTCTTTCCTGATAGCAATCACTCTCCATAACATATTTCAGAGTTACGGGGTTTTTCTTATTTAGTGTGTAGGCTGTAAATGTCAGAGGCAAAATAGTGATTAGCATCTGAATATTACCATAAATAAACTGTTTTAGTAAATAGAATTCAGTTTCACCAAGTAGATTAACTTGGAACATTAGCAAACACCTAGTGTTTGAGAGTTTGTGTCTTCCTACGCAATTATTTTCCCACAATTTTGACAGGAATAAAAAGTGCAGTTGCATAGAAAGAAGCTTGAAATGACTGCTGAATCTGTTTCTGTTCACCACTATTTGCACCCACTTCATTGTGCTATATTTTGTGCCATCAAATGAGTGTATGATTTGAAGATTTATAATGTCATTAATTATATGCACTTAGTTTTCTGAATTCCAGGAACCCCACAAAAATTTATGCTTCTTTAGTATTTATTATAGTTGATCAGACATTGGAAATAAGCACCTGTTAGTTGTCAGTCTACCAGGTTCTTAAATATATATGCTTGACTTCATGCAAATGGTTCTGAGTATCTGTGGCAGTGTTCTCATGTGTAAAGTTCAGAATGCTTGTTTAAACACTGAAGGATTTAACACACACGGGACTTCATTCAACACTTTTAATGCTATCCTGCCGACAAGAATCTTCTCTGATTTAAGGTATAGATAGTGATGCCTTAGGTTTTAACTTTGCCTCTGAGAGAGGCAAGCTGAGGGGAATTACATCATTAAACTGAAGCTTTAATTGGAGAATTAACCCTGATATGCAAATGAACCAAACGTTTAAAAGTGTGAAGAACTTGTGACCTGTTGTCCATCTTAGGGTCCATCTTGGCAGTAGCCTCTGGCTCCCCAGGGGCTACCTTTGAAGGCCTTTCAAATAAATACCTACTTTTATTCCCTTACTCCTGTCTGGTCTCGGTTTCTAGGAGGCCTCTTAAAGCATCAGTAGTATTTGCCTAGTAAATGTAGTCATGGCTGTGCTGTGACTCTTACAACATGACTCTTACAACAACAAAAAAAAACAAACCCCAAAACCAAACCAAACAACCCAAAAACAACGACAACAAACCGCAAAAACTTATTTTGGAAAATTTTCATCTGTGTTTTTTGAGATATAGAAATACCACTTCTCCAGCTTGCATCCATGCCAGATTCTACGACTGCAGAGCCAGTGGGCCACAGTTATCTCTGATGGTCTTTCAGAGCAGGTATTGAAAATCTTTTTCTTCTTCTGAATATTAAGTGCCATCTTTCACAAAAATAGTGTAGAAATGCCCTTCCTAAGATGCTTTTGAGAATCAGTTGAACAATATGGCAGCTGTGAAGAAACAGTATTTTAGACTGCTCTGGAAAGCATGGTACTAAACTGGATTCCTGGTCCGAAATTGCTAGTTGCCTTTCCATTTCTAATCTGAAATCAGGCAAATTGTTTGTTATTTTGCTGACAAGGACCGATCTGAGGTAAATCACTTAACTGGAGAACTGTTTTCACACAGAAGTGAAGTAAGAGTTTTGCTTGAGAACGATTTGTAAAAACTATTATAATCTCACTCTGAATGAAGTGAGAATCTCTAAAATTGGAAAATACAGTCTGTAAAGCAAAACATCACAGGAACCCATTACCAAATAGCCTAAGTAAACCAAAGACAAATCTATCACAGTGTTTAAGGTTTTAAAGTCAGAAGTTATGCCTGAGCAGGAGATGCAATTTCTCTTTGTCTTGGTTTGAAAGGCAAGTGTCTGCTAAGGAAGGCAGGAGTCTCCGTTGGAATGGAAAATGTAGCTCCCTCTTCACTCTGAAAGGCCCTTAATTTCGAAATTAAGAGCCTTTCAGGCAACGGTAGGGGAAATAGGAACAACAGCTCTTTACTAATATATGTATAACAACGCAGACAAACAGCAATAACTATGGCAGTGACAGCAAACAGAAGCACAAACCCAGTGCAGCCTCTCTCGGCTGTCAGGCCCTTTCCCCTCTGGTGCAGTTCCAGTCACAGCCGGCAGGGGCGCTGGCGGCTCCCGGTGAGCAGGGCAGGTGCGATGGTTCCCCCGCGGCTGCAGGGGGCGCTGTGGGGAGAGCTCGGGGAGCACGCAGTGATGGCGGCCTGGGATCCGGGAAGGGATGTAAGAAAGGCTTCACAAACCCCCTGGGCAGCCGATCCCGGTGTGCGGCTGGACCCTCGGGAACAGCAGGCTGGAACAGCAGGGACGGGCACAAATCCTGGGGAGCAGACAAGTTGTATTGTACTCCAGAGCTGCAGCGGGAACCTCAGGATGTCTCTGCAGGCAGGGCATGTGGAGCTGCGGCATAGTGAAGGAATGGAGCAGTGCCAAAAAAATGGCAGAGGCAGGGAAGCGAAGGCCTGGCTCCCAGCAGGGTAGGGAAAAGCAGGCTCAGGATCCTGGGGTTTTCCTTGAGGCACCCAAGCACATGATGGGAAAAAAAGTTCCTCTTTTAGTGAGCTAGGGTGTTAAATAGGGTCCCAGTGCAGCAGCCGCTCCAGCGAGCAAGCTCCACTCGTAGTAGAAGGAAGGCAGCAGAAGGCAGAACCCCGCAGTGGTGATGAATTCTCCCCACGGCGACCACAGGCTCTCTCTCCCCTCCAAATGTTGAGCGAACAAGAGGGCTAGGGGTTGCCCTTTTCCCAGTCCAAATCTTGTGGCATCTCTGCCCTTCACAAGAAAAACCCAGGTTAAAGAGAGTAGCCAGCTGGACCCCTCCCCTGAGCTGTGGCCAGGTCTTTTGTCTGTCTTAAGTATCCAGTCCTTATTGTCTCCTAGCAACATGTAAAGGAAAAAATTCCTTTAGAGAAAAAAAACAAAAGGAAAACTCCTAAAACCCCAACACTCTGAAAACATAAGCTGTTGATTTTCACTTTGTATTTCGCACACTTCAAGGGCTTGCAAGGTTAAGAAAAGCTTACAGTTTTACCAGATGCAAACACCCGTTTGGAAATACAGTTTAATCTTCTGTATCCTCTTGAACTCTGTGTAAGCATAAAGGTTGCTATGTGATTTTCAGGGTTTTGACACATAACTCACTGCTGCAAAAAAATTGTTTTAAGCTCATCTAATAGTGAAGTTTTATGAGCAGCAGGGAAATGTCAGTCTGTCTTTCCTCAGCTAAATAATTTTATCAGAATTGTCATTGATGTGGCTTAGTTGTTATGTACTATTCTAGTATCTCAAAATATTCTGCACACATACAAATAAAGTATCTAATCCTGCAGGTTTTGCCATTGTAGGTTAAGACAATATGATTATCCTTTGCCATACGTTCATATCTTTAAGTTTTATTCATAATGATAGTTATATTTGATGACTTGGAATCTGATAACAGCAAGAAAATAATTCCAACAACTTTAAAGGTAGGTAATTGACTGCTAAGAAATACTTACCAGCTTTATACAAGTTTAGTCAGCCAAGAATTTTACACAATTAATAGTGCACTGTTTTTTAATAGTCTTCTGACTTGAATAAATTACTAGAACAAAAGGTAAGCTGGAATTTCCATTTTCTAAGGTGCTGGTTTTCTTACAGCTCCAGCCTAGCAAGGGTTAATGTTTAAATTTAAAGAGAAGAAAAAGAAGATGTAAGTTATCTGAATAGGAAATACAAAACTTGAGTATTTTCCTTCTCAAAGGCTCAGAAACCTGAACTCTTCAGCTGTGTCCATGATTGCTTTGCTCCTGGGGTACATCTAGGCTCCTGGTTCACCAGGGCCTCAGCAATTCCAGATGTAAGCAATTAATTTTCCAGATCCTGCTTATGCCTGGGTAGAATGTAGAAACTGGAGAGATTATCACTGTCATCTCACAGTAGGCCTAGAAAATAGACAAGTTCTGTGCAATTCTCGCACATACTAAGAGGGTGTATATTATTTTTACTAAAATGTCATTGCGCCTCTTTTTATTTTAAAAGAAGTATCCACATTTTATATACAATCCTTCTGATTAGAGTAAACCGTGGTGTGGCAGAATAAAATCCCTTCATCTCCCATCATTCATTAATGTGCTAAAACCACAAGCTCAGGTGGGGTTATGGCACCCTGCAATATAAAATGGGGCATTTGTAGATCCAGAGGGAGTGCAATGTAGCACACTGACTAGGATGCCTTTCTAGTGAGGAAAATTCTTTAGACCCTGCTCCCTGTACCAAGCACTGGGTCTATGTTTTGTATTTAACAGCCAGCGAATGACAAATAACCTGACTGTGTAAACATCAAATGGTGTTCTGCTTCCTGGGTGAGTTGTTTTAATTCAATAGCTAGTAGCAAGTAAATAACCTGTGGACACTGGCATGGACCCAAATTTTGAACTCCGGTCCTGGAACTGTGTCCCTGTACAAGTCAGAAGGAGAGAAGACCGAAAGAGATCTTTCCTGTGAAGTAGGAACAATGCCAGTATTCCTAACTGAGGAAAATAAGGTAATAAAAAGATGAGGAATCACTGCACCAATCACTGGGCTATGAAATGAGAGATAAAACCAGGCAATATTAGCATCAATTTGTTGTTTGTTTTTCAAACAAAGTGTTTGTTTTAAGTAAATGATGCTTAGTTAACTCCCTTCAGTCTCTAGATCCTGTTGGAACCTGTCTGTAGCCCTTTGTAAGGAACCTGCTCTCTTGAACGTGATGGGATTTGAAAAATACTGCAGCCTGAATTGTGCCCCTTGGTGAGCTTCAGGAGTGAATGAGAGGTTGAGGTTTCATCTCTGAGGCACCTCGACAGGTGATGAATTCTGGGTTTTCATAACCCATTTGAAAACCAGATGTCTGGCACCATGGTGTTTAACTTGTAGCCCTGCATCAGTTCTAGTTTTTAGGTATATAGTTAGCTACAAATCCATGTATGGAGCACCTTGGCCCTATGCAATCCTATGTGCCCTTAATGTAGCTTTATGAGTACCCATGATTGTATGTCTGTATGCATGAACAAATACATGTACATATATATATGTGAAAAACCATACTCTGATGAAATTAATGGTCACATTTCAGCTTCAGTAGAATGATGGTCTGAATCCATGTACTCTTTGCTGCACCTTTTTGCATTATTTACAAGTTGGGAGCAATATATATGTCTTTTTAATTTACTATATAATTTTTCTATTTTAAGGAAAATAATATATTTTTCTAGGCTGAAATACATGGTTTGGTAAAGATGACTAGTGGCAATTAGGCTAAATGTTCCAGTAACAGCTTAAGAATTTCAGTCAGAAATTAATCCATTGTGAATTAGTTCAAAAAGAACCTGAAATATAACTCTGACAATAATTGATATTGTGTGCTTTTATATAAGATTTGAACTCTCTAATTTCACCTAATAACTCCTGAAAACATTTCAATAAATGCTCTCTGTCTTGGAAAATAAATGGCCAGTGAAACACTTTGGATTTTCTGGGATTTTATGGCTTGGTTGATGCAGGATTTTGTAGATGTGGTTAACTTAGCATATGTATATATTGAGGAAGCATTAGGAATTACCTTCCAAATCTCTCAGCTTCCAATTTCTTCCTTTGATTTCTTTTAAAAATAATTTTAAGCAAATTTTCTTATGCCACACTGCATATCTAAGATAGGAATAGTAAATTCCTTCCCTTTGAAAAAATATTTTGAGACATGTTAGTAAAAAGTGCTATGTAAGAGCTTTGCATTATTATTGTAATTTTAGAGATAATGAATGGCATCCTAGAAAATAACTCAGTTTTACATGGAATACTAAATATTTTCTAACTTCTTGAGTTTGAATTGCTGTTCCATTTCTAAGCCTAGACTGATGCTTTGTTTGAAACCTCTTTTGAAATAATTTCCACCTGTTTAAGCAATTTCGACTTTGCTGCAGACACGACACAATAGTTGCATTATAGTGAGTTAGACTGCTTGACAAATGCAAACCCCAGGCTTTCATCTCTTTACAACTTTGTGCTAATGCTGTTCAACTATCCATCAGTTAGATGACTTGCTGTCACACAAATGGCAGTTGACAAGTGCGCCTATCAGTTCTGTTCCTACAAATTTCCAAGTTTAGGAAACCAGTCTCAGTTTTAGGCATAATTTTAAGGGAATAAATTATTTAATGAAATAAAAAAAAAGAGATCTTTTGGGTTGTACAGTTTTATTTTCATTGCTTGCATAGCAGTTCACAAGTTCTCTGAATACTTGACACAGTGTTGACTGAAACCCTCCTGAGCTATAACATCACGTACCCTTGTGAACATCAGCAAGAGCAGACTTTTCCCATAAATACATGAAAAACATTTGGAGATGTGCTACACATAGGTGTCACTACTCCAAATTTTGGGGGCTTTCTCCATCAACTCCATAATGCAGAAATATTCTCATTGCAGAAATATCTCCTCTGCTCATTTCTCCTTAGGCTGGACTGATTTCACTCAGAAAATGGGTATGCAGTTCCTGTTGCAGCATTTAGACCAAAATTAAAACCTTGTATTGGTTCTACTCAGGTGAATTGCACTGTGAGATAAATTTTCATGTGTTCTCAAACATTTTATAATTCTGAAGGGAAACATTCCAGTAACGTGCTTTTGCCTGTTTTCCAATGATACATCTTAATCACATTTAGGTTTAACACCCTTGGTAAGTGGATGAAAGGGAAGCTGAATGCTTAAACAGAGAAAAAGAGATTATGACATAATTTTTCATTAACAACCTTTGCAATTAAATTTTTTGTACATGGATTTAATTGTGAAACCTTAGGTCTTGTAATAAACAAGCTTTAGTCACATTCAGGATGAACTGTCATCAAAAGAAAAATCAGCCTCCATCTCTGTAAAAAATATTGTTATATTTAAAAAAAGAAGAAATGCAAAATAGTGGAAGGGTTTATATCTGCTGCTAAAAGAAACAATAAAATTATTCATAATCACATTTTTGTACACTAAAGTGTCCATCAAAAGCAAAGAAGAATATTTAAGTCTGTGGTAGTCTGACTTGCAAGTTTATCTACTGTTACTGCACTGGATTCATAATATGTAATGTGGTATTTTGATTATGCTTTTTTTTAAATCCAAAGATGACTGAAGTGTTCCTTTCTGGGACCTAAGGGGAAGAAAGAGAGAGATTTAACATCTGCAAATGGATCTGTATTATCTAATTGAAAAACAGAGGACATAGATCAAAAAGCTGTAATTATTATTTTATAAAGAACACTAATGGACCCCATAATAGACATAGAAAATTCCACTTTGATTATGTTCAAGCAACATTGCTGTTGTTGTCGGGGAATTCTCACAACAAGTATTATACCATGGGATGTGTAGAAATGAGATATGGAACGATATTTGGCAGATGTTCAGAGATCTTTACTTCTTCCAGCCACATGGCATGGGGGCCTGCTGGTCATTCCTCACCATGGGACCCTGAGCTCTTTTCCCTGGCCTGGGAACCCCAACCAACCACTCCAGACACTGCATCCAGGCACACATGAGCAGGGAGCAGGGGCAAACCCTGTTCATCCAGGGTCCCCTCCCCCAGACTTCCCGACAGGGAGGTATCTCCACACATTGCTCTCACTTTATTCTGCAAACTTTTTTTATAATGCAGCAAAAGTATTCTCTTTGAAAAAAGAGCACAATTCTACAGGAACTTAACAATTATGTCCTTGTTATTTATTCCTTCTAGAGGTAAGATGATTGGACATGATATAGACTTTTTGATCACCAATCCAGGACCTAGAGAAGATGATGAACTTCTGCATAAAGTTATTGACTTATGGAAAAAGCAGGTATGAACTTATCCAAAAGAGACACATGTTCTAACTCCACTGAATTAAGCCTATATACTGCTTAACGAATGTTATACTCCTTTTTACAGCTGACTGCAATGTTTTGGAGCTGAGTATTGCTCTATTTGGTTATTAACCATAATGATCTAGGTGCATCTTCTAGCTCTGGATGCTGAAGTTGACGGTTATATCAGAAGTGCTCTGCATACATTCTGTAATATCTTACCCTAAGAATATGCAGCTAGTCAGAGGTGAGAAATCAAGCTAGGTAGAATTTTGATTATCAGAGAAAATTGTTCTTATACTTTGTATTTGTTTAATTTCTTCTTGAGGTGGGAGTAGGCTTTCCCAGGGAAAGCTACTTCAGAGAGATCCAGCTTTAAGTGTAGTGGATTTAGGTGACTTCATGGTCTGAGGTGAGCAAGTCAGAAAGCCTAGGCACCAAAGCTCTGGAATTCTGGCTTCCTTTCAGTCCATTAATTAGCAATTTTCCCAGCTTCCACTGAAATATTGAAAAGCTGACATAGTTTTCCATGATGTCTGTGTTTGGAAGAATAGACACATCTTCAAGGTCCCTTCCAACCCAACTGTTAGATGTTTGTATCATTTCCTAGGGGAATTGTTTATCTAAGGGATGGGGTAAGTTTTTTTCTTGTTTTTATGGTTGTTTGGCTTTTTTTGGTGTTGTTGTTGCTTTTTTTGTTTGTTTTTGTTTTTTCTACTCAGCTCTTCAATTTCCAGCAGCTTTTAAGTTGGAAGTATCTCAGTTATAACAGGTGCAGGTAGCTCAAAATATTCCTGGGTGAGAAAAATATAGTATGTTGGGAAACTTAAACTTTCGCTTCTTCTTCTACTTTTCTAGCCAGCTGAGATATTTCTCAACATTTACTGGCAATACTGTTCATAGCTATGGAGTACATTTCAACAAGTAGAAGGCCAGCACTCTGAGGTGACTCACCAAGTGCCTCACTGCTAAGTCAAGTCAGCTTTCAGTGCAGACAGCCTGCAGAGAATGCTTTTGAGTTGATTCTTAAGCTGCCTACTTTAATTGGTGTATAATGGGTTAACACATGGAAGATTGAAAACACGAAAGCTTACGTGACTGTATGAAGTTATCTGTTTCAAGGTGGTCAAAATCTTTCAGCTGGCTTTTATGGAAGGGCTTCAAATTTGGTTTTTTTTCTTGCTAAAATGCAACATCAGCTGAATTCCTCTTCTTCCAGTTGATTTTTGGTCTTTGAAGTGTTAACAGAATTTTCTTAATTTTTAGATTTCTCTTATTTCTCTGTGGAGACTGTATGTGTTGGGGTAGATTGATAGCAGGTGCAGGTACTATTTAGACTACTAAAAGCATCAAAGCCATTGCAGTTAATGAGTGCTGAGGAAATGCTCTATTTTTATCATTTTATTATTCGTGTATAGATCCTTTCATGGTTATTATGCTCCCTTTACTATGAGAAAAGTTGCATTTCTTCTTAGAAGGTGTCTTTTTCCCTTCTTATGCACACTTGAATCTCTAGGAAACCAGGTCTGGGTCCTCAGAAAAATTATGTTTATTATAATACAGCAGAAGGGAAAAGTGACAACAGACCAAGGCTAGAGCCTGCCCTGAGTGCAGCCTTTCATTCCTTCTTTTCCACTTACATTACTGAGAAAAATGGCTGTGATCTGAGAAGTCTGACAAGTGCTCAAGTTTTTCAGTTCGCTTTGAGCTGCTTTCATTGAAAGGAATTGAAAGGAAAGAAATAGAAAATGAATTGTTCTTGCTGATTTTCTTGTTAAGGGGACTATTTGGGAGAAAGGAGTGCAAACAGAGTATGGGAGGTCAAGGATGACCAATAGGTTGATAAAAATATTAGGATTTCTCTAGAAATCTCAACATGAAGAACACATCAGAAGCACAATGGCCATAGAAACCAAACTCAAACAAGCTGGGTATAGTTTAAAGCTATGTATAAATATTTCCTGTGTTCTGTTTGTCCTCCAGATTTTTCATGATTTATACTACTAACTGCACCACCTCTGTACTGTGGCATTTTTAATATGTAGGCTTTACTGTCGCTACTGAAATATAAGCTGCCAGCAAAATTGAAAGGCAAAAGGAGAGAGGATTTATACAGCTCTTGCCTTTTTATTATTTTTGATTTCTGAGGGAAAGGGAGGACACAAAAAAAAACCCCAATAAAGCACTTTTTTACTTTTTGAAGTAGTTTGCTTCACAACTTGCCACTTTTGTGCTGCTTCTAAGCCCAAATTCATCAATGTACATCACAGAGATCATGATGTTGATTTCCTTTTGGCAGCTCTTAGTGAATGATTACACAATGTTTAACTTCTGAGTTATAGACCTCAGATTTAAATAGTTTAAAGGGCATTTTTCTTAGCTAAAAAGTTTAGTGTTACAAGATCCTTCTAACTGAAATCTGCTGAAAAATAAGTGGCTAAATCAGCACTAACCTGCTCTTTGATGCAGCATCTCCAGGGATAAATGGGCCAAGGAACAGAGAACACAAAGTCTTCAAAGTAGAATGGCAAAACAGAAAATCTGTGATGCAGTACACAGGTTATGGTTTTAATGGTTTCACAAGCCTTGTAAACAAAGTAAGAAATTACTTCTGTGGATTAGATGTTGAAAGTCTGTGGACAGTCTGAGCCATCTGTGTTGATGTAGCTTCATTCACATACTGTGAAAAAATGCTTTCATTTTTTTGCTGAAAACCTATATAGCTATATTAAGCACTGTTCCTGTTATATACATACTTTCAACAATGGAAGAGATACTGTTACTGCAGGCATTCCTGCACTCTTCAGTTTTTCTCTTTGTGTTCATGTAAATGTAATGTTGCATTTTTCTCTTGGCCTGAGGAAAATGAGTAATGGAGATGCCTGCCTGTGCTTAACTATTTTAGTATATTAGTGGTCTGATTTAAACTCCAGTATTCACCCTTGATGAGGTGATCAGGAAGGGGAAGGCTTGATGTCCCATTAAAGAGGATGGTGAGGAGCAAGTAATATTTTTTCTGTTGCTGGAAACAGATTTTTGGAAACAGCATTCCCAGAATAGCCACACATTCATTATTAAATGACAGCTGGATTTTACCAGCAACAAAACCTGTTTCTAAGACAAGACACAGAAATGGTTAAGAGGCCAGAGCAAAGAACCTTTTGTTTCAGATGAAAGAATGCGAAAGGATGCAGAGCTCCTTTTTGAACACATATTATCTCAGCTTTCTTCTCAGTGCATTCTGAATATTTTGGTTTCTGTCTGACTCAGCTGCAGAAATTCTTGCCTAAAATAAACTATTGCAAGGTGATTAGAGTCCTGGTCATGAGAGATCTGTAAATTTATTTAGAGAGTGTATAGGGCTGAATGTGATTATCCTGCTTGTGAGGTTATTGTATAAAGTAGACAGAAGTGTTCCATTACCTGCTATGTCCTAAGTGATCCAGGCATTAGTGGCAATTCTTCAGAGGGGTGATCTTTCTGGTGTGTATTGTATAGCTGTATGTGGGTGATAGGTGTGTGTAAGGCCCTGTCTGTCTGTCTGTTTATCTTACTCAGCAGTGCAAATGCTCATGGCATACAGAGGTAAACACCTTCACTCATGGATTCCAGGGCTAATCTGTCCATTGCTGTCAAAGCCAGGCTGCTCCAGACATGCTCAGAAATAGACCATTCCAACACACAGCGAACTTTGAGAGGAAAAAGGACCAAGGCAGCTGCATGATTAAGCAGCAGGTGGCGAGTTTTACATTGCTGATCAAACCTTTGAAGCCATTTTCTAATGACTTCTTACCCTAAAAGGTCTGACTTCTCCCAGGCATCAGTTCCTTTAGCTCTTCCAGTTTATAGAATTCTGTCTCACCTAGGTTGAAATTTTTCCAAATTAACATGCTACATCCTAATTTGGATTAGATACGGTAATTTAACTGAAAAAAAAAAGAAATCCAGTTTCACTTTATTAAACTATTTTAGAAGGAAATTTAGAGCAACAATGCATATACATTTCAGAAGAACATATTGGATTATATTTTCAGATGATATAAAATGATTCTTCTTAGCTTTAACATAATTAATCCAACTACCAACAGGTGTGAATAATGACAGCATGTAACACTAGATATAGAATAGGATTCCATTTATTAAAAATGACAGAGGATGCTAGTGACCATATTTGATTGATTTTTCAGTGATTGATTTGATATTTTTCTAAAAAGTCATACTTTTCCTCAGTTTAAGCATGGTTATACTCCAATATCAATGCTATTGATGTGGCAGCACTCAGCATATTTAAGTAATAGTGCACAGTCATTCTGTAAATGGAAAATTGTTGAGGGTCTTAACATAACTGTCCTAAAAAATGCATTAAGTTTTGATGGTGGTGTAAATCTGAGAAATTAAAACGCCCACACTTTGGAACGTGGTTGTGTAAACAAGGCCTACAGCACTTTATGGTGTATAGATCAAGCTGAAACGTGCAAAGAACTGCAGATTCCCTGACACAGTAATGAGAAGGCTGCTGCTCTGCAGCTAGCAGTGGCCAGAACTTCCCATAATCTTCACAGCTGACTGCCCCTTCAGGCAATGCCTTTTCCAAATGTACAGAAGTGCCATTTCAGCTTTACTTTGTGGGATGATGGTGATGTGCACTGTCTAATTATACCTGGTTAATTGGAAATGCTATCCCAATGCATATGACCTAGGCTTTGGCTCCTATTTAATGGTGATACCTTGATGTCTGGTATAAACTATGTAGTGTCCCAAATCTCCAAGAGCAAAAAGAAAAATTAAGCAAAAGGTGAGAAAGTACTGCTAAGAAGCGAACAGATTTTTATAGAAAATGGGAAGACTGTCAGTGCATAATCAAAGCATGAATTCATCAATTAATTGTCAATGAATAGTGATACTAAAATTATTTTTATTAGCAATGAAAGCAACAAAATTAACCTGAAGGGAGGATGGTTTCATCAAAAAAGGGCAAGGAAATAAGCAGTTATGCATTAACATGCAACAGCTGTTTTGAATATATTTGGAAAGAGCAAGCATCAGTGCCTCGTGATGCTGGGGTAAAATTAAGAAGAAATTACTCTTTTAAAGATGGATGTTACAGAGCACCTGCTAAATTTAAGAATTTTCAAATCAGCAGACTTGGAAACTAGTAATCCATGAGAAGAAGCTACATAAGGAGTTTTCTCATATCAGCTTATGATAAATCTTCACAATCAGGAGAAGTTCCAAAGAAGTGAAAGAATATCAATGCAAATAAAATAGTTATCATTAAAAAGGCTGACTTGCTGACCCATAAAAGAGCCTGTAACTGATTTCCAGTAAAATAATGGGATTGTTAATTTGGAACTATCATCAGCAAAAAGCTGGAGGCTAAAAGTGTGATAATACCTATCAGTATCTCTTCATGGAAATCATACCTTGTTAAGTGTTTTTGTTAAGCTTTTTTTTTTTTTTTCTTTTGACCAGAATTATATCTCTGAGTGATAAATTAATTTTATTGCTGTAAAGTATTCTCTAAGGCATTTAAGATTTTGTCATGTAAACTTACCACTGTCATGTAAACTTACCACATCTGCACTATATAAAAGAAATAATCAAAAAGAAATAATCCAAAAGAAATAATCAAAATCTGTTTTTTAATACTGAGGTATTCTTGAAATATATCTGAAAAATCAGTTCATTGTTACCTGCGACATTAAGCAGTCTCATCTGAAGACCTTTTGTCCTGGTTTTGGCCCAGATCACAGGGAAGGGGCATGGCCAGACCCTAATACCACTAGATATCATTTTTCAATATCATTTTTCAGTACCACTTTATATCATTGCCAGGGATGGGGGAAGGGGTCTTTCTCTCCTCCTAGAAGAAGAGTGCTCCTTCCAGTGGGAGAAAGTGTGGTAGTTGAAATGGTCTGCTATTTTGCATGTAAATGGTTTCTTTGTCTTACACCTTTTGTTATTAATACTGTTGCTGTTACTGTGTGTTTTCTTATCTCATTGCTGTTTCCAGTAAATTTTGCTTATCTCAGCCAGTGATCTTTACCTTCCATGCTTTCAGTTGAGGGGAGTAGGGTGAAGTGAGAGGAGTGGTTTCAGCAGGGCTACTAAACTGGACAATACCATTCCTAAAACATGCTGCCATTGTAGTTAACCACTGACAGTCATCAAATAAAACCATTTCTAGACACTCTCATTTCAACACTGCAATTTTTAAAAGCTCCTTGTCCAGGAGCAGGAGAATGTGTAAACATTTAAGTGAATTCAAAGCAGAAGCAAGAAAGTCGTCCAAGGACCTAAAGAAATGGATACTCTGTCTAAGCAAAGGACATGGCAAGGATCTTTCAACTCTCTGGAGATTCCAGACCTTGTCACAAGGAAATCTCCTGCAACAGATACAGTCCAAATGGACTCTTCCCCTTTGGAATCTGCCAGCAAGACTGTGCACTGGACTAATAGTTTTTTCTAGATGTCTGACACAGGAACACATCAATCCTTACTCAGAAATTTCTGTTGACATTAAGTAGAAAAAGGCTTAGAAGAAAAGGAGTGAGGGGAAGAATTGCAAATACTAGCTCTTTACTACGGGGCAGGACATCACTACTGTCAGATATCTACCAGTGCAGATTTCCCTCAAATATTTTTCCAAAAGCTGAAGCTGTTTCATGACTCTCCCTAGCTGAAATTTGCCCTGGCACAGTTCCTTGTTTACTGAAATAACATTTCACATTAATTTTTTAAGACAACTGCCTAGAACTCTGGTATGACATTAAAACCAGTTCAGCAATTCAGTGTGAACAATATCTTCTCTTTAGGGCTTACTGCTTTATTGTGATATCATTGAATCAACATTTGTAAAGGAGCAGCTGCCAAGCAGAAAAGTTGATGCCATGGATCATTTTCAGAAGTGTTTTGCAATTTTAAAATTATATCAGCCAAGAGTAGACAACAGCACTTGCAACACATCAAAAAAATTGGAAATGGCAGAAGTCAAAGACTGGAAGGCAATCCGTGTGGATCTGGTCATCACCCCCTTTGAGCAATACGCATATGCTCTGTTAGGCTGGACAGGCTCCAGGGTAAGTAACCACAACAGTATATGTTTTCTTAGCATTGCAAACATGTTTTTGTTGTTGCAGGACCATTCAGAGTTCATGGATTTAAAAAAAAAAAAAATTCCTGATGTCCGAACATCACATTTCATACTGTCATCTGCCCCGATCATGGGTTGGAGGTGATGAATTCATTACTAACATTTATGGATGTCTCTCCAGAGGAGTTAAGATCTATTTTCCTCAAAGCTAAGTGTTTAGGTTCATGAGCTGGAGAGATAGGTTTTTGGTCAGTTGTCTTTTTACATTGTAAACAAGCAATTTAAATGGTTACTGAGTAGAGAAACGATTTGGAAAGTGTTACATAATTTTACAAGAAATTAAACATTTGAGGAATGTTCTGAATTGGAATTTAATTTGTTTTGGTGGAAATTGAAAGTGATTTGACATCTTTCTCTTTGGATTAGGTCAGAAGTTTTGTTTCACTTGCATTTTAATTGACTTTCAAATTGTAAAAACTGGAAAAAATTTAAAATTAATTTTGAAATAGAATAAAATTTATTTTGATATATATTTTAATAAGAAAACTTGAAATGCTAGCTGCTTTCATAATAGACACTAGTTATTTGGCACAATATAAAATAGTACACTGTTTTCAAAACAAAAAATTCTGCCTAATGCAAGCTCAAAACTCAAATTATTAATCTCTCTGCAGACAGAATTATTTTTTAATCTGTTTGACATACTTGTCTTTTGATGTTAATTTTGTTAGGGGGTGATTATATGGTACAATGGAGAGCTCCTGAGCCTTCTCTGAATGATTTTTTTGATGTGTTGGAAGCAGTACTGGTGCCTTGCCACTCTGTTCTACTCAGGTTAATTGGAAGGGGATAGTTTAGACCAGACAAAATGTTGAAATTGATGTGTTCTGCTGATCTTATGAGTTACTTCAGTCACTTTATTGAGATAACAAAATATATTTATTTGGACTTTGGATTAAGTTCTGCAGGCTTTGGGGTCCTTTCTTATCCTGGAAGTGTTTGGCAATTTAAAAGCCCTTTTCTCAACTCTGTAGATAGGTGTGTACACTAAAAACACACAGTGTGAGGCCCTTTGGATGAGTAGGCAATGACTTTGTTTTTCTCTGCCTCACTGAGCTCCTACTCCCTGTTGAGTTAATTCATCTACAGACTGTGGGAGCCCATCACAGGTTTACTTTCTTATACAGTGCCCAACTACTCTCAGAGTAACCAACTGAAATGATGGACAATTCCCTATCAAAACATTTCCTTTCAGATGATTAATTTTATCAGACCATATTCTTTTCATAGAGGTAATTTTTACATATTAGTTTATTATTTGGGTTGGTGTTAGAATTTGTGGAGGTGCCTTCCCCTGAAATCCCGGGGGGAGGGACCCTGCAGGGTACGGGTCTGTCCCTGTCCCTGCTCCCATGTCACTGTGCCCCATACCTGTTCCTGATTGGGTGTGTGTGTGCCTGGGGCCCGGGAAGAGAGCAGGGTCCCATGACTGGGGTCTGCCTGGGAACTCCATCCATGCAGCTGGAGGAATAAAATAATCCCTGAACATCTTCAAAAATATTGCTTCATCTTTCCTTCCAAGTTCATCGCTATCTTATACTTGTTGTAAGGATTTCCCCACACTACAACAAGAAATCTTATGCAAAGGATAACAATTTTGGTTTGTGAAAATGGCTGATATTTGCTATATCTTTGACAGCAATTTGGGCGTGATTTGAGGAGGTATGCTTCTCATGAAAGGAAGATGATATTGGATAACCATGCATTATATGACAGGAGAAAGGTACTGTTTATTCTCAGAAATAAAGCTAATGTGTTTTTGTTTCTGTGTCTGCATTTCCAGTTCATTTTTTATGCTCAAGTATATAGAATATTTTAGCTCGATCATTCATTTGGTGATAGAAAACAGTTCCACCTTCACAAGATTTAGTTTCACTGGAACAGCCTGATTAAATCCAAACAAGCAAGTCTGAAAATCCTTTTTTTTTTGGGCAATTGTGAAGTAATACCTAAAGTGTCACAGGAAACATACATTAGACATTTGTGTTTGATAGGAACTGTGCAGCCTTCACAAAACTGAGAACAACCCATCTGTGGGTATTTGAAAAAGGTATTTAACTGTCCCATTTCAGAAGGAGAGGTCATTTCTGTGTCCCAGGCACAATTTCAACTGGTATTGGGCTGACATTTCAAAGGAAGAGGGGATATTGAGTGGTACAGGCTCAGTTAGAAGGCTTGAGGAAGATTTTGCAGGGTATGACACTAAGCAGAGATCAGGGATCTTCCTGCTTTTAAAACCCTGCATTCAGGAGTCTGCGTGGAATTGTTTAGTCAAGCTTGGCAGCTTGGGGAGTAATTGGTATAATTTCTGGTGTAAATGCTCTTGGCTGCAGTTATACTGATCTCTGCATTTATCTGCCTTAATGTCTGTATTTGTATTAGGCCATTTAAATAGTAAGGAAAAATCAATACTGAAGATGCTTATTGATGTCATTATAGGGAAAAGGCAGAAGTACCATGTCAAGACTTTACATTAATCTTTCCTATATACTCCTTATAGAATGGAGACTGCTTTTAGCACCCCTGCTTACATGAAGTATTGTCTCATTGCTTCTGTCTGAGATGCAGGAGTGTTCTTAGCCATCACTCCATTTCAGTTGGCTCCATATGTGCTTGTCAGGTCCAGATGCTACTATAGCATCCTTAGCTCACATGGAAACCTGGGGAAATTATCAGGCTAATTATCCATTTAGTCAGATATCCTGTCTCCAGCAATTGTCAATACTAGATGCTTCAGAAGAAAACATAAAATCAATAGTAGATAAATATGCTATCAAATCTCTAAAGAGGACGTTTCTTCACAAACTCAGGGATGATGTCAGTGTATTTCTGCCTGTCTTATATTTTGAAAGCATTCAAAATGTAAACTCTTTGCCTAAACATAATATGGCTGCTGTTATTATCTGCACTTTAATATGTGCTCTGTTCCATAGCTTTTTGGGTGTAACAGAAAATGGCACTAAGGAAAACCAAAGAATTTGAGGAATATCAGTGTTACTTTTTGTGTGCAGCAAAATTTGCCTGCTTGGTGTATAAGTATCATTATATCTGTTGCTTTTACTCTGAGGCATTCAGAGATGCAAAATGGACACTGTTCATTCACGATCAACATCAGTCTTTATTATTTTTTTCTTGATTATGTTCAGCCTTTATAACTGACATACCATTTAAATCCTTCTGGGAAAGAAAATGTGTGTTTCTATGTGGTTTTGACTGGATTAGCCAGGATGTTTCACAGATAAATGATGAGTTTATCTTCACAGTGTCCTCTGAGAAGAAAGACTCTTGTCATCCCAGATTTTCAAGTAAAGAGCTGAGGCAGAGAAAGATTTAAGGTCTTAAACATCCATTATTTCAAGGGCTCCACATTTGCAGTGTCCAACCTGAAGTTTCTCCTGCTGAAAAAATGCCTTGGGAATTTGAAAAATACAAAGAAAGGTCTATACCCATGTCATGGTTCCCAAAATCATCAACTGTAACTGTAACTTAATCTCCAGACCTTCTACCTTGAGATGTCTGAGTCTCAATTTATATTTCCTGAATTCCTCAGTTGTACTGCCCAAAACTGAAGAAATGGACCTTGTGAGAGGACTGAGAAATAAAACTCAGAAAATTTTCCTTGTTCCTTATCATAAGGCAGGAGTTCTTGACAAAGGCAAAGATAAAAACCCAGCAAACCAAAAACTGAACCAAACTCAAAACACCCAGACCAAATCTTCAGGGAAATTTTCAACTGTCTTGACCACGAAGTCTTTAATCTTCAATTTTCAAATATCAAATGAGGTACATGAATGGGTCAGCTGTCCCTTTCAGGGAGGGACTTTGCTTTCAAACATCAATCTGTCATCACCCGTGTCCCCCACTAATATCTAAGTCTGCCATTTCTCATTTAAGCCCAAACACAGCTAGTTTGCTTCCAGTTTTTGTTTTTTTATTCTGTAAACCACAGATGCACTGCTGATTTCAATCACAAGAAGTTGTGTTAATATGTTGACACAGCAGAATACTGTTCTTGTTTCTGCTGCAGTCTCAGAAATATCTAAATTACATTAGCCAATTTTTTCCAGAAAGAAAGAAACTTCTAAGGCAGATATACAATATGAAAAATTTCAGATCAGGTAGCACTGAAGTTATAATTGCTTAACATGGGCTCTTTTTTCAAGTAGTGTTATTCTAATGAGAAGCAGGGAGATGACTCCCTGGAAAGTATTCTAATATTTATAATCTAATGTGCTAAATTCAAATAAATTTAAAAATTATTTTTAAGGTTGCAATTTTGTATTAAGTTATTCCCACAAATGACATTTTGAACAAAAAACCTTCCATACTGCCACCCAGTGCGTGGTAAGATCAGAAATGTGCAGGATACAGCAATGATGTCTGTCTGAAATTTGAGATGATAATGGAAGAGGAGAGCTTTGCAGTAAATTATGTGGCTGCCAAGTTTGATTCATTTTTAGGGTCATCAGGGTAGTAAACTTAAAATAAGTGATAAAAAAAATAGTAATTTTACACAAGGGAACACATGCCCAAATTGTCAAATGTTTAGGGTTGGTTTGTTGGTTATTTTTTTACATTAAACTATGAAGAGTAGAGAAACTACTTTATTTTAATTCTAGCACTTTTCTTTTTAAACTATTTGACTAAGAGAGAACACTAACATAGGTGTTTTATCTGTACCATTTCGTAAAATTAGACTGGAACATGAACATTTGTATTTCATAAGTTCATTTTTCTTTGTGGCAGAAAATCTTCCTTTCTCAAAGCTAAAACCAATCAGGAAGTGGATATCCCTTGTGCAAGCTGCTCAAGATCCCTCAGCACAACTTTAATTAAGTTTAATTAGGCACCATATGTAAAAACTGAAACACATCTTTTCCATATTTCTCTCCTTTTTTGCTGAAGGGAGATTATTTTATGTTGCTGGCTCTGTCCAGACAGACAAACCTTCATGCACAACTCTAACAGTCACTGGGGTATTGACTGGGGTGGAATTTGGAAGCTGGGCCAAATCCTTTCTTCATTCTTTTTCGTTTATTAGTCTGTGTGTGTACAACAAAAAGGATAGGAAGATTGGGATTCTTGATCTGCTGAAGACCGAGTCCTTTCCTTAAAAACACTTGCCTGTCATAATTTAAAATTTTGCAAGTCTTTATAACAAGTTAATAAACTATGCTATAGCAAACAATATTTGCTCTTCTTTAATTTTTATTTGGTGGAATGTAACAGTGCTTATGAGAGAATGTCATTCCTTATAAAAGAAAACAATTTCCTGATTTGCTCTACATTTCAATATATAATTCAGTATACTTTATTCTTCTATATTAATATTTATCAGCCCTTTGGCACAGATGCTTGCACTGTGGCCTACTGCTTGAAATGTGATGTGTGTCACAGAATCCCTGATTCCAGCGTTCAAAGGGTTGCATCAGGAGAGAGTCCTGCTCGCTTTAATGTATTTCCAAAGGGATTCTGCCTGGAATAGGGAGCATTAACACAGCAGTTAGGAATCAATTACATAGCTTTGCAGATGGGAACAAAAGGAAGAGAAATTTTCTCCAGGGACTCGTTACAAAGTTACACTGTGAAATTATTCCTCAGCCTTGATTTATATTTTTCTTTTGAGTGTGAATCTTTTTCATGTATTTGTTGGTTTTGCAAGACAGTGTGCAATTATCAAACTAATGATTTTTTTCAGTTCTGTAGTAAGAAGGGCATTTTGTAGATCTTCCTTTCATAGGAAAATTGTGACCAAAAAATTGAAAATTTGCTGCCAAGTATCTGTCAGCCTCTTTTACATAAAAAGATGAGTGCATGTCCAAATCCGTGTCTCTGTAGAACTGTGTACTAAAGGTATGGAAATCAGCCCCTGTCTGTATCAACCTGAGGTACGTAGTTCCTGTGATTTACACCAGCTGGAGGTCAAACCTTACTATGATCCCCACTCTTACAGAATGGAGTTCATTGATCAGTCATGAGGAAGAAAGAGAAATTGCATGTTCCCTGTGTCTAATGGTATTATTGCTGCTACAAATGGCATGGCATTTTTATGATCGGGGGAATAAAATTCTCATTGTAAAACTTTCCCAATTCATGAATGAACAACACACTCTCTAAGAAAAATATAAATGGTCCAGAAGTTTGACTGTTAGCTTACAACTTGTGTCACTCTATAGCCAAAATTTCTCTGTAGTTTTAAGCAGGTCCTCAATCTCACTTCCCAACAGTAATTCCTTACATTGTGGAAAAATACTACTTTTTAAAATGCAGGATTTATCAACCTTTTTTACTATTGCTTCCTAATTAAACTGCCATATCTGAATTAATTAAAAATTAGAGCCATTTCCAAATACTTCAGAATCCATAGGAAAATAAACATCTTTTTTTTTGTTTTTACATTTTGGTAACTATTTGGAAACTATCCCTTGATGTAAAGAACGAGGTTTAAAGCTCCCTCACTGTATGTCACACAGTTTCAGCTGCAGTGGGGTTCCCTATTGCTCTTTCATTCAGAGCAATACTTTTCTTGATGCCATTTGCTGTTCAGCAGCTACTCAGAACCAGCTCTGCATAAACCAGGAACTAACTTCAACAGTTCCATGCTAGAAATTCTGAGCGATATATTTCCTCAAACTGTTATCTTTTGAGAATGGGAGAGTTGAGCTGAATGAGCAGTGGGGTAGGATGGGCTGGAAGGCCCTAAACTGCTACAGATTCTTTTCTCTATTCCTGTTTCATGTGAGGAGATTTCTGAGGGTGACATGTGGAACAGTATCATGGCTGGATTGTGGCCATGTAAAAAGTGTCTCTTCTGCACTTTATACACCAATCACCAATGGATAGTCTTAAAACAGATTGGAGGATTGAATTTGTCTTGTAAATTCTGATTTATAACTTACATAAACACATATATTTTCACAATATTGCAGGAAATACCTTTCAATTCAAATCCAATTGCTACTTTATGCAGTTCATGGGAGCAAAATGAAGTGATGTAAATAATTAGCATTGCTTGTTTTTGGTGAAAGAATAGCTGGAGCTCTTAGGGTATAATAGATTAATTGAATTATTAGCATATGAATGTTCTTGCACTGACATTGTAGGTTGATTTTTTGGAAGAGAAGGATCATGAGTTCAGTGTTATTTTGAAGAGTCATTGGAGCAGAAAGCAGTTATTAATTTTATGTCCTATGTAAATTTAAGATGTGAAATAGGTCCCTTAATGTTTACTACTAGAGAAATATTGGAAAAAATATGACACTATACTGATGACTGATTGATGATTGATGACAATTTTGCATTCAAAAAACCTTGTATGAATTTGAATGGCATGAAATGTTATTTAGTTGTTGAATAACAAGAGAGGTGGTTTATATAACTGTTCTGAATAACAAACTCAAAAGATGCTCTGAAAACTTCATAATGGGACCCAGCTTTGCAAGCCATTAAATGCTGTGCAGTTACACTAAATATGGTAAGATTCTGTGATCCCTGTTTTTTTAAGAGAAAATTTACCATTTCTTGGGAAACCATAATAACCATGAAAGGGGAAATTTATCCTGGGATATCTTTTACATGGCGAAGCTCACATGCATTCAAATGTCACCATCAGTACTGTGCAGTCTTTTACCACTTGCCTGCAGAATGCTGTCTAGGAAAAGCCTGGCTGACTCTTCAGGCAGGGCTTGTCCTGCCTGCCTTTGCTGTATCTGTAAAGCCAAATGAAGGTGTGATTACAGCCCCAGTAAATGACTATTTTATGAAGGTAATGCTCTAGTGGGCTGGCTTCAGAGTGTCTGAGTTCTGCTACTGCTCCTCTTTTGCCCAAGTAGCTGCTTTGCAGACAACCTCAGTGTTTGCAGCAGGCAATCCATCCAGCCGTGCCTGGCAACATCCTTGAGCTTCTAGCCTCCCTCATGATATTCAGATTTTTCTCTGAGTCTTCATCTGTGTTGTGACTTTTATTTTGAAACATGCCTTACCTGACAGTGACCATGCTGGTGCAAAAAGTCCTGTGGTGGCTTGGCTTGGAGGACAGAAATAGCTCTGAGGAAGCCAGACTGATTGCAGGTGGCTGGGTGGTTACCTGCACGTGCCAGAACTTTGTAAATATGTCTCCTAATAAAAAGCCAGCTTTGTGTTTCAAGCACGTATTCCTTTTTTTCACCGCCCAATACATTATTTCTCAAAAATCTGTACGACCAGAAAGAGCTGTCTATTAATAATTTTACAAGCTCATTTTATTACATAAAGTTGTGTAATAGTCACGTGTTTGATTGTGTATTCAGTAGTTACAATCTCTAAGTCAGTTTTTTGATGTCATCTGAGAACATTTACTCCACACTACCTTTCATTGAACGAAGATGGTTGCAGAAGTTTACTTGCACAGTTAAAGAGACATTTTTTATGGTTCTGTAAAACTGGATGTTATAGTCTTATTTTGGCAGATGCTGCTCCAAAATTATAAAGTTATAATGGTGATATAATCAGCCTTGAGAACATCTTGGTGAATTAAACATGCTGCAGCTGCAGAGTTTGCTTTAGACATCTGCAACAATGACTTGATTAAAGCTACAGTAAATATAAAGATCCAAAGTTTATAATATTGATTTCCAATGTGCTCTCTATTACTACCTGAAAGTAAGCTATAGCCAGGTGGGTCTTGGCCTCTTCTCCCAGGCAACAGTGGCAGGACAAGAGGGTGTCAAAAGAGGGTTAGGTTGGGCATGAGGAAGAATTTCTCCACAGAAAGGGTGACTAGGCATTGGAATGGGCTGCCCAGGGAGGTGGTGGAGTCACTGTCCCTGGAGGTGTTTTAAGAAATGACTGGATGTGGCACTCAGTGCCATGGTCTGGCTGACAAGGTGGTGCTGGGTCATTGGATGGACTTGATGATCTCGGAGGTCTTTACCAACCTAATGGGTTCTGTGCTTCTATGACTACTACAATTAAAACACTGAGTCATTGTAAACAGATACACATACTTTCATTTACTTTTCAATTCTTCTCACTCTCTCTCAGGGAAGTGGAAATTGCATATGTGATTTGGGTGATTTTTTCTTTTTGCACCTGGTCTGTTTTTAAAAATTAAGAATTAAAATAATCTACTTTCCTTACCTCTTGGTAAATTAAAAAATGATTATGCATTTTCTTACAAAGCATGCTTCTTCTCAGTGTTCTCTTAGCATTTTAAATGTTTCACATGCAGTATATGATTGGCCATTTTACTAAGTTTGCATGTAATTCATATATATATATTTAGCTAAGCCTAATCTCTTTGTAATAGCAATCTGTACATCTAACACAAAGATAAAAGCACCTAATTGTCATTTCCTTTACTCAGTGTGTTTTTTTAGCAGTTCAGTGAAACTTGTATTGCTAATGAAAAGACATAAGTAGGTGCAGATCCTGAATATTTTGACTATACCTTTTTACTCAATTTCTAGGGCAGTACAAAACTAATTATTTTCAGTTGATTTAATTCAATTATTCAATCAGTATGGTGGGGTAAGTTATCTAATGTCTCATATTTTCTGTCAAAAGAAAAAAGAAATTAATTTGAGAAGAAGCTAATTAGAGAGGATGCTGTAAAAGGAAGGAGCTGAGGACCAGAGAGGAAAATGGCATAGGAAGTGGGAGTCAGAAGGGGATAGTGGATGTACAGATTTGATAGGTGGCTGGAAAAAGCAATGTGGAAGGGAAAGGGTAGATTTAATTAGCAGCTCCATCCTGGAAAGGAATCTGGGTTGGTTGAAGTGACAACTGAAAAGGGGCATGAAAATAGAATGACAGGGAAGAGATATGAGTGGAAGTCTGATGGACTGAAATTAAATTCATAAGGCTAATGCTCTAAGCTGGCAACAAAACATAAGTAAAGGTTCAGTTGCCCCAAAAACTGAGTAAACCACGCATATCACACTTAACTCTGGGTATGGAATGAGTGGAGCCTAGAATTACATTAGAAATCTGTGGGCAGAGATCAACAACTTAGCATAGGGACATAGCAAAGACAGGGAGCTTGAACAGACACAGATTATAAAAGCTCAGTTTCCTACGACTGAGTGATCACACATTGGTCTGCTATTCAAGATTGTGTCAGTGCTGTCAGCAAATATTTGTTAGCCCTGTAGCACAGTACATTTCCTGCCTAGTGAACAAAGCCCAGGTACCTTACAGGGTTTGAAGTGAGCAGCATTTCTTTGAAGAAATGAAGTCTCTATGCATATACATAGGAAAATTGAATTAAGGTTAAAATTCAATCAACCATGTTCTGGGATTTCTTGAATTGCAGGTCTTTGATTTTGCAATCCCAATAAACTTCTTCTGAAGTGGTTTGTTTACAGTAATCCCATATGAGTTACTCACAACTGAGTTTCCTAAAATCCAGTATTCTGCATTTTTCTCGTTTTACTCTTACAAAGCTTTGTAAGGCAAAATACAAAAAACCCCAGTATTTGAGAAAGCTGCTGTAAATAGCATAGACTTAAAATAAAAAATGAGTATAGCTAAAGTGAGAAAGGAAATAATCCCTGAGAATATTTTTAAGGACTTTGTGATGGTACAGAGATTGTCAGAGAGATGCAGGGGACAGTAAGTTTTTTATCTGTTTTTGTCTGCAACGGTGTGCTACTTAACAAGTTAAAATTTTTGCCTGGGTCGTCAGATAGGAAGTTCCAAGTTTCTTTTCACTTTGTGTGCCCCAAACAGAAAACATTTTAGTCTGGATGGGAATGTATTATATTGTTTATTTACTGTGGAATGTTTTTAATTTTTAAAATTGTAATGGGAGATTGGATGCATAACAATGTAGTGTTTTGCAACAAATTAACCACAGATCTGTAATTTTAAACAGAGAATAATTGCATTTTATGTACAACATGATCCTATTTACAAACTATATTAGTAAGTTCTCTTAAGTCAACAGATAATGTTTTTTAATATTTTATTTCTCAGACTGTCAGTGCTTCAGCACTGGTCTTTTTCCTTCATCAAAACTACTTGGAGTAAGTAGGTCACATGTAGAAAACCTGCAGATATTGTGCTACACTATACACTATGTTATGAAATAGTTGGGTAAGTGCCTAGAATATTCTAATATTAGCCTGATTTTTCTGTTTTACTTGATTAATTTACTTGTTACTGTTCAGAATTTAATATCAATAAACCTGTAACAAGACCTAGACATGAGTTTAAGAGAAACATTCCAGTCTGGTATTTCTGATTAAAAGCATAGGACATGTCCAGTGGTAAAATGAAATGAGAATTTTTGAGTATGGCTTCTATTACCTTCAAAAATTATTCATGCCCAGAATTATTAGAATAAATTCCACTGCATTATTTTGCATCAGTACCATAACACATGATTTTACCTGAGGGCATCAAGTCAGTGGGTAATGCTTGGTTTGTTATAATGTCAATTCAAAGAGTAATTTTTTTCTCTCTGATTTATTTATCATCTTATTTGTAGTTGGATTAGAAACAGATTAGTTTTTATTTTAAGGCAGGCATGCTGATGTGAATGTTACAGCAGAAAATACCAGTTAAACATGAAAATTGCATATGGAGATAATATATTGTCAGAGAATCTTCAGGTTATTGCTTCTGAAAACTGTTATGATACTGTCAAATGAAAAATGCATAGTGTCTGCACAATGTTGTGGGATATTATTATTGAATTTGTTGACATACTTCATATTTCTAGCACAATTACTACTTCAGTATTTATTCTCTATAATTACAATAAAATTGTTTGCACTGTTGATAGTATCATTCATAAACATAGCTTAACTGTGTAGTAAAATGGGATATTACTAGAAAATCAAAAATCACCAGCAACCAGTCTTAAATATGAACCTCTCCAAAAAAAAAAAAAATACAAAACAACCAAAAAACCAAATGAAAAAGATTGGGAAAAGCAAAGAAGGAAGAGCACCTGAGAGTTGTTAGTCACGTTGCTTAGGAAAGTACTAGAAGTCAGATTCTCAGATGTTATAACTATCCACAAAATATAAAGAATATGTGTTGACCTTAATGAAGCTTAATACTGATGGGTAATTACTACACAATTCCTTAGGCCTTGATTCTGTAATGTCTTTTTTTCATCAAGCAATGTTTCATGTTGAGAATGTTGTCTGACTGAGTACTGGTGGAATGAGCTGCTGTCCCTTAGGCTGGATGGCAGTATGAGTATCAGGACCATGAAGAAGTTTCATTTTTCCATGATACTTTCTGGCAGTGTTCGTGCTATGCAAGACAATCATTGAGTACAATTATATGAAAGCTCTAACATAATGACAGGATTGTATGCATTTTTATATGGAAATTGCTTTACTTAGACTTTTTTTCTTCCTCTGTTTTCTCCCCACCCTCTTCATAAAATCATTTTGCTTGCTGTGAAAGTTCCTGAACACAGTGTTTCTTGTTAGCAGTTTGTCTAGCTGATGAGTCAGCTGGAGACTTCAGAGAAGTAGCCACTATTTTACAGATCAGTGTTATGTTGTTTTTCCGTATGTTCATTGGCGATTGAAGGCACTCAACTTCCTATCAGTCAGTGCAAGGCAGGAATTTATGGATCTTCCATAACACTTCTCTGCAGCTGCTTTACAAAATTCTGGGCCTGTAAGTGGTGTAAAACTGCAAAGCCATTTGTTATTCTGAGGCTCAGAGCAGATTTATGTTTTCCACCAAAGACGTACAACATTCATTCTTGTAAAGTTAACAGCAGCCTAGAGAAGGAAGAGGAAATTGCTGGCTTCCTGCTCAGTGTTCACAAAGCCTGCCTTCACCTCAGTCATGGCAGGTCAGGAGAGAGGGAATGGAGCTGGTTGTGATGCTGAAGGTAAGGCTGCCTCGCACAACATGACAGATCTGAATGACAGAGGGAAATAAATCCTGGTGCATGGGCTGCATCGGGTTATGGCTAGATTGAGGAGAGATACATTTATCTGTTAAAAAGAAATGGCATCATAGTCCCTGTGGCTTAACATTGATATCACCAAATTCTGATACTAATGTCAAAATTTTTTAAG
The DNA here is from genome assembly GCA_020086605.1 of Lanius collurio. Taxonomy (NCBI): domain Eukaryota; kingdom Metazoa; phylum Chordata; class Aves; order Passeriformes; family Laniidae; genus Lanius; species Lanius collurio. The sequence goes on from JACBWW010000010.1 coordinate 18,501,783, forward strand.
TGTTGGTGGCAGCTCTGGGCTCCTCTTAGTAATTTTAGTAAAAATATCTCTCTATTACCATATGTATTCCTTTTTGACATATAGCATATAAAACATAGCCCACTCTCCTGCTTAAGGTACTGTTCAGTGACTCAAGTTCCACATGATAAGGCTAGAAAACAGCATGGAGCTAGGTATTTAGGGAAGAAATATGCTTGGGACAGGGTAGCTTTCACTCACATTTCTTGTAGTATTATAAATCATATAATAACCCATTAAATCAATATAAGCAAAGTAATGATGCTTGTCTTTAGGTTAGTTAACTCAAATACAGACAAAACCACATGGTAATTATGTCAGCAAAATGCTTATTTTCCTTGAAATCAGTTCCTAGCTATTGTTATGAAGAGTTACTATGCATTTTCTCATAGGTTTCCTCAGACCTTGTGACTTACACCTTTTAGAGCTACTAGCTGCACTAGTTAATCGACAAGTTGAGTCTGCAAAAAAGCACTCCAGAAAGTGATAGCTTTTGATAATGAGGAGGGTGGGAATATGTTTTTGCAAGTAAGCAACTTTTGAACAGAAAATAATTGTAACACGTGAAGTTTGCAACATCCTTCCTCTGCCTCCCTCACAGCTGCTCCTTTTACTGAGTCACTTGCCAGACACTGCCTGCACCTTCTTTTCAGAAACCCACTGACCCACTTATCCATTCAGTTAAAACAAAAACAGGTTATGCTTTTTTTCATCCTGCTCTAAGTCTTAACTAAGACCCAAATAAGTTTTATCTAGACTATTGCTCTATTCTAGGTGCTCTTGTTTGCTTTTTCACTGGCTGGTGGTTGGAGTAAATTTGTGTGGTTCTGTAAATCTTGGGTTGAGTAACATGTTCTGAGTCATTATATTAGATATTTTAGTCTGAGTTTGCATCTACCTGAGAAAAAATAAATTCAGAAATGTCTGAACTCAAATTTCACTGAAATTTTCTCTTCACTGCTTACAACACACTGCTTTCTTCAATTGTGCCTCCCTGTCTTGTTATGTGTGTTGGACTCATTCTCCACATGAAAGTGCTGAACTGCAGAAACTCATCAGCATGTTCAGTATTGTAAGAACTGTTAGCATAGGAGGCACCATTAGGAGGTTATGTCAAGTCAATCATTCAGTAACTCCTCCATCCTGGTTTGGCTTTAGTGTTTTTCTGCCCTATTATGGATGTCCTCCATTCTGTCCTTCTCTCTGTTTTTTTTGGTTTTTTTTTTTTTTTTTTACTTATTTTTAGAAAATGTTACTAGCATCTACATATTTATGATTCCAGGATGAACCTAATTGAATTTGGTGGGGATCAAGGATATATACAACTCAAAGTGTTTATTCTGGGATTTACAATAACTTAATTGTCAATATATAGAATGTCCAATTAGTCGTGCCATGGAGTGAATTTGGATAATTTTTCATCAATCAGTCTGTATAATCTGATTACCTCTCTTCTGATTGACCTTTCTGGGAGAAGATGTGTGTAGCTGAAACAAACATATGCTCTTCCTGTCTGTCTTGTCTTCTCTTGGGCTTTCCTGACTCAGTTGCTTTGACAGTGGTCCTTGTACTTGTCCCATCCAAGGATGCTTAGACATCTGCGTTCAATGCATTCAATGGTTGGCTTTGGAACTCAGGTTTTTGTTTGAAAATTATGCTCTCCTTGCTAGAGGATGACTTTTTTATGACCTCTGTGTTTTCAAGTTTACTTTTTATTGTGAGCTAAAGGAGATATTCACGCTTGTGAAGCAGCTTAGGCTTCCCAGTGGAAAACAGCAGTGAACTTGTATGATTTCATAAGACTTGTTTGCTAAGGTTCACCAGAAATCCATACAGCTCACTGTAGTCAAATGGAAAAGCCTTTGGGATGTCTTCAATTTTGCACTGAGACCTTCCCTTTCTTCTCACTGGATTTGTGTACTATCAGTCACAGGAACCTTTAACTCTCAAAAATAGGAAGCAAATTAAATTATACAGGTCTAAAGCACTATGTGGATGCCCACATATATTTAGCTTTGCAAACTTTGAACAGTTGATAGAGCAACATATTTTTTGCTTTCTGGTCTCTTTGATCTTGCTTGCTTGCTTGCTTGCTTGCTTGCTTTTCTTACCCTTCAGGCTGATGTCTATGGTTGCTAAAAAGCTGGCAGAGAAGATTTTCCTGAGAAATCCTTCAGTTTTCTCACATTCTGTGGGAATTATCTTTCACACACAGCCAAGGTGAAACAGAGAAGGGCAGTTGTGTCCTCTATCCTTGCACCTGCAGAGTTGTTTTGAGAACCAGGAAGTTATTTTCTTTACACTAAGAATAATATTTAGAAATGGCTGAATTGCTGAATTTACTTGTCAGTCTTGGTGGGTGGTTAATCTGGACCAGTAATGTAACTTCTTATTTGCAAAGCACACTATAAAAGAAGCTTTCCATTTAATGAGTCTCAGCTATGCTCGGCCCATGCACCTTTGACGTGCCTCATGTCGTGATCTCGCTGTCCCTGGGGTGTAAACAGCAACAGATCTCATTTCTGTTTTTAAGGAATTTTGTAGTGCAAGCCCCAAAACTTCCTTGCAATTCTGATCATACAATAAATGAAAATGTGACTAGTTCAAGCTTCCAAATGTCTTTTTATTTGTTTTCTCCTCAGTATTTTGTGGATTAGAAGAAGTTGCTTGAGGCTATTGTCACAAATTACATTTAATATTCATGTATCAACAAACAGTTTTATGTACTACAACTACTTGTTTAAAAATGTTAACAATGGTCGCTATAGCATTCATAGATATTCTCCCATAAAAGTGTTGGTTGTTTGCACCTATTCTAACTTGTTGGTTTTATTTCTGTATATGATTATTTCAACATCTTCCCAGATGAGAATTAATTTAATGCTCTACCCATTTATTGTCAGAACCTTTAACTGAACTCAGTAAAATAGGACCATTGAGTACAACAGATAGCTGCAGTCAATCTAAGAATTGCAGGAAATGTTAAAACAAAAATACTTCAGCGCATTGTTTTGTGCATATGTGATTGTACAGACTTTTTTGATGTAATGCTCAGACAATGTCACAAGCTGAATATTTTCAGCTTGGTATGCAGGAGTTTAGGTCAAAATAATCCAAAAATCACAAAATAATGAAATGTATACCTGCATTGTTAGGTATATATTATAAAAGGCTGGTTTTGTTAACACAGCTTCTTCCTAAAGTTTCTGCAGTGCTGATGTAACCTGTGTGCTGTGGTGGTGCATCAACACTTGTCCTGGAGAGCTGCCCGGGGGCAGAGAACAGGTGGGGTAACTCTCAGGTCAGGTAACCACACAGGAACATTCCCACTGGCAATCATGTGGAACATATGATGGATTACTTATGTTTCTTCCTTCACAATTGTTTCTGTAAGCCTCTGGTATTAATTTAATTAACATCTACTTATATTTTTTTAAGGATACAAATGCTATTTGAGCAAATGGGGTCAGAGAAATGGAGATTATGACCAATTTAATAGCTTTGTACTTTTAGTCTGATAAGCCACTGAGGCATATTCTATTAATTGTGGGTCTGATGTTACGGTGCGCTGCTTCACTGAATGCTATGGCCTTCCAGAGCTAAAGAAGCTATTGCAAGGAATGTAAGCAGCATCATCTTTTCATTTGTCCCAATTATCTTTAGTTAAAAATCTTCAATTGATTTGGCATAAGTGATGACTTGTGAAGATGTCTCTAAAGTGACAAATACATGTGTAAGAAATGTAAGGTGCATTGTAGTATCTTTTACCATGGCTGATTAAGCAAGTCCTGTTGTTATCATCATTCATCTGCAACTGACTTTACCCATAAAACATTTTTAGAATGGACTGTCCAAGCACAATGAACAATTAAGTTCCAAGTGTGCAAATGACAATCTGTCTTCTTCTTTTCTGTTGTTCGTTTATCATTGTCTTGCATATAGCCACTGTGATAATTTGAGATGTAAAGTGATCAGAGTATTTATCATTCAGTGTACTGGTAGAACTACAAACTTAGGTATGATCATGTTGTCACAATATCTTCATTTTAATAACTTTTAAAAGAAAAGGAAATATTAAGGTAATTAAACTGCTGTTAATATGTGTCACTTGTTAGAATTAAAATCAGTGAGAGAAGACAAAAATTAAACTTAAAATCCCTAAACACCTTGTGTAAGATTTTGCCATTTTAAAGCATGCTATACAATCCTGGACACAAAGAAAAGGTTAGAATAAATGTGTATGTTAGTGACGTTCCAGGTGCTTGTCTAGAAGCAAAGTTGTACCAAGGAGTATTTTGTAAATTGTTAACAAGATACTGTTGGCAATAATCTCTGTGCCCTTCCTCCCTCCCCAATTTATTTCATGTAATAGTATGTCAGAAGGAGTCCAGGCAGACCTTAGTGATTATGGTCCTTCAGAGTCTTTAGCAAGAGGAAGGGATGTTCATGAACAATGTCATAGTTTTCAAATAGATCATGAAATCTGCTAGAGTATGACTGCATCCTTTCTGAATTACAGCTGTAAAGCTATAAAGTCATGGCTCTGAAAAGAGCAGGAAAAATGGGATATAGAAGGGAATTACTTGGTACCCTTCTTTAAGGGCACAATTTGGCTGTGACTTATTCAAAAACAAAGGTTCAAATAGTTTATAAAGCAGAGTTGTGCCAGTGATTAATTTGGAAACTTCATATTTAATTCTTGTTCTTCAGCTAATACCAAGGATTATAAGGATTTAAATAAAGAAATTAATCAAATTTCCACCACAGGTCTTATCCTCAAAACAGTGTATTTCACATGTGCATACAAACCTGGAGTACTTCGCTCTGCAGCAGATTCTGCTGGTTCAGAACCAGCAAATTCCGTTTCATCAATGATCATATGTGGTACTGAATTTTATTTTTGGGGACGTGTATTCAAACTAATTTTCTAAGTTCATCTTGAGACAGGGTAAATAGTAATGAAATGCTATAATGACAGGCTAAGAATTATTCATAGTATTACTCAAGCGTAATAGATTATTTAATTTGGTATTGGACAACACTTATTGCCAAGCAATTTGGTAATAATCAGTAGGATATTAGTCTGCTTGGAATACAATTAAGTGTGTGCTTTTCAAGAAGGCTGTGCTGTTGGCTAATGCTGATTTAGATAACTAAAACGAGAATTCTGCTTTATTAAGTAATGGTTTTGTTTTTCTGGATTCGTCTTAATAAAATATGATATGAAACCAAGTGACAGTAGAAGTATAACAAGCATGAACTTTGGACATGGTAGTCAGGATATCATAAAGCTCTGCTAGCTCTGTGCCTTCATTCTCTGCTTCTCTTTCATCAAAAGTATTATTGATCATTAATGCCAAAATGAAAAATAAGAGGAAGCAATTCATATAAGAAAACTTTTGTTTTACATTAGGTGTAGTTAATGGCCATTTTTGCAACCACAAATGTAATATTTATGTCCATTGAAATGACAGAATTGATTAAATGAGATAAGAGTGATACCAGAAGCTCCAGAGCATTGTTTTTTGTAAATTTGATTGATATTGATGGGGCATGTTTTGGATCTGCAGAACATTAGTAAGAAGATGAAATAAAATCACAACTAGGCGAGCAGTTCATTACTTCTCTTGAGCAAAAAGAAAAAAGCAAGAAAGAATGGTAGTGAATGCAATAATCAGATTTGCATCACTGTGTAAGCTCTGCATAGCTTACACAGAAGGAAAATCATAGGTTATGATTAACATTAATAACACTTACATTGCTAAAGCAGTTGGCAGATATCAGCTAGAGATTAATTTAGAAACATTGCTTGTAGCTACTGAGAATGGTATTCAGCATCAAATACTTTGTATTAGAAATTTTCCCTGTCAAGCAAATGAAATGAGTTTAGCTTGAAGGAAAACATAAAGTGACAGAACAAAAGAAATGGAATGCAATTTGGGGTCCCAGAGATATGAAGAGCTTCTATTAAAGTGTGTCTGTAACATCTGTCTACAAGTGTAAGATTTTTTTTTATCTTGTTTTACTTTTCTTCTTTTTTTATTTTTTTTTTAGCAACACTGTAGGTGTATGGATTGCCCTCTTTTTCTTAGTAATACTAAAATAAAAAAAAAGGAAAAACAAAAGAAAGAACAAAAAAATCCCTAAGATCCTGTCATCCCAGGAGATACTTGAGGAGCAAAATATCCCCAGCATTGTTATCCTATGGGCAGTTGTTGATGTCTTCTTTCCCTTTCTTTTATTCTGTTCAATTTTTATTTTCTACCATTTTTTCTTCTCTTTTCTTTCTCTTTGTGAAAAAGGACAGTATTTCCCCTGTTCACTGTTGTTTGTAGGTTCCTTTTATTCCAGAATCTGACATTTGAACTTTCTAGGAAAAAAAAGGAATATTATTTGTCTGTGCTTTGTGAGCAATCTTTGCTATCACAGAGACAACTTTAATCAGTCAGTTCTCCGTTGTGAATCTCTGGTGCTGGAAGTTGCTCCACCATCCCTGGGTCTGCTCTGATCTAGGTATGATCTCCTCTTCCTGGCCCATTCCCATGGGTGTGCTGGACAGCACAGCCCTCCTGGAGGAATTGCCCAGCAGCTGAGAGAGCAGAGGTGCTGGCACATGAGTTCCTAAGCATTGTGGTAGTCAGCTTCAAAGGAATATGTCAGTGGGTTCTCTGGAAAGCACATCCTCTTTCACAGTAGAAAATAAATCTAGAAACTTAACCTTGAAGTTTTCACAACACTGGAGTTGATTGTTCAGAGCTGAATGCTGATTTAGACTTCAAATGATTCAGGAGTTTCTGAAATATTAACTATACTTTCTAGCTTCCAAACTTCTCTAAATTGTGTGCTATCACTATTTTAATATTCACCTAGCTTACCAGCTTTTTAAATTAATATTGTTCTTTAGTGATGAAAGGAATGCATAAGGCTATGTACTTTACTGTATCAGGCATCACAGGGGAGGTAGACTTGTGAGTATTCTTGTGTAAAAATAATCTCCTGTATTTTCCGAAGTGCAGGTATGAAAAAACAAAACTTCATTTTATTGTAAGACATTCAGCAGGAATGTGGGTAAAGAAAAAACAGCTTGGCTTTTAATTGACGCTTTTAATGCTTGGCTATGCACAATTAGTGTCACCATCAAATCAGCTTGAATGCACTTACAGAGAACATTACTATATTAATTTTACAACATTTATGATTTTATGAAGGAAGTCCTGCTATTGACCCTCATGGAAAGAAAATGTAAGTTGAATCTGAAGTGCATAGGGTCTTGAAAAAGTAAATGAAAACAAAGTTGTAAGCTAGTTATGAGAAGTGAAAACATCAAGCAGCATTAAAATTCTTTTTTAACTTGCTTTTGCATTTCAGGGTAGGCATGCTGATGAAGACTGTTTTCTATAGAGGATACAATGGGTAGAACTGTCAAAACTTAACTCCTTTTCAACAGCAAATAAACATCAATTGAAATGTCTTTCTAACACCCTTATTGACTTTCTTTTTAATTTTTTTTTCACAGAGGATCTTTCTCAAAGCTGGAAGTGAGGAAGAAATCTTTGCACATCTTGGCTTGGATTATGTCAATCCATGGGAAAGGAATGCTTGAAATGATTTGCCAGTGTACACTCATTAATTGACAGCAATGGTCTTTCTGCCCATTTTGCAGTCTGATTTTGCTATATATACATATATATTAGGTGTTTCTATGACAAAAAAAAATTAAATAAGTATTAGAAGCCATTTGCACATGCTGATGTTCCTAGAAGATAAGAATTTAAGTTTTTCAAAATATTTTCCAATCTTTTCTGGTTTTGAAGTTTCTATGTGTGAGTGATAAGATTGCACTTGTTTTGTGGGGAAAACTTGGAACTGATGAGGTTTTTGCTTATGGCAGGAATTTAACATTAGTATGAACAATCCTTGCTTTTTAAAATAGTCAGCTACAACAATACATAAATAATTCAAAACATTTGAGCTGAGTCAAAACATTACTGAAATGTATGCTGGTCTGTAACTGCATTTCTTATGTATTTTGCTGAATCTGTTTATAAAATTGCTCAGTATAGAACGCTTAATGACCTAGGCAGTAACTACGTCGCAGTCTCAGCAACTTGAGGCTTCAGTTGTAATATTTTCCCAGGTAGGGCACCATTCTACAAAAACTGTAATCAAGCTGGTAATTCAGTGAGAGTTAAAAAACATTTCACAGGAAGGGATTTTGAAAGGAAAAGTGGAAAAACTCAGTAGCAATCTTCAATTGTGCAGAAAAATACTGTAAATTTAGAATACTGATTTGTACTAAAGAAGATTCAGATTATGTGGGCTGATGGTCCTCAATCAGGAATTTGAATCATATCAATCTGAAGCATGAAAACCACTGTTTTAGCTGTCAGGCTGGTGACTGCTCCAAGACAAAAGATTTAATTATGTGTGCTCAATTTAGATAGCTGGAAATTTATTTATTAGTAAGTGTAAATGCATTGGAATGGGATTTTACTTGAGCTGTTGGGCCATTGGCTGCTCTAGAGTGGTATTCCCTCTGTTTAGTTAGAAATTAATCTAGGATTTGAGAGGTTTTCTGCTAAAAGCCCTATGAGATATTTTGGTTTCAGAAAATGTCAAGTTAGCCCTTGTGACCATAGTGATAATGAAGGATTTGTGATACATTTATTCTTTAATAAACAGGGGCATTCAGCTCTTTAGGAAAAGACGCTATTTACTGATCATTTGTAGAATAAAGGTGATTAAGAACACCAGGACTGGTCAAATAATTTTTGTTCTTAGAAGTCTGAGCTCTTTTTTCTCTGTTGAGGCTGACTACACCTCTTGACAGGATGGAGAAAGAATGACAATGACAGGGCTGTGCACAACAGTTATTACTGACAGTGAAGGCTTCCCATATTCAAGCAGTATTTGATACTAAGAAACAGTATGCCTAATTTTTTTACTCATTACTTTCAACTGGGAATAGAATTTTAGAGGACTGTGTTGTAAACTATTCTAAAATCTCAGTCAGGATTTTAGAAAAATGGGATAATGACAGGAACTTACTTCTTGCCTGTTTCAATAAAACCATCCTATTTAAATACAGTTTTGCTGACTGAGCTGAAAACACAATGCTACTTCCTAAACTCCACTAACTATAAAGCCCTGGCATTGCTTCCTGCTTTATAGTGCTGATGTATGAAGTATCTTCTCTGTGTTTTTCATCAGGATGCTGACACTTAAGTAGCAGTGACATTTTTCAGTCCTAATGGAAGAAAACAAAGGCTATATTACCTTGTCTGAATATTCTTTCTACTTGGCCAACATTTATCAGAAATTATACATTCCAGTTGTGCTGTTTCTGCAAACTTCAAGATACACATGAAATATCAAACATTCTGAATTTGACATAAATAAATAACTCCCATCTTAGGTGCCGATGCATCACTTATAATTATACCTCCTGTGAGAGAAAAGATACTAGCACAAGTTCTGTCAGCTCCTCCAAGACTGGAAAAAATCAGCATATCACTTCATATTTGTATTTCCCTCAATTTTTCTGAACTTTAAAATATATCTTCCAGATTACTCACTGAATCAACTATTATAAAAAATTATGGAACTGATAAATGAGGGGTTGTGTTAAGGAGAAGACCAGATTAGATGGCCAGGATGGTTTGACATGAAGATGATGGCTTCCCTTGTGCACGCCCTCCCTGGAGAAGCTGCTGCCCCAGTCACCATCGCAGGTTCCATGTGCAGGATCATCCCTGACAGCACCAGCCAAACCAGGCAGCTGAGACTACAGTCAGAAAAGACAAAAGTCATACAGGAGAGCTGGGATGGAGCAGGTTAAAGGAAATAAACCCTTTATCAGCTGAGCATATCTGGATCCATGAACTAGTGAAAACTCCCTGTAGTGTGATGGAACTGTTGGGGTCAATGGCAGCAAATCTGAACCCATGAACGACAGGTGAGGCCTCGGGGCCTGGGAAGGGCAAGAACAGACCAATGTTTTTAACAGGAGGAAGGGAAGAGAATTTCAGATCAGTGCACTTAATACCTCCTAAATTGCTAGAATGATTAATAGACTGTGTTTTTAAAGCACCTAGGGGAAAATAAAGTGATAAGTTATTGGTAACTTGTTCATCAGAAACAAATCATATGAAACTAATTCAGTTGTAAAGTCCCTGGAGGCTGTTTTCTAAAATGCCTGTCCCTCCTCCCCTGCTTCTACACCAAGGCAATTTGGCAAGTATTGAGTAGAGAAGGATCACTGGTTTAACAAGCATCTACGTACTAACTCTCTAAGAATTAATCTGTAACTCTATCTCTGGGAAAAAGTGAAAAGTAAAAGGAAAGCCAGTTTTTTGGGGTTTTTTTTCATGGTTTGAAGTAATATATGATTTTTCAAACAATCTCTTAAGGCAAAGGCAATGAGATATGTTTAATTTGGTGGGTAATAATGTAGTTAATGTCTAAAGGACTAATGCACTGAAGGAAGAGCTAATTCTATCTACACAGCTCTACAAAATTGCAAATCTGGACAACCTAAATACTCTCACAACTGAAGCCACATGGACTTTCTGCAAATAACTGGAAACCTGAGAACTGCTGCTATTTTGCATAAATAACTCCAGAATGTTAAAAAAACCCCAACCCCAAAGATTTGCATATGTTATAATCCCCAAATAAAATGTCTTTTCTACTGTTTATGGGCAAACTATTTTGCTTTTTCTGGTGAGAACATCTTATTCCTTTGTATGAAATATATTCTTTTGCTTTTTGAACAGCTATTTCTTTCTATTATACAGTTTTCTTTGGCAACTGCAGTAAAAATAACCAGGTCCTGGGTATAACAGGTTAATAGAAGTCTCATAAACAAATGAAGACAGAGAGCTCTGTAAACCAGCCTTTAGCCCTCTGTAGATGCAAAAAGTGTCTTTTGCTTTAATCAGGATGCATCAAATGTAACTTGTTTTAGCTGAAGATGCTCCTTAAGTATACTGCAAGATATCCTTGACAGCACCAGCTGTTATGTGGAATGCTGTGAAAATGTTATGTTGTGTCACCCTGACCTAAGGCCCTTTGCTAAAGCCAATCAGAGATATCATGTCACAAAATGTCAAACAATAACTGGAAAAGGCTTTCCCCCATGAATGCTGTTCAAATCCCTCAAAATACTTAATTTAGAAATATATGTCTCCTTCAATAAACATATATTATAGGCAACCTGTAAAATCTAATACTGTATTTCAGTGGGTGCCTCCAAACAAATACTATTCTCAAATATGACCGGTGACACAGAAACTCCTCGTGTTGCACTGAGGGAGGGGTGAAGCTGAACTGCATTTCCCAGAAGCCCGGGGGCCTCAGGGAAGTCACTTGGCTGATGAGAATCAATCCCACCTGCAGGTGGTGACTGACCATGTGGAGAGGAGGGAGAATATGTGTTGGGTAAGTACAAAGTCTCCCAGTTTTCTGTGTTTTAGTAATTAAACACAATTATTTGAAAAGCAAGCCTCTTTTTTTTTTTTTTTTTTTTTTTTTTATGGTTGCAGGCATTTGATTGCAACTCCTTTGTGACTGTGCAGCAAAAAGTAATTCTACATGGTATATTTCCTTTTGTGTCTCTCTCCAAAATAAACATGCTGATTCAAAGGGATTTTTGAAAATGGCAAAGCTTCCCAGATCCTTTCCTACCATTTTGATGTTTTAAGGGAACAATATTTATGTGAAACCAACTCAGACACATTTTTATTGAATAAATAAAGCCTTTTTAGCAGGACTAGCATAATTTCATGTGTTTGTTGCTATATAAACACATACTATGTCCAAATTATCCTAAGCCTTCTGTCAGCTTCAGTGTCTTTTCCTATTAAAGAAGCTATACATTAAGATATAATAGAAAATAGCAAGAAGGATCTCCATTTTAAATAATTGATTATTTCTCTGCTGGGGATATGCAGATTATAGTCCAGAAACTGGTGGTTGCAACATGAGAGAAAAAAGAGAAAATAATAAAAAATCACCCAGTACTTTGAAAATAAAATAATAATCTTCATATTTTTCTAACCACTAAAAGAGAGATGACTTAAATTTTCTTCACAACTGGGTAGATACAACTTCAAAAATGGAGCTTGAAGAGATTATGTAATTGTGTGACTAGGTAGGAGTGTTTCTGCAGTTGGAAACTGTTGCTGATTATACAAGTCTGAAAGTGTTCCATTTTTAGTAGCCTAAGGGTGGGTTGAAAGACCACTTGGGCCTGTGACTTCCATAAGTGTACTCTATAAATCCCACATTTTAACATGCAATGGTGGGGAAATTTTGCCTTTGCACTCCTCTGACACACAAAAGATCAAAAGATGTTGAGAGGATACCTGGGATCTACTGCTTCCAGTGATCCTGAAATCCTTTGAATCTGCTTTAAACTGTGTGAATTGGGTTTCTCTGTTTTAAACTAAACTAAGGTATCAGAGACATAATCCTCTGCCTTTTGTCCTTTTACAGTATGCTTTTAAATGTGTTAAAGACTGCTAGAAAGTGTATTTTGTGTTGGCGTTGTGTGAGTGGGAAGTGGTTGTTTTGGAAGCCCTAACAGACTGGTTGCAGGGCTGTAGCGGTTGCAGGGCTCTTGACAAATGATTGATGATTTAATTTGAGTCCTTCACAATACCAGCACTAAAAAAGAAGCCAAATACCATAAATATCAGTGTCCTTTCAGACAAGATATCACGATCACAGAAGGAATATGGGTGCTTTTCTCCCATTAATCTCACCCCTTACCCCCAGTTAGATTTGATTTCATGAGGGGACAGGGACACATATCTGAAGGACCCCACTGTCAACTACAGCACAAGTGCTCTCCTCCTCTCTCTTGAAGAGGCTCACCTTTCTCTACCTACTCACCAAAGGACCCAGAGGTTCCCTTTGACCACTTATGACCAGGAAACTGGACATTGAACAGCTTTTAGCTAATTTCTCTCATGCAAATAAAGGGGCCTAATGAACTATATATTTTTAAAATGTGCTGCAGGATCTACTGGTACACATGTGTACATAGGGAAAGATTTTCAAAAGCACCCAAGTGAGAAAGAAACTGTAGATGGGTGGGCCACTCCACTTTGAAATTTAGTGACAGATGGCTGCTAAGACAATCTACACTAGATGACAAATGACTATACATTAAAGCTTTCAAAAGATCAGAAAAAGCCTCCAAAAAACATTTGAACTGAAGTTTAATGATCATACAAAATTACCAGCAAATCAAGAATTGCAAGTTTTTAAAAAGAAGGGCTGAGCAGAGAATAAACATTCTTCTAATGTAAGGGAGGGATGAACAGATATGAAGATTATCAGAGCCCTCAGTGATGAATTTAATATTACAATTATTGTCATCCCTAGGAAGTCAAAAGAAGAACCTCAGTGAGTTGTATTAAATCCCTCTAGAAGCAAATATTTCTCATGCCAAATAAGGTAGGTAACTAAAAATACCTGAAAAACAAACTTTTATGCACAAGGTAGGACAAATTAACCACAGACAAATGGGAAAGAATAAAAAAAATGAATAATTATAAACTCTTATGATTTATAAGTTTTGACATAAGGTTGTAATATTTGTAAAACAATAATGGAGCCTTGCTTGAGAGCTGAAGTATATCACCTTAAATGAATAGAGTTCAAGAAAAACAAATGACTTGTAGTATGAGAGACATCTATGTCAGTGGTCTAGTTGTGAAAAACGGGTATTACGGGTAATGATTTCTTGCTTTTGGGAAAGGGGAATAGTATCTTCAAAAGTATCCAGCTTGCAGAATCTATAATCTCAGCAATTCCTTTTAAAAGAAGCAAAGAGGATTGACAGTTATTCTATTGCAACAGGACAACTGTTCATTTTCCCTTTTTAGCTCTTCAAAAAGATCACAGAAACAGCCATATGATGTTGAGTACTAGTTGAATTTCACTGCAAAAAATTCATCTAAAAGCAGACAGAGACAACAATCTCAAATTATGCTGATATATCAATCATAGTGTGCCACAGGGTTCTCTAAGGGAGCAGAATTTTAAGCTTAAAATTCTTAGCTTTTTATATATGTGACTCATATTCTTGCTGTTGTATGATTTCTGGTAGTAAAACAGGTCGCATTTTAGCTTTTGATCCTCATATAAAGCTAATTAAGAAAGTGTTATTAGGAATTTCAGTGCCTCATCCAACCAGAGGTCTTTGCAATGCTGTGTCCTTTCTTTGATCTGGGTTTTTTTCACCATTTGTACAACATTTAGCACCTAAGTGCTCAGTTAAATGTTTTAGGCATTTCTGTGCAAAACCAAGCAACCCATGTAAGAAGAAATATTGAGACACCTAGCAGCAGCACAGTATTGGGCAATGACTGACTTACATTTATGGGGAGCTGTTCTCATGCAGCACAAACCAGACTTTAGGCTTCTGAATCAGGAGACCCTTTTCAGCTACACTGGGCTGATTTTAAACTGATGAGAACTATTACCCTTAAAGGAGACTGGGCTTTTTTGTGCCAGTGAAAGAACTGCTTTGTGCCTGCAATGTCTGTGTGGGATGAAACTCGTGGAAGAAAAAAAGCAATCTGACAATGGGATGTTTATTTGAATCAAGATAAACCTGTAATCATAATCAGAAAGTGAACAAATAGATAATTAATTTATGTGAAAATACTCCTTCAATCGTTGTGAAAATACTCCTTCAATCCTGTAAAAACAGAATACTGTTGGGACCTGCAGATATTATTTTTTCTATTTCTTCTGGGAAGTTACATAGCAGGGCATTCCAGATACTTGTCAGTGACATCCTAGATTCCAGGATCCTAAAATAATGGGAAAAATAATATAAGTTGAGAATAAAATCCAAAATAATTTGGATTTTTTTTTATTTAGCAGGACCATCATCATGCTCAAGAATAATCAAGTTACTAACATTATCTGGCAATATGTTGTTTGACTTGCAGTTATTTCACTTCATTATTGCCAGTGAGGACTTAATAAAGTAAGCTTATATAGTTTTGTTGATAAGAATGTATTACTCAAAATCAGCTCACATCTTAGAAAATTTGGAATTCTTCCAAAAGTAAGAATTATCCAACTTTTTAAAATTATTAAACCTTGAAGTTTAATATTTAACAATTAAAACCAGAATAAGTATCCACAGAACAGACAAATGTAATAAAAAATTGTTACTTTTCTAGCCCCTTTCTTTTTATTCTTGGGGTGTTTTTTTGTAAGTCTTACCTTTAAATAAGAAAAATCTTATCTTTGTGTGCAACTGAGAAAAGAAAATTGTTTTTTTGATCATATTATCAAACTAACTGATTTACACAAAGATGCTATGGTTATTAAAAATATCTTACAAAACACAAAACTCAGTTTATGGAATGCATTAACATTCACAACTGATAATGCAAATGTGAATTATATCACAGTACACTCAATATACCATCTGCTCCAGAAAGAAAAACATCTGTTGGTAAATGTAAACTGTGGAACTTATGTGGTATGCAATATGTTCAGATACTGTATGGAATAAATAAATTGGACGTTGACAATCTATTATGTTAGAAGCATTCAATACTTTCTTATCTTGAAAAGAGGAAAAGCTCAGCTGCAAGTGGGTTTTGAGATGGTGGAGGAAATTATTGTGCCATGTCCCATCCAGATGGCTTTTGCTGAAGCCAGTCACTGACAGGCTGCTGCAATCATCATCAGCAGTTATGAGATGCTTTAAACCAGCATGAGCATGAATGAATATACTTCTCAACAGTAGAAGTTTCTGTGCTTGGATTTTCATGATGGTGATGACACTGCAATTTGTGACATTGTTGGAATTGGCTGTATTTTCTCGCTTCTACGATGAAAATCATAAGCATGAAAAATATATATTCATGTGTATGAATGATAAAGAAGACTGTTGCATTTTTGACAATATAGTTATAATCTAGTGTTGATGCTATTTTTAATTTTTTATGTGCTGCACTGGTATAAAAATGGAAAATAGACACTAGTTTTTGAGTTCTAAGGGCCATGATAGCCCTTATAAAATCTAATTTAATCTTATAAACTCAAACCCTTATAAAATCTAATGGTTTTTTTTTCCTGATTTAGAGTATCCTGTTTTCACATTCATTTGTTCAATACATTTTAAGCAATTAGACAAAGATTTTTTTTTCTTTTTTTTACCCACAACTGAGTAAGACAACTGAGGCAGAGGCAGAAGTCTGGGAATGGCACTGGCAAATGCATCCATATGTAAGTACTGTACTGCAGAAATTTCCTTGACAACTCTCATTCCTTGTTGTCAACTCATGGAAAGCTCAAATAGTTTTTCACGTATTTAACAAACTGTTAAGTATATAGAAATGCATATTTGGCCATATATCTAAAAAGGCAGAAAACTTGTTCAAAATGTCAGGATTTCTATTTGAGTTTAAACCTTTGCTTTGCTTCCACATTGTGAGGAGGAATTTGTCCTAATCTGTTGTTAAACAAGTCAAAATAACATTTGTGCTAGTGATAGTTTCCAAGTTCTGTTTGTTTAAGCATCTTAAAATGCAATGTTTATTTGCAAGGGAATATAAGCCCTCCTGTGGTTACCACAGCACTGATGTTTCTCCATTGTGGAGTAATCCAAAAGAAAGGCTACCCTTGCTCAAAAAGATTTGGGCTTCTTTTCTGCAAGAGCATTCACTGCTGGTCTCTGCATTGCTTTAGAACAGCTCTTTAGCTTTTTGCTCTGTGCTGTCCTTGCAGGCCATTGTTTCTTTTCTTCAGTTTTCCAGCATGTTCTCATTCATTTTCAGGCAGCAGATAGCAATGGAAGAACTCTGCAGACAAAACACGTTTTAACTCTTTGTTTGGATCAAACTTATCAGTCTACTGTTCTTTGTGGTACTAACACCTGTGGTACCCTTCACTCCTCATATCCACAGAGAGCTTTTTATCCTTAAGAATGGCCACTGAAAAGAGCCTTACAAATCTTTTTATTAGTGTTAAGACGTTTCACCTGCAACAGAACTGAATGACCTAACGCAAAGTGAAAAATCTTTGAAAAAATAAGCACTAAAATAGGGTAGATGTAGCAGCTCTTAGTGCTATTTTTCAAGAAAAATATCCTATGTATCAATATTCAAAGCACTAGAAGGTCTAAATGCAGGGACAAAATGGCTGCATATGATTTCTCCAGCTGTACCACTTGTGCAAGAGTGCCTCATTTTAACCCATTATGTGTGACATAAGGGAGCCATACATTTTGTTTTAGTAGACCTAGCTTTAAGTTTTTCTTCTGTCAATCTCTCCTAGGAGTTGTGGTCTATTCTGTACCCAGTTTTTAAAAATTGAGGTGCAGGTATTTTTTCTGGTCTCTTCTGTACATCCAGAGATGAACTTGACTGTTGAATATAAATAGTTTAAAAAGTTTCAGAGAAGACACGGGAAACAATACCTTTTTATGAGTTCCATTTTGTCAAAAAAAGGAGATTTTGAAATATGGACAGGTTTACAGCTATCTTGCTGCAAGAAATAAAAGCACAGCCCAAGCTATCAATATCAAGATAATAAAAGAGCAGTCTGTCTTTCTTAGTGGAAATAAAGATCTGTTAACTGAATGGACCTTGGCTTTAAATATCAATAACCAGACTGGCAGCTCTCTTCTCCTTTTCCTATTTGGACTGAATTTTAGATACAGGACTGCTTATGTACTAAAGAGGAAAATAACAGCTTAACAACTTGTGCTAGTAAAAATAACCTGCTTTCTTTTTTTTGGTTGAATTTAGATTTAGAAAACGTTACAACTCATCTGGTAGTGGAGATAGGAAAAATGATCTAAGAACAATAAAAGCACCTGAGGGATAGAAGGTGTTAAAGAAAGATAAGTGGAGTATCAGAATCTATGCAGGTGCATGCAAATACTGCCAAAGACTTTGTCCTCTTAGTGCCAGCAGGAAGATTAGAAGCAGTACTGGGCCAAGAATGGAATGCTCTGAGAGACATCAGAGCATAGCCTATGCTTTGTAAGAAATTTAAAATACCAGAACAGCCTAAGATCAGAAACTGACCTCTGATCTCCAAACTAGACAAGACTAATATAGGCAGTGTAGGAAAAACACAGTACTTTAAACCTTCTCATCAGAGTGCCACGGTGCAGTGATGAGTGAAAGAACATAAAGAAATGCATAAAAAATTGGTACTATCTTGAAATACTTATATTTACTCATTCACATAATTCTGAAATAATTCTAGGTATATATAAAAGAAATACAGCCTTTGGGTGCAAAAGACAACTAACTGAAAGCTTATAAAATATAGGAGATATTTTTATTGAGTGATTGTCCTAATATCAAATCAAAGCCAAATGGCACTTAGCACATTTGACAAAAATTCAAAAGGTATAAAAATGTTATCAACAATTAAGTTTATAAATTATTAAGGCAACACTTCAGCCTGAGGAAACAAATGTAAAAGTGCAGCTATATGACCAGGGTTTTTTAATAGTACTCAATTTAAATTGCACTCTGTAAGCCTGGGACCTTCTTAGATGGGTTTTTATACTTGTCAGGAAACATAGATGTGTGTGTTGAATCACAGGTGTTGGTGATGCTGTGGACATGCCAAATACAACTCTATCACTGGGAATCTGTAGAATATGTCAGAAATTTTGTTTGATGATCCTTAAAATGAAGGAGGAAAGTCTGAGAAAGCTGACAAGTGAGTCAAATTCAAGAAGCAAACGGGATGTGAATAGTGAGGCATGAATTCATGAGAAGATGCACCTTCTGGGGAGAGAGTGGTGGTGCTGGCAAGATGAAGGCTGTCTTTATGTGTTTGACAACGGTCGGAAAGGGACATAGTAGAGCTGGGGAATTAAAAGTTTTTAAAATAGTGCTTTAGTACATAAGGCCTGAAGAAGGCAAGTTTCTGTAAAGCTAAAGACAACTAAAAGTGCAAAGTTAGGCTTATAATGAGTCAAAAGCAATGGCTGTGATTCTCCAGAACTCAAATCACCAAGCAGTTCAACCTGTCTATTTTGCAAAGCTTCAACAGGCAGGATAAGTGTGGGAGTTCTCTTCCAGCATAGGATGAGATTTAGGTGGGGTGCAGAGAGCAATGTCTCCTCCTATGTGATCACAAAAGTCCTTCTATCTTCTCAATCTGTTTTAAGATAAAAATGTCCCATTGCGAAGTCAAAGTAGATCTAAGGCTCCTAAGAACCCTACATTGCAAAGATGAATTCAGCAGTTAAAATGGGATCAAATGGATTGATAAGCCTTATGCAATTTACCTCAAATTATGGAGGAGGATTTTCTGCAGCTTTCATATTTGTTACATTCTGCACTTGAAAATGCTGCATTATTCATTGTATGCATAAAACTTGATTCTGTAAAGTCTGAAAAGAGTTTTTTTATTAGAAAGAAGTGGCAGCAGTTTCTGTTTCTTGACATCATACAACAGCAAACAGTAAAGTCACGAGTGCTGGCTACCTCCCTTGATTTATATTTAAAATTTATGTTTTTCCAGAAGATCATTGTTCTAATAAAGTGTTGGATATTTAAAATGTGAAAGATGACAGGTTGATTACTTTTTGTTTGCACAACTTTTAAAGCTAAGGATGTAACATAAATAATACAGTATATAATTTTCAGCTGGTGAAGAAACAGAACAGCAGTCACCTCAGAACATCAATTCCTGTTTACCACGATATTTTGGGGAAACTGTGCTGTTGTGGTGAGAGTATTGCATACATATTCAAACTGTGTGTTTACTACAACTAGTAGTTAAATTTAAATTATTATGAGCTATATGGTATTCTAGTGGTCACAGGAAATACCATGGCTTCTGGCTTTAGGAATTAGGCAGATTGTATTTCCAACATAGAGAGATGTCTCAGTATAGTAAACTATTGTTTTCAGTTGGAGTCCACAGGTACCTTCCAGTTGTATTTTGTTTCTTTTCTTCCATACTTTATATATTTGAAAATTATTCCTATGCCTGCTTGGCTCCCTCAGACTCAACATGCATTAATAGGTGGGATAAATTAGCCATCTTTCTGGAGTGCGTCCCCTGTAAGCTGAAATATGGTGAGTAGGAATAATCAGGAAATTTGCTCCAAAAAGTCATTCCAGACCTGGATTGCAACACTAGTGTAGTGTACCCATGGACTCAAAAGGTACCAGAAGATTTCTATATGTCAGCTCTCTTCTACTTAATGATTGTTATTATTAAAAACCTTTACAAAAAGAACATTATTTTTCAAGAATACCTGGTACATCTGTAATTTCAACATTGCTGTGAAATGAGAAATATGACTGTGAGAAGCATTTTGGGGGCACAGGATCCAGATATCTGCCAGGCTTTGATCACTAGGTGGGTTGTATCAGAGGGACAGGAAAGGTTACCAGCTGGAAAGATCCTGTTTCATTATAACCTGTGAAGCTTCTGGGTTGTTCATGAAGAACCACTACATTGTACTTACAATGAAACAAATAAATAGTAGGACTTGTTATTTATTGGTCTTTTCATAGACTGAGATATACTGAAGACCATTTAAATGAATGTGTGTGTCATCAGTATAATCCTAAAAGTAACAAAAACAGAGGATCAGCATCTACTGGGTTTTGCTTGGGTTGTTTTGTTGTTTGCTTTTTCTTTGCTACAGTACAAAACAGAGCAAAAATCAAATCACTGCCAAGAGTATAAATATAGGAGGACATATCTTTGTAAATATTTAAATAGCTAGTAAAATAACCTTCCTACTTTTGTGCAATAAGTAGCAAAAACTGGCAAGTATGATTCCAAATGTTCTGCTTTCTCAATTCTATAATCAATGCAAAGATGTAATGGGCTTTATTTTAAGATGATTCACCCGAGTGCCTTGTGTTTGTTTTCATGGTTTTGTAAGACGTTAAAAAAATTGAAAGGAAAAGTACCATTTTTTGCAGATGTACCATGGGGATTTAAATAAGCATACAAAAACTTCTGTACATTTTTTTGTCTTGGTAGCTGATAATTCTTCCTAAAAATCAACACATTTCATATCCAGTACCACCTTTCTCTTCGACCAACATATTGATCAAATACTCAGCATCTGCAATGATGGCTGAAGTTCCCAAGGGTGTGTTTGCATATTTTTTCAAGGTCACATAGCACCATGCTCACTAGAAGTGACTCAGTGGCTAAATCACCTCATTTACTACCTTTTTTTATTTCCTGCTCCAGCAAGGTATGATGTGTGTCCATCAATGTTGCAGTGCAAAGTTGTGCAAACTCTGTCTCCTCTGTGATTCTGATAGATTGTGTCCAGCAGTCAAGAGCTGTCCTAGGCATTCTGTACATGAGGAAATAACTATTTTACAGCTATTTTACATGGGTTCTTAGACCTACTTATTCCCTAGAAAGAATGTATCTTTCTTCAACCTGCTTTGAGTGGACTACACAAAAACACAAAAAGACAAGAGTACAGAAGCACAGGTTTGCTTTCAAATGAAGCCAGTGAGAAAGAGCTGTGTTATATTTTAAACTACCATCAAACCTCTTTGACAAATGCTTTCTGATATTAACAACTACTAAAACTAAAACCTTTAGGGAGCATGAATACAAAATGTAATGTAGGTTGTGCTGTACAGTGCTGAGAGAAAAAAATATGAACAGAGTTATAGTAAGATGGGTTGATGGTACTCTCTGCCCTTAGTTTTTAAAGTCCTTGATGAATTGGGCATAATTCTCCCTTTTTCAGTGGTTTCCTTTGCTCCATTCTGATAAATGTCCATATGTGAGCTTGGAACATGCCTAAAGCATTAATACTTACATCTTGGAATATCATTTTCCTTCCTCTCAAAGTAGAGCTGTCAGAGATGATCCTCTTAATTGTTCAGTCATCATTCCTTAGAGTACCCTTAAATGAGAGATAACAATGTACCTTAGAGCCACCCCTAATCTTCCACTCCATGTTCACATTCCATTACAATGAATTCTGTTAGAGTAAGACCCTGGAGAATAATGTTTTTACAGTCTCATTACCATTTAGTGTATTAGACCATGGCAAAAACATAGCTTAACGAATAATATATCTTGTTACAATGAATGATCACTTGGCAGCAATGGTTATTTTAAAACTTTATCCTAGGCCTTTAAACTAAGCTTTCACCATCTGTTCTGCCTTCTAATTATACATGCAAAAAGAACATAATTCACAAGTGTATCATAAAAGTGGGTAATGTAATTGATTAAATGATACTGCTGCATGTATCTGTGTTTGGTTATTCGGTGCCTCTGTTTTGCTTTCAGCTCATAAATCGCTTTGAATACATTGTAGAGTGACTTTTTCTTGGCAGACAGACAAGGATGTACTCTCTCACATTTGAGGGGAGGCAGTGAACTGATGATAATGATGGATGGAAGGAGAATACCAGAGAGGTACAAATACTGTCAAACATCAAGTATTCATGCTCCAGTTCTTCGGAGTTGGACCAACTTGCTCTCTTACACTACTTCAGATAATGGAGACCTCCTTGGCAACTATCTTACATTAAATAAAGAACCAGGAGGAAATTGCTTGCTTAAATGGCTCTTGACATTCTGTGTATAACTTTTTGCATGATGTTCCTAGATGTGTGCATTGGTATGAATGGAAACCTTGGGGTTTGTTTTGCTCAGTGATACAGGTGCTTATATTACTTTCAAAAATATTACCATGCATTCCATTTCTGGCATAAGTTACATGCTAGGGCCTTAGGGAGTGAAAAAATGCCTGTATGTTAAAGCAGCTAGGAAAAGGAGAAAAAGCTAGCAAAAAACAGAAAGAAAAATTACTTGTCATTTGTTACCACAAAAAGGAAATTTATGAGTTTGCAGATTTCAAATAATATTAAAACCTATATAATAGCATAGTCTTTGCAATACTTAATTTATTTAGTACTTCAGAATTCTTAAAACTAGCAGATTTTAATGAATTCATAGAAATCTCTGGTTGGGAATTAACCCAAGCATAAGGTCTATTTTAATGAAAGTTTCCTTAGGCAAGATGAAATAGAAATTTAAAATTCCTTCTATAAAACTCTAGAAAACTGTAGATTTCCTTCAGAGCCAACTGTCTGAAGACATACTTAGTACCATCTGCATTTCCATTTCATTTTCAGTGTTTCTGCACTAACCTTTCTACAGTAATCTACTTTATGTACATTTTGCTACACGTGGTGTCCCCTAAGTGCATACATAAACATGTTTCACAAGAATGCAATGGATGAAAGAAAATACTAATTATGAAATCTGTTTTGAAAGATGTTTAAAAATAAGCAGAAGAAAATTTCGTTCTTAGATTGCTTTTAACATTTTATCCATTTAGCAATATCTTCATTTATGCTGTAGATTCTGTGATTCCTACTATGTTTTATCTGACTCCTCTCAAAAACTCTTCTCTGCTGTTATCTTTGTTCCCTGACTTAAGCAAATAAGGAGGGAGAGTTTCTCTGACATTAAAAGATATTTAATCCAGTTTGTTACTTTAGCATTTTGGCCTCAATCTTCTTCCAAGGGCTATAGTACACTCCCTAGTCATGTCTTGTCATGTCTTCTGCTCTTTCTCTAATGTCTTCTTCCCTCATTCTGACAGGTAATTTAGAAAGCCTGCCACATATCTTCCCTTCATCTGATTCAACTGGATGTGAGTGCATTGAAATACAGAATATGGTGGAACAAAACAATCTGTAGTGTGTTTGAGTATTTTAATAAATATTTAAAAATATTTGTATTGACTTCACAAGGATTTCCTGAGTATTAGGAATGCAGTCCAGACAGAGCACTACCATGATTTTGCCAGCAAATAAGTCGTGGTTATTTCCTCAAGAGATTTTTTTTACTATCAATAAATAATGCTTTCCTCTTGTACTACTATGTAAAATAGATATTTATGCTTAACATATGTTTACTTGGAGGTAAAATAAATGTTTGATGGAGTGCTAAAGCAAACATGAAAACTTATGGAAGCTTAAAACCCCACTAAATTTCTAGATGGGTAATAACACCCATAATCTGCAATGATGAATTGCTCAGAAGAACAGACAAAACAGACAGATATCAAACTTGGCATCTATATAAATCAACAAGCCCCATAAACTATGGATGATACTTCACCTTAGAATGTAAGGACATATGCAAAATCTCATTTCTTTCACAGAGCTGAGCTACAACATATGCAAGGAGATCAGAGGCCCAAGCAGACATTGTAAATGGTAGGATTAAAGCTGTAGGATGAGAGCCAAACCCACCCTCATCAGTGGGACTTCTTATGCTTACTTACAGTGAACTGTTAACTGTTCCCTGAATTATTTATTCTGAAATCTAAACAGATATTCCTTAGTTCATCCTGTTGCTTATGAATGTAACTTTTGCAATCAGTGGTATACCAGCACTTTTTCACATTTTCACATACTCAGCTTCACAAAAGAAAGTACTGTCTGAAACCAGAAAAATAACTCATTTAACCAAGTTCAGAGAAGGTTGCTATGTTGAGGTTTCATTAAACTGAGTCAAATTGTTGAACCATTTGTTGTTAAAATGTTCATATTCTTCTAGAAGTTGATAGCAAATGAGAAGTTTTCTAGGAAAAAAAAGAAAGAAAAAATCTAATTATTACAGTTGCAAATATCTCCAATCTACAAATGTATAGAGTAAGATATAATTTTATCTTCTTTTTCCAGCTTTCCAAACCACCATTCTCCTTTCACATGCTCTGTGTTCGGCTGATCTACTGTGCTTCCAAATTTTTTAAGGATTTATTTTATATTCAATTTTCACTCCTTTATATTGTCTTTTTGTTAATTTGGTTTTTGAACTTCAGTGGAATGTAATTCTTTATACTAGAATCCAAGTTTAACTTCCAAAATCACATTTTCCTCTTAAGTTTAAAACTGGAAAAAATACAAAAACCCCTCCTTATTATACTTGATCTTTAAGAACTCAGGGGAGTCAAAAAGGAAATCTCCACGGGTTTACCGTTTTTAAAAAGAGATTAATTCTTCTCTAAAGCAATGATTTAATATGTCAGACCTTTTGAGCTTTTCTTTAATCAGGGATCAGGCTGTTTTACTTTCCAGCAACCACAGAGATACTGACTCAGCTTGACAATGTTTGTAGTGGACATTATTTAAGCTGTAATATGGTTTTGAGGTATGAAGTGAGTTGCAGAAAGTATCTAAGAGGCTCTCTGATCAGCAATGACAACTTTTCCACAAGATAACTGTAAGTGATCTGCAAAGTGGAGCTCTTTTGGCCAGCTACCCAATTCACTCCTTCACGTGCTAAAATCTAGCTGGACTTTGCACACTGATGGATTATAAATCCGAAAGGGACTATTTGGTTGCTTGCCATTGACCTCCAGAGCAGGCTGGAGACCTTTGCTGAATAAATCACTGTTCCAAGGATAAAAGTCTTTTCAGTCAGGTGTCCACCATGGCTGTAAAATTCTGGTGAAAATACCTGTACCCTTGGTATGATTGACCCAGTGTTTCATAACTGCCCTGTTCAAAAGCCTTCCTTACCTGGAGCCTTATTCCAGCTAAAACCAGTCCCTGAGCTTGTTCTGCTCCCAGTGCCGCGGTCAGACCCGTGGTGTGGCCGTGTCCCTGTGGGCTGCCCCGGCCCGATGGCCAAGGCAGGCGCTGCTGGCTGAGCGTGAGGGAGGCCAGAGTGGCCTCTGGGGTTTGGCACCATGAAGGAATGGCTCGCTGTGCTCCAGGGGCTACCTCACAGGCTGCTGCCACACGTGCCTGCAAGCCAGGACGTGAGCAGTCTATGTAGAAGGTATTTTCTTCCTCTGCCCCTCCTCCCTGCCCTTGGAAACAAGGATTTTAGTATGGTCCTTGCTGCCCTGCAGTGCCAGGGCAAAGCTGGGGCCTTTACAACATTCAGCAGTGTGGGTGGTGTTGACACGGCCACGACTGAATCCCTGTCAGGACCTGGCCTGGCCGTGGCTGTTGTTTGGAGACCATCTGCTGTCTGATTCTTCCCAGGAAAGCTGTGCCCATGGGCAGGAGCCAATGAAACAGAGCTCCCATTAAACACCCACCTGGGGACCTTGTGCTCGGGCTGGAGCCCAGGAAGGTCGTTGGCCATTGTAGCTGTATTTTAGGATTTCTGAGAGACCTTTAATTAGTCAGCAACTTAGAGAGGTGTGTTCCCAAATAGGGAATGTAAGTCTACTTTGTGAGACTACCAGTTAAATTTAACTGAGTACCTAAGGCACATAATGATAGAAAGGGATTCCATGTGATAGACTGGCTGCTGATGGACACACTTGCCAGAGGTGCCAAAAGGAAGTGTGGACTAGCTGTTAATACCAATACCCAAAAGCTCAACTTCTCCATCTCTGAAACCATTTCCAACAAAGTGCTCTGGCACCTTCACACCTGGGGAATATTTTGAGTCACTAAGCCATGACACTGTGGTCTCTCACATATATGGCTAACTTTCCATGGCAGGCAGTGCAGATATTTGGGAATCCAATAATGTGCACTTCAAGTAGTATAATAACCACACTGAGAGTTCCCTTTCTGGTTCACCAAAATTAAAATTGAGATAGTGTTCTCTGTGCCTTGATTCTGCCTTTGGAAGTAATCATGCTCATAATTAATTCTAGAGGGACTTAATCTTTAGGCAGAAACAGTCTGTAAAAACTGAATGAACTGATCTCCAAAAATGAGAACATGGAAAAACATTCTCAGGTAAAATGAAAAGAAAGTACTTCTGGTTTTGATTGGTTGGTTGTTTCTGTTTTGTTTAACATAAGTGAGTAATAGCATAGTTATTTACTTTGCGTGCTTGTATTTACCTGTACTTTCAGGAGTTTTAATATTCAGACTTAAAATGGCTATGGTTAAAAGACCTGTGTCCATACTTGAACCTGATTATGCTCTGCAGCTGATGATGAGAAAACTCAGCTGTTGCTTAAAGTTCCGTGAGGGTCATGATGACCACTTTCTGGGAAAGATAATATATGAATAACCTTCTTAGACTAATACTAATTAACTTTGTACAGTTTCTGCTGTAAATTATTTTCTGAGCCAGTTAGGTTTGCTCTCAGCCAATTGCATACATGGCAAAAGGTTAATTGTTTGTGAAAGACAAAGAAAAGGGCACCTCTGTGACTCCCAGCAGAAATTAAGAAAATAATGAAGCCTTTCTATGGGAATTCATTTACTTCACATGTGATGTACCAACTGCAAAACTTATACAATATTGAAATATAAACTTTCAAGAGCAGTGTTTGACAGAGCATACATTTATCTAAAATAATGGCATGGATTTCTGCTTTGCTCAGAATCCTGGCTAGAAAGAGATGCTGTAATTTAAATTAGTAATTTTTGAGAGGAATTATAGCATGAATATATACAAAATGCATGTATTTCCTATGCTGATCGAGGCATGCTGGGTTGTTCAAATTACCCTACAGAGAGCAGGAAATTGTACTTACATACATGGCAACCTCTATCAGACAAATAGGGTTTGCATAATTATTGTGGCATAAAATATTTATGTGGCATATAATTACCAGAAGAGATGTGAATTGCCATTTGCAGCCAACAAATAACAAAAGGAACTGCATGTGATACCACACAGTGATGTAGAAATTAGTTAGATCTGATTTTTAATGAAAATTTATGGAAAATGTTCATTAATTTTAAGGCATTCTTAATACATTGTCTCTTCTGTTTCTGACTTCCATAATGAAAAAGTCTATTTACAGAGGTGTTGGGTAAAGAACTCTGAAAATAAAATAAAAATAATTTGAAATTTTTTTTTAAAAAGCTTTTGACATTTAAGACATGATTGGGACCTTATAAAAAATTATTTCTTAATTCTACCCAAGTTACTTTTCTTCTCCTCAAGGAATAGCTGTTTCCTTCTCTCTCCTGTTACTGTTTGGGGTAACACTTCCTCTGTTTGGGTATCTAGAGTTAATTGTGTAAACAGAGCTGAGATCAATCAGATTTGATTAGTCTTATGCAAAGAGTTCATATGAGAGGAAAACCACAGGTTTTAGCAATTTGGAATTGTAGATAATTGTGGGATTTTGTTACTTGTGTGTATTTATACATACTATTATGTAAAAAAAAATCTGAAACGTGAAATATAATAAAGAGCAGGAAAAAAAATTAATATGTATGGGGTAGGGAATAAAAAGTTAGAAAATTTGCATGTGGGAAACCTGATGGTCAAAGTAAGGTAGAAGAAAAAAACCTGTGTTTTGGTGGTAAAAATCACGCTGATGATTTCATTTTGCAGAGCTGAAATGATTGGGCAGATTAAAACCTGGGCTTTGGGTAGTTTTTAAGGTGCATTGTACATTTATCTTGTATAACATAACACTACTTTGATTTCTTGCTCATCAGTGTCTAATCACATCTGGGGTGAAATACCAACTGCAGTCAATTCAGTGGGTGCTTTCTCATTCTGTTAAAGACAGGCCAGGCTTCATTCTGACCTGTGTTTACTGCTTTACCAGTGCTGGTTAACCATGAGAAGGAAAGATTTTATAATGGAAAACTCATCTTCCTTTCTTCACAATTACCATTTCCAGCTGTTGCTGGTTCTCTAAATTGGCAGTCATGACCTTTCCTTGTGGGATAGGTCAGAAGTTTCTCCCCTTACCAAGAGTGGTATAATCAGCAACACCCATGGCCAGCAGAATTTCCAGTGCCTTGAAACCTCCTTAGTAAGTGAGTAACGTTTGAGTTATTATCACTGTTGTGCAGATAAAGATAATTCCATAGAAAGCAACATTTACTGTTAAAAAACAAGACCCACACAGAACTTTTAAACAGTTCCTCCATGTTGGAAAGGAAAAATGAGTCATTGCTAAATTAGAGGCAGCAGAGAAAAGCTCTAAAACCAATTATTTTTACTGGAATTTGACAAGGAATCATGCCATACCAGTTTGAAGTGAAAAAAGTATTATTTTCTGGACAAAGTTTCATTTGAAAAATTGATTTAAATTAATTCTGGAGAATCAAATGGAGAAGACCTTTAGGGTAGCACAAGTGGCCAGTTTCCTAGCTGTAACCTGTACAGCACCAGTCTGAAAGAAGTTTTACACCTTTGGGTGTGCTGACACTTTTCTTCTTTATGAAGCTCAGTAAATGAAAGTTTTAGTTCTAGGGGTTCTGAAACATATTTCTGACCATATGGGAGAGTACAATCACTGCAGGAGAGCTGAATATCACCACTGAATTTGTTTAGCACAAACAGAAGAAACTAGGAAATATATTTTTCTCATGGAAGTGATACTTCCATGGAGAGGAAGGTTGGAGTCCTTTATGGTTGGGATCTGTGGAGTCAAACTGTAGAGGGGACAGTGTTTAAAGAGTTGGTTTACTCCTATATAAATAGAAAGGAAATGTAATTGTTCTTGCAGTGAATAGTTATGATTGCAGTACACTTCTTTTGTAGTTAAAGTTACGTGGAGGAAACAAATTACTAAATAGATGGTGATTTGTTTTTACAGTTGAGACTGGCTTCAAATTTTCCCACAGCCTTCTGTTGAAGCATTCAGGTCACACAAAAACAATGAATTTGGCAAGGTGACAGTAATTGGCCTTTTTTTGGCAAAAGGTTTCAGTCATATAGTTGTTCTGCCTTCTGCAGACAGGTCTGGCTCACATGCCACTGTTTGAAATTTGGTGTGTGAAAAATAATAAGCTTTAGAGTAGAATAGAAACTGTGTGATGAGTATTTTCATTTTTGGCATATAAATAGACAGTTTGGCAGTGCTATAATTGAAATAAAGGAAGAAGGTTCACATAAACATCCAGAGAGTGAAAGACCTATAGAAATCTGCAAACCTGTGTATGTAGCAATTCCTACTGTGAAGATAACTTCAGCAGAAATTGGAATAATAAAAAAAAAGAGAAATAATTACAGTATTCAACTCTTAGGAGTCTTAAAGATTAAACAAATACATTACTAAGAACACTTATTTCATTTAGCTTTTTTTAGTTTTTCTTCTTGACAAATTAATGACGTTAAAGCTTTCAGCACTTTGTTTCATATTTAGCTCACAAAACTCCAGCTAGATCAGAAACATGAATCTGAATGATCTGCTTTATTTTAAAATTTAAAAAATGTTCTGGCTTGAGTTATTAGGATGCTTGGAGAACGTGAGTTTTCTGCACATATTTAGATACTATTTTGTTCTTGTTTTTTTGCAATTATTATTAAGCCATTGTTGCTTTTTTCAAAGAAAAAAATAGATTTAGAGAAGTCTGTATAGATGTGTAATCTTGAAGATTGTCCTTTTCTGTTTTCACAGGTTAATTTCCATTGTAAGGTTCCTTTTTAAGAAGAATTATAATGCTAATGAGCCATATATTGTAATTCTCCTATAACAAAGAATAGCTATTTCTTATCATGACACTGTAAAGCTATTAGTCAAATAATACCATTTAAAAGAATCATAACCCTTATTTATAAAAGCACATTGAATAAAACATCAATAAAATTGTCACAAAAAAGAACAAAGAGGACATAATAACATTCTTCATTGCATTTGATTAATCCGCTTTTAACAAAATTTGTATTTTAGACTTAGTCTGTATTTAGACTTAGAATGTTTTAAGCTAGAAGTGTTATATTTTGGTGTATTCTGCTTTTTTAGGTATGCTACCTTATTAGGAAAACTGCTTTCCTTTTATTAAGACTTTTTAACACAAAGGAAGTGGTTTTTAAAAAATAGTCCTGCATTAAGATACATTTAAGGTTGATTTCTGCAGCTTAAAAAATATAGGGGCTCTGTTTTCATCTGTTCCTCAGTTAAAAACTCTAGAAATATTTAGAGAATCTTTCTGGTTTAGGGATTGATGAGTCACTCTACCAAACATATTTTTAAATTTCTGTTTGTTTTAGAGTATACTTTACTTTATTCTTAGCAGAATTCATTATTTTATCTGTATTTTGCTTAACAAAGAGAAGAGAGGATGTTTAGGTTTTCAATTTAACTAACCAGTCTACAATTACATCATTACAATCATGAGTGCAGCTGGAACAGTTTAGGGCATTATGTTCTTAGGAAGACCAGAAGTCAGGCAAGTCTGGTGGGTTGAAGGCTTACAAACAGCAGTAATTTTAGAAGTGATTTCCATTGGTGTAGCAGTGACATTTGTGTTCATGCTTGAACACACACACAGAGCATGGCAGGCCACAGCTACCCAGGCCGTGGTGTTCTGTGCCAGGCTGAAGCAATTCTGAGGCCAGAATGAGGGAAAGGGAAAGGAACGTTGTCCTTGAGTAGAGTTAACTTGTCCAGTGCTCTGCTGAGTCCTTCCAGAAGGGCTGAGCCTCTGCAAGGCTCCAGGCAAGGGGTGGCTTAGGAGATGAGGGGAAGGCACGTGGTAGCCGTGACAAACTGCAATTGTTTGGCTAAAAGAGTAACTCCTCTGGAAGCTTCCAGATGTAACAGAGCTGTGATCACTTCAGGTGGATAAGGAGAAAAACTTTCAAATTATAACTCTGAGTGGATTTACTTCTGTATAGAAAGCCCTCAGCTCGCTCAGCCGCTGCATTTGCATAAACTGTTCTTTTAGTTTCAAGCAATCAAAAAATATTTAAGGAGATATTTCTGTACGTGTTTATAAAGAAATTCAGTAAAGGTTTCAATAAAGTTTTATGGTCTAGTGGATTAATTTATTTAGAAACATTCTCTAATCCACTATAAATATGATATTAGAATTAAAATTAGAATTCTATCAGAATTATTTTTAGCATTAGAACGCTATATTGGGAAGCATTATCAACTTTTTTTTATCAGATTAAAGAAAATTATATTGGCAAGTTTGCACAAAACACTCATCTAAGTAATAGAGTTTGTCAATTTCTGGAAATGTTCAAATATTTTCTTGTAAATTTTTTAGTACAGCTGTCTTTCATGTTTGGAGATGAAGTTGGATTTTACAGAGGGTGGAGAAATTAGTTAATATATGCATTGTTACAGCTTGCATGTTCTGGTATTTATAAAAGTACTGTTATATGGGGGCTAAGAAATCCATTGTTCTTGTAAAGAGAATAATTAATAAGGCATACACACACTGTTTTTTGTTTCAAGAGCAGGTAGGAGAGACTTGTTGCTTCTTGGAAGTTGTATGACATGATTTATGCATGCCTGTTTCTGAAATGCTTGGGCAATTATAAATATTATAATGTATTTATCTGTAACTTTGAATACTTAATGCTTTGTTCATAAACAGAAATTTTATTCTAAAAGTAAAAGCACACAAAAATTATATCAGCAGATACTCTAAATATTTGGAAATATTGTTTGTGAAGAGTAGTTACAAATGATCTCCTTTGTGGTTAGAGGTATGGCCATATATTGGTTTGTGGTACAGTGAAGCCTATTCATTTTCTCAAGACATGACAAATTCTATATTCTTGGTAAACATATTATATTAAAAATCTGTAAATACTTTTACCATTGGTGGAAGTAGATGGGAACACTTCTAAATATCTATTTTATTAGAGATACTTTATTTATTGAAATCTACAGAAATATAACCTATATTGTTCAAAACTACTAAAGATTAAGACATCTCTCTAGAAATGGAAAATCTAATGGATTAATCCCTTTTTCATGGACAGATATGTCTGAGTTTCTTATTGTTAGTATTTTCAGTATTCCTCCTGTAATTCCTGGGATAGCAGAGTGTTACTGACTTTATTAGTTTCAAAACAGTGCAGTTTGCCAGTGTACATGCTGAGAAAATCACAGCTTTGATAATGAATGCTGGAAAGACAAATGCTGCAATTTTCAATAACACATTTATGGTTTGTATGTGGCTAGAGATTTTCACACATTACAGTTTTTGCAAGTGATTCACATGTGCCTCTAACATATTTTTGTTAGTATTCCATATTCTAAGCTTAACATAAGCGGATAATCCTAAAAAGTTACAGTTGTGTGTCTACATATAAGAACATAACTACATAGAATATTTCATATTCTGCCTATCACTCAATATTCTATATATAGTATATCATTCTGTACCACAGTATATTAAATTATAGGCAAAATATGATTCTTGACTTTTTTCTGTATAATCCCACGGCTCTTCTAAAAACATTGAAACAGTATGTGGCAATGTAAGTGTTATAATACTTCACAATCCCACATCAGCTTCATAAAATCCTTTAAAACATATTTGAATTCAGAACCATATTTGAGCATCCTAACTGCTGAGGGGGACCTCTTGCTTTTATGAGGTTTCATTTCTAATGGCAGAAACCAGTTGTCATCTAATTTTAGGCTATGCTCAAAATAAAGCTGAACGTTAGATTTTTATTTCTGACTTGTAAGGAACAAACAATCGGAGTGAGCTTTGATCTGCAGAATGGAGTTCTTACATGTCTCTGTTCCATGATCTCTGCAACTCACAATGCATTTCTCTCACCCACACATTTTTGTTTTTAATTTATCTGTGTTTACAGACTGTTAAAAAGAAAGCAAGCAAGAACTGTTCTGACATATGCTTTGGGCCTCTGCTAAGACTTTGATGTGGTCTGGAAATTGCTTATTTACTGCAGGACTGGGTTATTAGTTGATTGGTCACAACCACAGAGGCCTATGGTTTCTAGATCACATCTACTGGAGAAAGTTCACAGTACTAAATAGACCTGGAAAATTCTAAAGGCCAGGGATAATAGACTATTTGTACCTGAGATAAAAATGGCACATTAGCCAAAACACATTTCTTTCTGGCTGCCCAAAGGCAGTAAAAAAAAGTATTTGAAACCATTTCCAAACAAGTTTGCTCCTCAGGACAGTCTATGTCTTTGCTACTTGATCGCCATTTACCACCACTAACACCATCTCTAGTTTGTTTTTGTAACTAATGAGGTAAGCAGCTGGCAGTGTAAGTCTGCAATGTATATAAATATATTTGATTTCTTAAAAGTACTTTTAAGCACATAATTTAATACATTTTATTTGCTATTTTTATACATTAAGATGTAAGTTTCCTTTTTTTTGTTGTTCATGCATTATTCACTCAGGTCAGTTATTACAATGAAATCCACTATGGATAAAAAAGTTTATACTTACAAAGGACTTAAATTTAGTTGTGTTTGTTAAATAGACATTCTTTCCTGCCTCTGTAACAATAGTAAAATGGGAATTGTGTTTTGTTGTGATGTTTTTGCTTTGTTTATTTCTCCCAATAACTAGTAATATATTCACTGACAATGTCAAATATGATTTGAAAACAAGCCCGATCTTTCCAAGAATTTTGTTACTATCTCTTTTATAATTTTTCACATAAAAGCAAACAATTTACACAGGCCACTGAAGAAATATTTGGTTCACCCAAGGTAGGATTAGAATCTACTGGTGTGTGGCATTGTTTAACAAGAGAATTCAGGAACATGAGCAATTGGGAGATTTTATTTTCAGGTTCAAGATACATGAAGCAATCCTCTTTGTGCACTTTGTCTGAATCATTTTATGCTGGAGAGCACATTTTCCCTGTATTAAAGTAGAAACTGCTTATCTCAGTGGTGAGCCAAGTCTGTGCCTCAAATACAAATGAGTAAGTAAACTGACTTCTGAGGAATGCGTCCCTGTGCTTGTAGCAAAGCTGAGTTCTTGGAGGAATACAGTCAGTCAGTCAAAGCTTGTGAAGGGTAGTGTTCTAAAGCCATTTTTTCCTATTCATTTTCAGTGCAGATGGTCCAACCATTTATTCTAAACAGAATGCATTGTCAGAGTAGTCTAGACATGCTGTGATCAAGGGACCACAAATGGAAACAATTTGGTGTTGAAAACTTTTTATCTGATTACAGGGATAATGACTTGAAAATCAACCTGGCAATTTTGCATGATTAGAAAAATGATGTTCATGTTGATTTCTCATAATGTTTCCAAATAGAACCAGATTTCTGCCACATATTACATATAATTTTTCTCATAGATGACTCTGCATCTCAGTTTCAATCAACACTTTCAGCTATTCCATGCATGGAGTTGTTCTGTTGTTTTGACAGGCAAAGACACATCAAAATCTTGAATTAGTCACTTTTCCACACCACTGAGTCTATAAGAAGAGCTTGGGAAAATGAAAACAGAAAATAATATTTAATTTTTAAAGTTTTTGGTTTATATCAACTCTGATATTTATGCAAAAATAGATTCCTTAGAGAGGATCTTCTTATTGAAATAAACATGTGCATTTATCTGAATGACTATGTAATTCCAAATCCTTAATTTCCAAATTGTGCAAGTACATTTAAGATTATAGGGCTGCTTCTGGTCCTTGACACTTTTACTGAAAGGAAACAGGTTGAGACAGTCTTATCTATTTTTATATTTTTATTTTCTTACAAAGCACTGTTAGGACATCTCATGATTCACAAAGTTTAATGTGGTGTGATAAGTTTAAAGTGGTATATTATAAATAAAAACTTACCCATTTTTTTTTGCCTTTTTTATGCTCTTCTCAATACATTTGATGAAAACATTATAGTATAGAGTAGATGAGGTTTGGGGGCATCTAGTCTTTTTCTGTGAGCAAATTTTAGTCAAGGACTTGTCTCCTTAACATTTTCCCCTTCTTAGTCTGGAGATGCCAAGTCAGTACAAGATTCTGCCTTTTCCCCTTTCCATAAGCTACGTATTTAGATAAGTTTTACTGAGCTTGTCCGTGTTTTCTGTTGAAAATAAGAACGAAAGCACAAGTGAGAATCAGCATTTGATGAAAAAGCTGACTCTAGTTACAGAGACATGGTGACTTTGAAATTTATTTTCTTCCATTTAAGTTTTAGCTTGGACTTCAGTCTGTATCTATCTGAAAATTCACCTGCTGGGTAGAAATTACTGAAATCATTTCACACGAAATGTTTTAAAGGTAGAGGCAGGACATCAGCAGAATTCTTCAAAAGTTTGTGTTTGGACCAGTGTTCTTCAAAAGTGTTCACAAATTGCTTTACGAGAAGTTTTGTTGGCTTTTTTTGTTTGCTGGTTATTCAGGGTGTTAAAGAAAAAAGGTGATTGATTAAGAAATTTCAGAATATAGCAAAATGCAAGACTGAAAAGTAAAATGATGAAATCCAACCCTGATAAATGTAAAATCATGCAAGAAAGTGGAAAGTCCTAATGCCCCATTCAAAATAACGGGCTCTGAACTGGCCATTGCTACACAGGAGTGAGAACTGGGGATTATGGTAGGTCCATGAATATGTCAGGCCAACATGGAGGAGTAGGGAACAAAACAAAGAACATTAAAGTGCTAGATTCTACATCCATGTTTTACCTTGGTAACTATGGGACTGTTCTTGTCCTATTTCAAAAGCAATCTAGCAGACCTGGAAATGGTTCTGAGAGAGACAGACAGAATGATCAAAATGATGGAATAGCTTCTACACAAGGAAATGTAGAGAATTTAGGAAAAGGTATGCATAGAAATTCAGAACCAGGAAGTCCTCTACTCTTTCTCCCTTACGCTTTGATTGTTCTCCTTAGGATAAAGCAAATGTATTTCCTGTGGTGTAGATCAGTATTGCCACAAGAAGTTATCAGAGCTTCCTCAGAAATACTATTTCTGTCATTGTTGGATTTCATTGTTAAGTGTGCATAGCCTTCAAGTGTTTGAGGAAGAGATAAGTTCCTGCTCTTATCTGGTTAAGACTGTGTACTTAATGGTTTTACTTCCATTCCCTCTTTCTTCTGCTTATATCATTCCTCATTTTTTTTACTGTGTTTTGTAGAAATTGAATAAGAAAAACTCATAGGAGTGAGCCTGGAACTGGTAGAGTTGGCAAATGCTCCTAACACTGCTTAAGAAGAGATAACGTTGTGGAACTGAAGGATGTTGAATCAGTGTACAAAACCCTATTAAACTGGGAAGAAAATTGGGGTCCACTAAATAGCATTTATCAAATAAAGATGGAGGAGAATTCAGGGGAATACAAACAATAAATTGACTCATTCAAGTTATTTTTAACTCTGAACTTTTCCTGGTACTCAATCCTCCTGCTTCTGCTTTCCTTGTGCCCATAAATTTGTTGATCACCAGTATGTAACACTGCCCATTTTGGCCATTGCCTGAACTTGTCTTTCAAATGAATCAATAACTCATGTCCTTCTCTTGTTTCAGTTATGGTCACATCCAAATCTTGTTACTATCATCGTCTCAGTCTTTCTCTCCTGATAGAAGGAAGCTGTTCGATTTTGTGTGTGAGTAAATCTATGATGTTCCAGCCTCTATCTAAACACTTTTTTGTTTGTTTTCTGCTTGGAGTCATTTTGTCTACAATCTTGTCATAATGCCATAGATGCCAGGAGGACTTATTCAGTAATTTAGTGCAGTATGGCCCAAAACCATTTCATTTTATCCACTTATTTTAAATATCATCATTTGAACATAATCGATTTCTGTATTTTGAAAACTAAATTGTTCCATGCCTGTTGTTGAAAAAAGCATTAATTGCAGGAATAATACTGGATCTGAATTACACGTGTCATCAAGAATGAGGCTGCCATTTGAACATTTGTCTGTTAACTCTGGTAATTCAAAATGCATTTGATTTCCTAGATGATGACAAAGGATGTAGACAATATATGGTAATGGAAAAAATTTATCACTAAAATTAAGTTGTAAAGAACTGGGCTGATTTTTAGATAGCCCTGACAGTCTTTGGGGAATTATGATTACAACATGATTAGTCATTCACATTTTTTCATAGAGCTTCTTTGTCTGATCATAGTTCATCAAGGACAACAAAGATGGTGAAGGGTCTGGAGCAGATGAAGGAGTTGGGGGTGTTTAACCTGGCAAAAAGAAGGCTCAGGGGAGATCTTACTGCCCTCTACAACTATCTGAAAGGAGATTGTGGGAGGTGGGAATCAGTCTCTTGTGTCTATTAACCAGAGATAGGGAAGAGGAAATGGCCACAAGTTGTGCCAGGGGAGATCTAGACTGGATGTTAGAAAAGATTTCTTGACCAAAAGGATAGTCAAAATTTTGAACAGTATGCGCAGGGAAGTGGTTGAGTGACCCTCTCTGGAGGGAATTATATTTAAAATACATGTAGATGTGGCACTTGGGGCAATGGTTTAGTGTTGGATGTTGCACTTGGCAGAGCTGGGTTAACAGCTGGATTCATTATTAGTGGCCTTTTCCTAAATGATTTTGTGCTTCTATGATTCTTTATATTTGGAGCTACCCGGCACAGTTTTGGACTCTTATGAACATCTTGCTCAGAACTAGTGACATGAAGAAGCCAACACTTTTCTTTTTGATACAGAAAGGTCATTATATCTTTTCCATCAAACTATAATGGAATGCTGATCTGCTGCCTTCTGCCAATGAAAATTACCAGATATTGAATGTGTCAAAAACAATGATAAAAATCATTGTGCAAAAGAGTGAATTGGAAAGAAGTGACCAGTTTATTTCTTCCACGATTATAAATCTTAAGTCTGTAAAGATATGTTGTCCAGATAGGTGTTCTTTTTTTTCTGGTAGTTCTAATAAAGGGCAGCGTGGATTAATTTTAAGAGTAGTGAGGCTAAAGCTTAGCACAAAGCCTAAGAAATATGAACAATAGTTTGAGTGGTATTTTAACACTACAGAGATCTTGTCTAGTTAAAAATATTGCTAGCAGAATCATTTAAGGACATAAAGAATCCACCGGTCACAGTTTGACAGACTCTGATCAAGGAAATTGAAAGCTGAGTGTTATCTCTCGATCCAGAATGGAGAAATCATAACTCAGTAATAACTCTTTGCTTGTGGCAAACATGGTGAGTCATTTGAGTTTGCTAAGAAATTGTTTTTAAATTCTTCAACCATTGCAAACTGGAACAAATAATTTTCAAGACCCACCCTGTCCTTGAAGAGTGTATTTACCTTGTATTACCTGGCTGTAGCCGCTTAGAAAACACTGTTAGAGTGCTTTTGGTATAAAAGTGAAAGAGAACATTTCTCTGTTTCATATATCTGCTAATCCTTATGCAAGGATAGATGCAAACCAACTTCTAGACTACTAGTATGCATTCAACATTTTCTTAGAATTTTATATATATTTTTTATTAATTCCAGTCTTTCAGATTTGTATATTTATATCCTATATTTCTTCTTTTCATGGGCACTTATCCTTGCTTGAAAGCAAGTTCTCTTTTGCATAAGAAATTAGTCTCTTATGTCTATATGGGAATGACTGTCAGGTTGTTAGGCTGGGCTTTTATTAATCAGCCTTTGTTTTGTTCCACCCACTACTTTTGAAAACTCTTTGAATGGTGACTAAGAAAATGGAACAACTTGTCAGTACCTTTAAATTAGACATGCAGGACTCTGCCTCTCTATTGAAAAAAACCCCAAACCAAACAAAACCCAAACCAATGGGGGTGTTTGTATACAAATTGAAAATGGCTAAAAAGCATTCCTAGATTCAAATTCACAAGATTATTTTAATAGGAAAAAATTCAATCTCTTTTTCCTTGAATTTGTTAGTGTCTTGGAAATAATTACACTGCTTTAGACTCCCTATGTTGAATTGAGACTGAAGTGAAAAGCCATGTATTCTTTTTCCATCTTCTGAAAAATGATAATTTTACCATTGTTAGAATCAATCTTCTTTCAAAAATATAATGACATGTTTTCATCTTATCTATCCTTAAAACATTAAATCTTTTATATGAATTGGTTGACAATTTTTGAAGGATAACCTTTTCAACATCATAAAATAAATGGAAGTGCAGAAGGATTTAGATTCAAAATGCTTTACCAGTGCACTAATAATTTGATGAGCACTGCTATCATTTTTCTAAAATGGCATTAGATTAAATCTTATTCATCCAGCAAATTCTTTTGAAGAGTCTCACCTTTAGAAGCTGATGACACAAACCAGCTTGAAAATGTGATTGTGGTCTTTGAAATGCCCTGTCACTAGAGTCAATTTATTTATGATTTATGAAGAATATTTTGTATGTTTCTTTACAAGTTTTGCTATCTTAGTATTATTATTTTAAAGCTAAACTTACAAGGACATACATAGTTACTGCTCCATAGTAAGATCTTGTTTCTGGTAACTTAGCACATTTTTCTCCAGGCATTCATGTCAGCAGCACACAGCCATGATGTGAAAGGAAATTGCCTCCAACGCCTCTAAAATTGCTTGCTTGGCTTGAATTAATCTTAATCGAATTTCTGTCTGAGATGTTTAAAAGCTTACAGAATCTCATCCTTTGAGCACAGCTTTGCTAATTTGATTCTACATTCCAAAGTGACGAGAAATTTTGAGACCTGCAGGGCTGCTGTTGCTGATAATGTTTCCATGCAGGTGGCGCGAACTACCCTGTTCATTAATGTGACATACCTTTATAATTCATGTCCTCAAATAATAGTAGTGAAAACAATGAACTTGTATCCATATTTAACTGTGTTGTCCCCCTGTCTAAAGTACCAAATGTACATTCAGCCTTGAGAAAGAAAAATACAGAGTATTATATTTCAGATACTTAAATTGGGAAGAAAGCCAAACTATTAACCTTAAAAATGCAGTTATTTTTTAAATCCAAAACCTAGAATATTACCACAGTAGAGAAAAAACAGAATGAGCAAAGACTTAGCCAAAATTTCCTGAAGATCCCTTACTGAAAATATTAGACTAAGTCTGCAGTAGAGTAATTCTAGAGTTTCTGGTGCTACTGACCACAATGTGACTGCTACCTTCAAACTTATTTGTAAATCAGAAGGATGAGTCAGATGACCACATTGTCTGAAGTAAAACGGTAATTTCAATTTTAAAGATCAGTCTGAATGCCAGAATGTGGTGGATGGCTCTGAAGCCAGACTACAAAATAAATCTTAGAATCCTGGCTTCAGTGCAGGTTGCCTTTAGCTCAGGGTGGTGAGGGTTCCAGGCTGGTCTGTTCCCTTCTCTGAAGGAGATCGAGTAACGTTGCAGAACTGCTGA
This sequence comes from Lanius collurio, assembly GCA_020086605.1. Classification (NCBI taxonomy): domain Eukaryota; kingdom Metazoa; phylum Chordata; class Aves; order Passeriformes; family Laniidae; genus Lanius; species Lanius collurio. The sequence continues at coordinate 18,542,757 of JACBWW010000010.1, forward strand.
ATTTTGATGCCTGTAGTAGCACTTCGGTCTCAGTGACTGACTCTGCTCAGGAACAGGAGCTCCAAGATTCTTTGCAAAATTCTGAGCTGTGAACCAGCTGAAGCCATGTGTTTTTTTTCTGCTTGTCCTCCTCGAAGAGCAGCCACAGCTGCCTCCATTAAGGCAATGACAGTAGGCCAGGGAGCATCATCTGGAGGACGCCTGGGGGCCTGGCAGGACACCTCCACTTCAGCTGCAATGAGATAAGCCATACGTGTCCATTTAGTAGTTGTGATTCATTGCACTATCTTGTGCATGGTCTCAGCCTTCTACTTTAGTTATTAATTCTGCAGCTCCTGTAGTATGGACTGGGGAGTGAAAAGAGTGAATTTTGCTACTTCTGTCTCCTCTGTGCAGATAATTAAGACATGATGAGATGTGAGAACTGCTTCCAAGTTATTTTGAAGTACATAAATAAACATTTGCAACATTAAAAATTTAAATAGTATTGACTATAATTGTAAATAGGGCGAAAATGCTTCTTTAAACCTGTTACTAGCCTCTTTAAAGCTGAAATATCTGTAAGCAGAAACAAAATGTAATATATTTAAATCCCATCTGGAGTGCATGTTGCTGAAAAGCTCAGCCCAATTATTGGAATTCTACTGCTATGTATACAAATTTTTATATTAAGAGGCATGTATAAATAGAAATTTATATCTATAGTACTCAAGAACATGAAAAAAACCCAGCCTATGAACTATTATTAAGTCATATTTTTCTTTAATTTGCTAAAATTGTAAAGAAGTGTTCATGTGACTTGTCTGCACCTTGCTAAATTTTTCACAAAGATTTGCAGGAATGCTGTGCAGGGTTGATAGCTCATTTTCCAAACAAATGCAGTGTTAACCCTGCAGCACAAGCTCACTTGTCTTTGAGAATTGCCTTTATTGCTTGCTATGATGCAGTGGCTGATTGAGCCATGACAAACAGGCTTTCTTCCTGCTGGTGTGAATGAAGGCTTTGAAGCTCCTTACGTCCATTTAAAGCTGACAGACCTAATTTTTATTATTTTTTTAAAGAAGTCTGGATTTCATAGTATTTTGTATTTAGCTCTGAATGCTCTGTTTAGCTGTGTCTCAGCCTTTTCATAAATCTGGACTTTCTTCCAACTCTTCAAAATTCCAACGAGCTGCTGCCAGTTTGTTTAATACAGTGGCTTCATCCATGTGATGCATCTCCACTTTCTTTGTCTTTTTTTCCCCTTTTCGATCTTTTATAGATATTTACTATATATTACTTCCCAAAGTTAACTGAAACTGCTACCTGTTCACCTGATGACTAATGCATCTAATGGTCTAAGAGTATTGCCAGGAGTTGAGCAGTAAATTTCTACTGACTGCTGACCTGCTGAATTTTGCCTACAAGCTTACGGTAGTAAGTGTTGTCTTGCATTTACTATAGAATTTTATGCAGGCCAGTTATCCACCACATTTTCTGCATTTCTCAGGCCTATAATCATCTTATTTATTTTCCCACTCTGTGTGCTGGTGGTAAAAGGAGCAGGCTCATAATATCTTTTCACTTTACAGTTCTTTTCTCCTCTTATGTAGTACTGGTACTTTCACTACCTGTATCAAAAATAGTAGGGAAGAAAACATAAAAAGCATCTGATCAGTTCTTGCTGGAATTTTTCAGATATTATAAATGGTGCTATCACCCACTGATCTAAAGCCTGCACTGATATAAATATCAAGTGGAAGCAGTCCACATCTTCTTTCAGAAACTGCACAACTGGGAAGATTCCAGAAATCATACTGTCTCTTCTGGGAGATAGTACAACTACAGGGTACTCCCTGTATTAGTCATGAGTTCATCTTTGAAATACAATGTATTATCTAAATAGAGAGACATCACTTGTTTCACAAATTACACAGTTCAGAGAAAGGTATTTGTAGTAAGAGTGCATGAAGTTGCAGAAATATTCCAAGTATATTTTTTAGTCAGGAGACTGTTTTCATGCTCTCACCTCTTCAGACCCTGGAGGGCATTTTCACACTTGATAGTAGTAGTGAAGTCTAAGTCTGCTGTAACTTAGAATTATGCAAGAACATAGGTAGAGACACATACTGAAGGTCACCCTGACCCACCCCAGAACAAAACAGGGCTAAATCACAAGTCAGGTTACTTTGCAAAGCCACTTCTCTGGCTGAGTTTTGAATATCTGCAGGAACTTGGAATTCTACAACTTTTCTTGGAAAATTTACAGTGCTTAAAGATAGATAGATAGATAGATAGATAGATAGATAGATAGTTGCCTCCTGTCCTTTCACTGTGCACCTCTGAGGGGAGCTGGTTTCTCTCTTACCTGCACCTCTCCTCATCATATTGGAAGGTAACAACTGTATTCTCCTTTAGCCTTTTCTTCTTCAGACTGTAAAGCCTCAGTTCTCCAAGGCTCTCCTCATTAACACTTTTGGATTCCTTCTGTCCATTCACTCATATCAAAAGTAGTCAGAAAAATGAAACAGAATCAGTCTGTATTTGCTTGATCTAGGATGATAGTTGTGCTACTCTGTTGTATTGGGTTTTTTTCTGATTCTGAGTGAACGTGAGTTAGAAAGCTCTAAAGTGACTCATGACCTACCTGGGGATAAAATCCAGTCTTCTGGCTACTGACTGAAGTTTTCTGACAGATGAGCTATGAGTCTAAGTTTTAATGTCAAGTTCTAATGCCAAGTTACCCATTTGGTGGATTTATTTATTTATTTATTTATTTATTTAAAATTTTGCAGCAGGGATTTATCATTGAGCAACTAGGATGTCATTCTTACCTTTGGATGTCTGGGCTGATGGGTCTCAGAACTACAAAGTGATGAACCTTTGATCGTCTACCCTGCTAGCTGTGGGGTAGCGAAAGTACTCTGTGTTTCTGCTTTTAGGAAAGAAAGGGACATAATTTGTTGAAAAGAAAGAGAGTAACTGTGTGACTTTCTCATTACTGCTCTTCAAACTGTAAGCAAGTTTTTTACTGTTGTTGGCTCAGTCCGATTTTTCATGTTTCTCCAGTTCTGTCCTGAGGAACATCCTGAATCATTCCCTATCTTTAATCCAAACATGATTGTGATAGCTGTTCATCATTGATCTTCATAGGATCTAAAAATTATGTAGGATCCGGGTGCCATTGTATTAGACACAGTATGTTCCTCTGCAGTTTCCTTCTGACTGTTTGTCTGAATGTTTTTCCACATATTCATATATTTGATTGCTATTAACTGTTTGACTGATGGGATGCCTCAGCTGTATCAGATCTTAATTTCATATAAATTATGTATGTGAGCTCTTTTCTTCTTTGTGTTTACTTTCATGTCTTATAGTAGTTTCACTATGAAATGGTTTGTGCCTCAAAGGATTCCCTATTTACAGTTTATTCTTATATGCAATCTTCCACTTTTACCCTTGCACTCAACTAAAGTACTGGGCCAATTTAATTTCAGTTTGGAAACGTTATGTTTTTACTTGTTAAAATGTGATTTTTTTCCCCATGCTCTCACTATCCTGTAACAGCTAAATGTATGTAATACAGACAGTGTAGAAGGAGAAAAATATCCTAAAAGTGAATATTTTTACAATTTATAAGGCTCTTAAAACATGAGCTTAGAGGGAAAAGATGTTTTGCTGCCTTATTCCTCTCTATATGCATGTATATGTGTGTGCACACAGATATACAGAGTCTCATTCTTACACACACCATGTCTTTTCCAAGTCCTAGAGCTGGGGGATATTAATTTACACAGGCATCATCATAGACATTATATGGCAGTGTTACACAGAAAATTCATTAAGTGTTAAAATCTCATTTTTACTTTAAAGTCGACATCAATTTGATACTAATTTTTCATTATTAGACATACTCCATATTGTCTCTTTTAGTTAAAGTACCTACTTACCTGTTTAAAACACTTTCCAATCTTTACATAGGAATTGTTTTCATATACTCAGCAAGTGCCCTATATTCACTGCTATTTTGTAAGAATGATGGGTACTTTAAAATCAGATTCTACTTTATGTTAACTCAGATGACCTTGCCCTGTCTCCCTCACTTACTCTCAGATTCTTGTGCATATGCTGTATCTTGCTCACCAGAAAGTATTCTGTTGGACCATTGTTTTAATTCTTATTTATGGAATTTCTTGCAGTCTGTTTTCTTGAAATTCAAAACACCATGATCATGAAAAGTCATAGATTTTGAGTATTGAGGGGGAAAAAAATATTTCATTGGAATTCATATTTCTGTGTTGTCAATCTTAATGGAGCCCATCTTAACAATGTATAAAATTTATGTTAATTGCTCACCAGAAGAATGCATGAAGATAATCAGTTTAATGTAGATTTTTATTCTTTTGGAGTAAGACAAATTGTATTTGTGATATACATAAGAAAAAATTTTAGTTGGCATTCCAATTCACTTGCTTTAAGCAGACACAAAACTGCTTTAAGAACACTTGGTAAAATAGCTTAGGAAGAATTAACAAGAAATATGAGGGGGAAACCTACTGTGCATACTAAAAGATCAGAACAAGTATTTAACCTTAAAAATATGTTGTTTCTGGCAGCACAAAAAATCCTTTATGAATGACAGTGATTATTGAGGATGGGTTCTGGGGGGATGCTCAGATTGCCTTACTGCAGTTTTTACAAGTCACATACTTGTAAAGGCTTCTTTACCAGAGACAAAGATAGGCATCCCAAGAGTAACTCATCCCACCTACTTTTCAGGGGAAATGCATCTAGAGGTGTCTGTGTAAAAAGGGAGTCCAGTGGGTAACTTCAACTGGATGCCTTCCTTCTGTACAGCTCCCTGTAAATATGTCACTGACCCACAGCTGAGATCTGCACACCTGTGTAGAACCTTAAAGATGGGAAAATGCAATTGAAAATCTAATGTTAATGTGAACTGCTAGTGGATTTGGATGAAATCTTTTACATTTGAGGGCTCTTTTTCCTTTAAGTCCTGACTGCAAATTTGCTCTTTTCAGGTTATGACCAAAAGTACTGTTGCCATAGCAGCAAGTTTCTGCTTTTGATGAAAACAAAGGGCAGTGTAACATATACAAAATAAGCATAAATATTTTGGTGGAAAGAGGGTGAAAAAAAGCAAAGGCCTTGTATAAAATACATTTATAGATTCACATTGTGTCATTTACTTTCTGCCAAATGCAATTATAATAGTATTGAGAATGTGTTTTGTACCAGAGTGGAGCAAGGACCACGCAGAAAAATCTTGTAGAGGACATGGTGTACAGGGACACAGCCCATTTATAATTCCTGAAAAGAAGGTTTAGCAGAGGTTAGAAGTGGAATAAATGTTAAAATTCAGCCGCTTGCTATGCTATGCCATGGCAAACTGGTGTTGGTATGGCTGTTCACCTCTACTGTGCTCTCATTTTCATACCATCTGTCTCTTGCACTAGATGACAGAAACAGAGCCTTAAGTGGCTGAGCATTTGACAAGTATTATGGAAAGGATATGGCGAAATGGAAGATCTTTTCTTGATCTAGAAGAGGAAATCTATTTTGAAACACCTGAGTTTTATGGGAAAAGTGAGTTTTTGAAAAAAGATAATTCCAGTGAATGTGAGAAGTTGGAAATGGAGGGTGGAATGTGTTCTGGAAAGAACCTATGGCCATGTTGCCATAGTAAACCCTTGGAAGCTGATAACACTTGAGTTTCAAGTTATTGTTATTTAGCCTTTACACCTATTACTACATACCAGTGTTAGACTGCTACTATCTATTTTGTGCTTATTTGCTAATTTCCATGTGTTGCTTTGACCCTCAGTCTTGTAAAATTTCACTAACCAAGAACAATCCTAAAATAAATCCTTGGAATAACTTATATCCTGCCCTTGAAATTCATAAGCCACTCAAAACATCTTCTTCTTTTGCACTGGTAATTGTTACCTGTTAGCTCACATGGGGATGTTGATTTGAAGCATTTACCTCAGACCTGATTACCTCAGTCTTATTTTATTATCTTCTCAGGATGTGCTTAATTTGTTACTCCATAATTGTTTTTTTTTCCTCACACAACATGAAACTTAAAGAAAAGCCAGAAAGGAAAAAGTAGATCAGAAGAAACCTATCATTAGCAAGGGGAACTGTACTAGCAAGGGCTTGTGTGTTACTTTGCTTATTTCAACACTCAAACTGTAACTTGGCCTATGCCCAGCTCCTACAAAATATTCAGGCACGCACATCTTAATTAGTCTCTTAAAGTTAATGAGAACAGAGCATATACACAAATCAATCTTGATTTTGTCCCCAGCCTTGTCTTGGCAGCCTTCGTGTATGATGAAGGTCAGGTACAATCGGCTGCCTGTCAGTTGTGTGGAATATTGCTGTGAAGTTCTTGATACCTTCACAATTGTGAGTCTCTGGCAAAGACTAAAGAAAACTGAACTTTTACTGGATCAGTGCCACTTTCTCTTCTAAGACTGTCTTCCACAGGCTGCTTGATATTGTATGTTCGAGGCCAGCTCTTTAAAATTCTTCTTTTCTTAATTTCATGGTCTGCATCTTACCATGGTAAAGCTTTGGCAATCATTGTTCTGTTAATAAAAGACATTTCTCAGTTTATTTTCATAGGTCAAAAGCATTTCTCTGGGTTAAAAAGGAGACTCGTGCATATAAGCATTCTTCAGTGAGTAGCATGGTGATTTCATGCATGTTTAAGTTGACACAGAGATGTCACCTCAAGATACCTGGTTGGTTTTTATTTGTTTATGTGCATGGATCTTCTTCTAGAAAAATGTTCATTTTAGCATACTACAAACTGTATTTAGACATCTTGATTTTCATTTTTTATAATCTCTATTTTTCTCAGAAATAAATAGATATCTGAAACTTGTATGAATTTACCACTTCTCCCCAAATCTCCATATATTCCTGAGATGTCTTTGCACAAGCTGGTGCTTAAGAAGCTCTGGCAGGATTTTGCAGATTATAAAGCAAACGAATGCAATGGGATTTTTTACAGGAATTTTGTAAAACAAAATGTTATTTCTTTTGAACAGATGCCTTATTTCAGTCACAATGAGTTCAAGGTTGGGTGTCTCGTTTGGGTTTGTTTGTTTATTTTTGTTTGGCTTGTGTGTTTTTGTGTGGTTTGTTCTTATTTGGTTTTTCGGATGTTAGGGGCTTTTCTGGTGTGATGCTGGATTTTAGAGTGGGAAGTTTTCACTGGTAGGAATGACAGAAGCATTAAGGCTGCCTAAACAAAAACTCATCAGTACCTTATCAGGCATTCTCCAGCCATTTTTTATGTTAATTCTACTTCTCAGTCATGTTCATTTTTAGTTGTAAAGAAACATACATCTTCTCATTTCTCAGCCCATAGTTGTGAGTCATTTATGTGCAGGAACTGGGAGAAGGTGTGGATGAATGCCACAGCTAAAGAGCGTTTCACAGTCTGCTTCTGCTCCTCTATCACCTTATGGTGCTTTCTTTCATAAAATGCCAATAATTCTATGATTTTTTCAGACACAACAAACTTTCTATCTTGTGAAATTTATTCTGCTACTCGGCAGGAATCTTTGCAAGTTCTCTCCAGCTGAAGCACAGATTTTGGTACATTTGTGTAGTTCTAAAAATTGCCTTCTCACCATCTTGTGGTTTAATGTAATTTATTTTTCTTATAACACTGAATTAGCATTCATTTAGAAAAAATGAGAAATTACATAATTAAATGTGTGTAACTATAACAAAATCAAAAAATCTTTGTGTTAGGAGGCTGTTTTTTCCTGAAACCTGTATGAAAAGTAGACAAATGGAAACACCAGCCCTTCCTGCAGTGATTTGCAGAGAACTGTGTGGGTAGCTGTTCTACTTATGTTTTGAAACCTATCATTTTCTCTAGCAATGCCACTCAGAAATCAAAATGACTAAATGACACCTAAATTCAGTTCAACAAAGCACAAATATGAGGACTAAATAGCATATAAATTGTCAATAACCTAAAATGAAAGTGGATAATGTACCATGTACCTTTCAGAAGGAACTGTAGTAATTTTTTTGAACAACTATTAACTTCATTCTTATAAACTGCAAGAAATAAGACCACCAGCAAACAAGCAAAACAAAAACTCCCCATACTTTAAAATATATTTTCAGAATATTATTATTCTAAGCTAAAAATATCTGCTCTGAATGACTTTAAATTAATTATATGAGTTACCAAAATCACAATAGAAACATACCAAATAAAAGCAGTATTATTAGGATACAAATGGTGTATTTCTCATTTTCTAAAATAATGGACTATTTATCTTCTTTGCTCTATCAAAAAATCTTGTATTATTTCTGAAAACCTGAATTCTATATGACTCTAACAACCTTGATGTCTGTAAGGCAAAGAATATAATACCTCTCTCTTGTGATTTTCCACTTTATATTTCTGCAAAGCTTGATATTATTGGTTTCCAGTTCAGAGCCAACACCTGCAAAAGGGGCTGAATCTTGGTAAGATTATTTCCCTTCATAGACCTCTTGCATCAGCAATTCAGTAGATATTCAGGAGCAAAAAACATATTTAAAGGTGTAGTTAGTGAAATTACATCCAAGTGCCTAACTCTTAATAATTTGTGAATTGATAATACCATATTTTTAGGGAATGAGCCTGTGTCGTAAAGGTGTATATCAGTTTCTTTGACAGTAATGTTATGTATTGGAAAGTCCTACATTTTCAGAGAAGTAAATAAGAAAAATAATCTTAAATATGCCTAATTTCAATCTATACAGGAAATAATCTATAAATGGGAAAATAATTCGAGGGGAGGGGATAAAGGAAGCTAGTGCTCATTTAAATAATAAAAAGATTTTTTAAAGCACTGCATTTACCTAATGTATTTTGCAAATTGTTCCTTCTAGTGCAGACAATGCTTAAACTTCTAGAGGTCTACTTGGGTTCTCAAAAGATCCGAACAATTCTCCAACATCATGACAAATTTATGATTTTTTTAATTCTTTTTTTAATGAAGGAACACCTTTTCTCACTTACAATATTCAGATAACGATGTTAATGATGCTTTACTGAATTTTCCTGACAGAAACAGTAGCCATCTAAAGGGATGTGACCGGATGATCTTTCACTGTTTATTTATTTATTTATTTAAAGATGTTTGACTACTCTAGAAAAACAGTCATAGCTTGGCAGAGCAGTTGGCATCTGTTTTTTCCTGTTGTTCTATTAATGGTTGCATTAGATATTTCTGAGCTTACTGAGTGTTTTCTTTCCTGTTCCACCACAATGTCAAAGTGTTTTTTGTGGCATGTGGTTTCTTTTTTTAATAGTGCTTTCCTTCTTTAGCATATTCCTGTCTTTCCTTTTATTTGGCGTGGAGACAGACTGCTTGGATGAAAATCTGTTCTGGTCCTGGTGCAGGAGTCTTATGTGGCTAAAAGCAATATGTAATTCATCAAATGTCCCAACTAATCTGTTTCTAGATTTTATATTCCTATCTGTTTTACTCTTTCATTTAATATTACTTTTAACAACATGCTTGGATAAAAGCAATTTAATGTTATTTTTAATGCCTTGAAATTGCATGATTCACTCATGCCAGCAGTCTGTGTAGGTAAGCTAGGGTTCTTCAAGTGTGGTGTCTGAATGTATTTATTTCTGAGATTTTTTTTGTGCTTTGACTTTGAGTAATCACCTCAATCATACTGTGCGTTTGGTGAATGTTTTTTGGGTAGCTTTTAATAATTCATAATTTCAACATCCTCAATGAGAAGGATGTTTTAATAGAGGTGTGTTTGGTATGGCACATTTGTTTGTATTTTTTTCTCTTCATGTTTTATTATTCTGTGCATTACTACATTTTAAAGACACTTTATATCTGTAGGATGTTAACTTGTGTGGTATTTGGGGATTTATTTTTTGTATTTTGCATTGCTCAGGTACTAAATAATTATTTCCTTATGCCATAAAAAAATTAATTTCATACTTCACACAGAATTAAGCAATGCACAATCTTGTTGCAAAATAATTTTATTTCCTACTTAATATGAACTGTCTCTAGACACTGATTAAACAGTCAGAATAACTGGGCCAAATAAAATTTATTTATGAATGGATTAATCTTGTAAAAGTACTCATTTTTCTCTATTAAGTTTCTTTTATTGTAAGTTGTGGGATTGGTGTGGTCTGATAGAATATCTGTTCAGCAACTAGAAGCAGTAGGGTTGAACAGATTTTGGACACTGGTTGGTTGGGTAGTAACTTTGAATATTTATAGTGTATTTTAGTGCATCACTTCCATAGTGCTTTTTGCTCCAGGAAAGATTTTTTTATTTTTTTTTTTTCAACAGAGAAGCAACTAAGAACAAATAGCATATTCTGTGTGCTTATTTACAGCCCTTGCTTCCAATGTACTTCACAAAAAGCCAATGCTCAAGTGTGTATTCACACTGTATAACTTCAGGCATGTCATTGTAATACCTGTGTTAAGACCTGCTCTGAAAATTGTCAGATTAGATGGCGAAGCAGAAGGGTGTCTAGTTGAATTCTGGACTTTTTATTGGAACTATTAAAAATTTATACTAAGCACAGAAGAGAAGGAAATGCACAGCTTGTACAATGAACTTGAATAAAAATGCTGAGTAAACTACCAAAACATTCAGGTTGTTAGTGAATTTAATAACCTGGATTGAAACCCTTTCTCTGCCATTTGTAAAGCCCTCACCACAATTTGGACTGCTTATAAGCTTTTGTCACTTCTTCTGCGTTAGAAATTAGTAGCCTTTTAACAAAATTTTAATGAATCTCAGTAATCCTTTAAAGCAGATGTAATAGAACTATCTGACTAGATACCTACCTGAGACTAGGATGTAATGTAATTACTTTTATCACAATTTTTAGTACTGAAATGGCACAGAATAACTGATTAGTGCTTTGAATTTATTTTTGTTTTGCTTTTATATAACAAGCCCAGTGGCCCCATTTTAATTGATTAATACTATGTTATGGTCTTTGGCATCTTTTGAACTACCATCAGCTTTTCTTGCAAGATGCAAAGTTTCTTTCAGGAGATCTCCTTTGGCTCTAGATTGGATCTAGTGCTGTTTAAATAAACCTTCTGTGAGGCCAGAATTTTATAGGCTTTACAAGTTACAAATTTCTCCTGCAAGGAAAAAGAAGGGTAGGGATTATGAAGAAAACAACAAAATTAATGAAAAGATCAGAACTGAGTGACCTTTGCTGTATGAGCCAGTAAGGGTTTGGTGGGGATAAATGTCAGTCAGGAGCAGAGACCTGCAGCTGCAAGAGTTCACATGGCCTTTATCTGACCACATTCCTACCCTACCCCTGTCCTTTCAGACACAGACAGGAATCAATTAGGAACGGGACATGGGAGAGTGGGCTGTTCTTAACGTAATCATTAAAAGATATTCTGGGAATCACTGGGATGCAAATCATACCATCCTTGTGTATGCAGTGGGTGTGGTGTCTGTAGCATGCGGCCCTTTAGTGCTAGCAGAAAAAGCTGTGTCATCTGCAGTGGCAGGAAAATAGGGAATGATTACTGTGAAGAGAAAAGATGTTATCACTCCTATTATAATTTCATTTGGTGACTTGAAGGCACATGCTTGAGGTTGCAGGGTGGTTCTGCAAGATCTCCACTCACTTTTAGAAGAGGCACTTTTGAAAACTTTTTGAAAAAAGAAGAACATTTGTAAGTTTTTGATGCAACTTTCAAAGGCTACCCATCTCTGGTTATAAGGATATTAATATAGTGATCATGAACTGAGATGAAAAGATTTGAACCTCGTTGTAATACACTGAGTTTTTCAATACCTAGAAAAGTTCATCTGCCGTATTTTAACATTAAAACCTACCTCTATAATAATTATTTCATGGACACCCTTTGGAGAGAAGCACAAAGGTAATGTACTACAGCTTTATAAATAACAGATTCTCTTTGTAGTGTCATCAATACAGTCATTTATCTACTTCTCTTTTTTTTTAAGCTATAAAAAATTATTTTAAGCACTTCAGCAAAACCCCAGTATGGTTGAAGGAGCTCTGCACACTTTTTCAAAATTATACTTCATCCACAGGATCACATCTGTCAACAGTCACACTTAAAAACATTTCATACCTAACTCAAAGGTTTTTAGATGCTACAAATTTAATCTTCCCTATCTCATATGCTTGCCATATATTATAGCCCTTTTGTAACTTATATCAACTGACTTAGAAAACTGGTAGATGTGCACTTCATTAGTATTAATTTTTAATACATTTTGAATAAGATTTTTACCCTGACAGATAGTTGCTTAGTTAAATAGTACAGCAAACTTTTTGTGTAAATGAAGCTTCCTAACTGTATCTCACTAAACCAGTTTCACTTGGTTCTCTTTCAGTTACGTAAGCAGAGGACACTGATATTTGTTGAGATCTGTCCTCTATCAACCCTGTTCTCAGCTGAAATACCATTTTCACCGCTGTGTTTGGGGACCTTGCTTCTGGACCTGGGTGAAAAGTGTATTATTTCATGGAGCTGTGATTTGCAAGGGGAGACTGAAAAGAAAGGTGTTGTTGAGTATGGAGGAGCTGTGGGGAGAGCAGAGCTGCTGCCAAAGGTGTTTTTGCAGCAGGCAGTGCCAGGCTGAGAAGGGGTGGTGGCAGGCAGGTACCTGCTGCAGTGCAGAGCGGGGATCCTCTGCTCTGGCTCCCCTCCGTGCCTGGGCTGCGTGGGAAGGGCAGGTCCCTCTGGCTTCGGGTGGTCACCAGGCTCATTTGAGGCTGTCTGGCTGTGCCCAACGAGCGGGAGCCTGCTGGGGGCAGGAGCCCTGGGTGCCGTGCTCTCAGCTCACTCCTGAGAGTGGTGCTGAAGTTCCTGATTTACAGCAAGGAGTTAATGACTGCGTTGATGTCTGATGTGCTCTCTGTATTCACCAAGGCAGAAAATTTGCTTAGTAAGAGTAAGTACTGTGCAAAGAGTGAATCTCAGACTGCTTCATGAATTTACAAGCCAATACAGCAAAATAATGTTGAGGCTACACTAATGGGTACCAGGAAATAGTCCTTACAGCTTTTGGGGTCACAGTGCAGTATAGGCTTTTCAATGTTCATGGACCAAAGAGAGGGAAGAGGAGGGGATTTTGAGATTTATCTGCAAGAATATGCTTTTGTACTGTGCTCCACCTCTGGGGATCTGGCATCTTTGGACTTGGGATAATATTAGCTTGGCATCCCAGGGGCATGGAAGGAGCCCAGAGGGAATGTACACATTTTCCATCTAGGTTAGATCCCTGCTTTATTTCAGTAGATCATTCTCCTTCTTCTTAACCCTTAATGTCTGCTACTAACTATTTTAATAAGCAAGATTTTGTAGGCATGAAAGCTTTCCAATATGTCAGCCACATCCTGAGTTTATTCTGAGATATATAAATACACCTACAAGCTTTTCAAACTTTCTTTTTCAGCAGTTTCATAAGGGACAACTAATTTATTTCAAAAGGGATTAACTCTTTAAAAGCACCTTCTTTTTAGCCCCCAGCTACCAATTAGAAGTGTGTATTTTGTCATTCTTATAGCCATTTTCCATATTTTAACAGTGATTACTATTATTACCTTGTAGTCCTTGCATAATTTTTTCATATAGACAGCATCACACTTTCCAAACCACATAGTCTTTCAGTGGAAGCTTCTGTCAAGGGAAATACTCTGTTATTTTCCACCTCCTTAACATATATACAATGCATATTATTCAAAAAGAGGAAGAGGGATCAAATGATTTTCCTTTCTCCTGTATAAACAACAAACTGCATTATATATATGTGAAGAATTATGGCTTTGGCCACACTTAAGCTTCATGCAATATTTTCTGTATTTGCCTTCCCGATTAAAACATTTATCAGAGACCACACTTGCTAACTCTTGAAACTCTTCAGTTAGTCACTTTTAAAAGAAATAATAAGGGAGAATGTATTTTATTATAGTTAACTAGATGTTCTCTTTAAATTATCCATAATATGAGAGTTAAAATTTTCTTTTAGATGCAGTAGATTGTGTTTAGCAATGACCTTTAAATGTTCTCATCATAGTACACTTTAGTCACTGCTTCTAATCTTGCAGAAAAAAAAAGTAAGCAAAAAATATCTGGCTAAAAATACACCTAATAATATTATAAATAACATAAAAGATAAATTTGGCCTTTTTCAAAGCTCTTAACCTGTCAAGCCATAAGCTGCAAGTGGTATTACTATGAAGGAACTCCAGCTTTTGCCAACACCTTTGAGAAAAATGAAGGAAATAGCTGATATTAATGGTCCTCAAAATTTAGGAGAACTTGCACAGAATATGCTGCTTCCAAAAACGATCAGCTCTTTATTTTTGTCAGAGAAGAGCAGTAAGGAATAAATTGTTCCCTTTTTCTTCCTATTTTTATAGTGTTTTCTGACATACAATAATAGTCTAGAGAGGCATACTCTTAAATGTTCTTGATCCTGGTAAGAAGAACATTCCAGCTCATTTTATTAGAGTTAATTTGACCATTAAGATGAGTAGCAAATATTCTTCATACTTTTAGGCTGACAGGCTTCCACTTTGGCTCTCTATTCCACTTTAAAGTGCAGTTTCATCAATTCAAGTGTCATCTTGACAACAGAGGGGGTCAGATTCTGCTGGTTCAAAACAACTTGACACAACATCACTTCTAACTTAGCTTTTATATGAAAAGAAAAATATTTCAAGGCCCCTTTTTTGCATTGGGACGTGTGGGAATGATTCTTGTTAGATTATGAGTTCAGTGCTGTCTTGCAGACAGTAATCCAGAAATAATAACTTAGAAAGAAATCTCAGTGAATATCAGTGAACATTATGAGTGATGATCATTGTTAGATTCAAGTTCTCAGTTTTCTATTTTACAAAAATACATGCTTGTGCAGTTTGATTCTGATAATATGATAATAAAAGAAATAGGTTAAATGATATAAGTTTTGGTGAAAGACAACTATGAATCAAGAATAATCCTCTGTTGGATAGTCTGTCTGGTATGCAGCAACCTTGTTTTTGAAAAATAATTCAGAGCTGAAAGTCAGGGAATTGAGCAGGAGGGGGTTAGAAGAGGGCCACATGTATCTTTTGATGTCTTACAAATTGGGCTTTATGACCTAATTGAATGAAAAATTAAGTTACCTGTTAGTAGACACAGATTTACATGACTGATACTGCACCTAGTGAAGTAAATGATGAGGCTCCATTCATTTCAGTTTAATAAGGAAGGTTTGGTCTCATAGTTGATATTCAGAAAGATTTTATTTGCAAATTGTGATTAAATTCTGTCTTGATATGGCTCCTCCAAACTTTTGCAACAGAAGTATTGTCTGTCTGGAGGAGACTGGAAAAGAAAGAGTCTTCAGTCAAGATCCCAACTGGGTGCTGTAAATGTAGCTCTCTCCTGCACTGGGGCAAAATGCCCTCAGTGTCTATAACTCCCCATGACTTCAGGAAGAGATAACAAACACTTGTTTTATTGTTAACTCCTAGGAGTTGCAGTTGGTGTTTGTTGTTAATGTCTGTTTCCTCTTCCTTTAGAAAATAGCTGAAAATTCAGAGCATTTCCCTTCTTTCATCCTGTTCACATGTTTTTCTTTATCCTGTTATAGTAGACAGCATAAGTAGGATGTCCTATATCCTTTTGTGTGGTACAATTTGATGGCATGACAGTGCATATTATTTGGAGAGGAACCGTGTTTTCAGTGGTTACAACACAATGTGAGATCAGCAACACCGTCAGCTCTTATGTTCCCAAAGAGAATTTGGCGAATATTTGGATCTTGTTATTCCTTCTCATCCTCTTGTCATTAGTATATGAACAGATACTGCCTGTTCTCAAAGTGGAAAACTGCAACCGTTCTCCAGGTAATCAAACTACCATTTATTTTAAATTTAAAAAAAAAAATTGTAGATTGGAAGCATGTAGTGCATGACCTAAAATTAAAGGTCTGAGTGACGTAAAATTTCATATTTCAAACTGCAGACCAAATTCAGGCTAGGAATGGATGGCACAACTGCCTTTAACATGGATGGGATTTTTTTGCCTTTTTTTGTGGGCTGGAATATAGCCCTCAGCTTCACATGATCTACTGTTTCTTGGTTGGAACTAGTTCTCAGTCTCTAGTTATCCACCAATTATGGCAAACTAATTTCCACTAATGACAACTCTCAAATCGTCCTTCACAAGTTTTTAGTGTAATTTCTTTTTTGGCCTTGGGCTTTCAGAACCATACACCAAACTGACTGTAAATTAGCTCTAGAGTAAAGAACAAAATATTACACAGAAATGTGACCCTGTAATAATTAGAAAGGTGCCCCAGAGGGTTCCATGTATTATGATACTCTTTTCTCTTCAGACACATTACTGGCCCTTGTGATCCCTTGTAGATTCCAGTGTTGCTTTTATGCAGATGTCTTTGCAATCTGCATTAGTGGCCATCTGTCACAGACCTTCCAGTTGAAGCAAAATGTGTTTTGAACCTTGAGCAATTGATTGCCTAAAAAATGGATTTTAACAAGTTGTTTCTATTTCATCTTGACATGAAATTCTGAAGTATTTCTTGCAAAATATGTCATTTGCATGTATTTTTTTAAAAGAGTTTAGGGATTTTGGCTTATTTGTTTTTTTATAGACATAATTTTTTAGCTTTTAATGTATTTATTTAATTTATCAATTACTATTGACTAAGAAATTATTATTTCTCTACATTCGTAAGACATTATATTGTTGTGAAAGACTTTTAGGGTTAATTTCCCATTTTTCATTGCCACACATTCATTTCAGTAATCACGTACACAGGGCAACTTTTGTTATTTTACTTAAGATTCAAACAATGTGCCACGTTTCTGTTTGATTTATTTTGTTTTTTACCTTTGTGATTTCCACAAGGACTCATGAATAGACTGAACTGATTACACTGATATGAGGATTTTACCTGTGTTAGTTTACATTTACTCCTAGACTCATCTATAGAAGCATGCATGTTTGCATGTAAGATTACAAATTTCTGAGATATGGTCCTAATTGTAATTTATTTAACTTGTAACTTACTGGTATTCAGTCATCTGCGTTTGACTTATCATTTTTATAAAGTTCTAGATGTTCCACAGTGGACATAAAACACATACTGGATATATTTTTTTTAACTACTTTCATTTGTTGTTGGTTTGATTTTTTTTCCTCCACTGCTTATTTTTACATCCTAACTTTGGAGGTTGTCATTTAAATGAATGCATGAAGGTCTCCTCAGGGTTTTCTTCTTGTTTAAATAAATTGAATTGAATTGATTTAGTTTCCTATTACAATTTGTTAAAACTACTCAGGCTTTTGAGGGATGTAAAGTCACTGGACTTTATTATGAATTACAAAGGAAAAAAAGGGAACTGCTCAGAAAGTTGCTTTGACATTAATTCAGCCTTTGTATAACATGCACAAAATGCTCCCTTTGTTGAAGAATTTGTGATTCTGTTTAATTACTTATTTTTATAGTGCTTCAGAAAGCAAAACAAGCAAGGTAATTTTTAGTTTCCTTATATATTTCTTACTTTTAAATCAAGAGTGTCCATTCAGTAGTTATAATAAGCATATTTATTATAGTAAAAAAAAAAACCCAAGTGTGGTATTTCTTAGTCCATCAAGAGAAGTAACATGACTTTCTTATGTCCAAATGTTAAACCATCTAGAAACTAGGAATGCTGGCTCCACCTGTGACATGGGAGATGGCATGCTGGAAATCCATGGTTTTGAAAATTCTTTGGAGCCAGAACAGAAAACTAGTTGAATATTGTAGTGATGGCAAATTAAAAGGGCTAATGGACTAAGCTAAAGGATTTAAGGCCTAGAAGCAGAATAATATTAAAACACAGTGTAAAGATGGATACTACCTTTGTATGAACAGGTCAATAGAGTTCTTGGAATACCAGGATCCCTTTTGGAACTCATACTTTGAGAAAAATGTTATAATATTAGAATATGTCATAATATTAAAAAAGTTTGAAGAAGACCCACAAATATGGTGGTAAGTTTGGAAATGAAGGACTTTGAAGCACTGTCTGGATTCAGCTCAAGAAAACACTCCTGTCTGTGGGATGCAAAGAAACAAAATATCTGATTGCAATTAAATACAGCTAAATTAAAATAAAATTACTGCTAAATAGGTATAAACTATTGATTTTTTAATAAGAAAATGTTTTTCTTTGGAAAATTCCTAAGGAATGAGACATTCTTTGAGATCCATTTTTTTAACCCCTTTTAACTGTGTTATTTTATTGAAATTATCTAAAAGGTTTTCGCAGAGTAACTCTTTTAAAAAGCTCTAATTTAGACTAAATACAACATAAAATGCCTTTCTTCAGTATATTCTTCATGCCATCATTCTGATTTATTTCTACAATCTCTATCACAGCAACCACTCTTTGATAATGTACAGAAGTGGAACAATAAATCTCCAGTATAACATCTGAAAACCAGATACATTCTATGAATTTAATTTAGCAGTGTGTGAAGGTTTGTGTGCGTTGTGGTGGTCTTAGGAATTTAGAGGTCAGGAGTGAGTGGAAAAACACAGACATTTTGAGAGGACAAATCAGGTTATGGATGGCCAGGTAACACAGGAGCAGTGTCTCTCACAGCAGGCCTTGGGGATCCTGGGTGAAAAGTCTCATGACTGAATTTGAATTGCAACCCTAAAGCTCAGAACCCTCGTCTCAGAAGTATTTAGGTAACAAAATCTCATTAACATATTTTCCTTTGTATTTAACATCTAAATAATGTTAAGGATCTCAGCCCAAAGATCCAAGGTTACATAGGAGCAAAAATGTGAATCTCCACGTTGATGGTCTCCCCCCATCAGGTGGTGTTCACTCACACCCCAGGGTGCCCCCCACCAAGTCTTTTCAACAACATGAGGAAGAATGTAGATTACTTACTGGTTGTGAGCTATTTCTGAGAAAGTACTGAAACCAAGATAATTTAGGGATCATAGAACCCAGCCAGAAATGTAAGATCTGCCAAAGTAATGCTTTGTAGCAAGCGCAGTGGCTTGTTTCAGTGTAGGCAAATAAGTGAAACAAGTGATACTGTATTACACTGCTTTAATGAGGCCGTTATATCTATGTCCTCTGTGCTTTAAAACAGATACTGAAAAATTGGAAAACATTCCTGCAGGAGCCACAACAGTGATTTAAGGTCAGAAAACCTGCCAGGGAATGAAAGAAAAGAAGTGCTATTTAGTTATTTTATTTTAAAAATCCCTACAAAACCCTGAGAAGTAATTTAATGTATTTAATAATATCCCCATGGAGAGAAAATTTCTGATGGCAAAGAGCTCTTTAATCTATCTGATAAAGATGTAAGAATCTGAAGGTAGAAATATTCAGCTTTTACCTGGGAACATTGGGAAAGCAAAACAGTGGGTGCATTTTCACTCCAAGTATTTAAATCTGGAGAGGTGTTTTTATGTTTTGTTTTGAAGTTTGTTTATTTTTTAAAAAGGAAGTGTCAAAAGTTACAGGATTGATTTATGTGAAACTACGTTACATGATGCAGGTGTCAGGTGATGACAGATAACAATAATCCTCCTTTCTCACCTTGCTCAAATATCATCTCAGTAATTTGCAAGTGAATACACTATTAAGATGCAGAAATTGTGGACGTTTCCTTTCCTTTAGAGTGCTGCGGTCTTATGGATTTATTAACATGAAAAAAGCTGAAATTCACCAAGGGTGAAATCCACTCCTGGCAGAATGCCAGAAGCGAATGTGCTCCCGTTATATTGTGCTTGAGACCTGTTATGACATGGCTTTATCGAAAAAACTGTGAGACTAGAATTCTTGAAGCATTATTCTCCAGTGATTTCTGGTATGCTGTGCTGATACCACCATTATATCAGAACATCTCAGAAAATCAATTAATTTACGATCTGTAGCACTCACGAGGAACTATTATTTTCCCAGATAGAGCTGAGTGAGATTAAAAAGTTTTCCCAAGGTCGTGTGCAAAGTTACTACTGAGGTAGGCTCTAACTAGAGCCAAAAGAAAATAAAATATTTATTCTGTTAATTTAAAATTTTCTTTGTTGAATATATAACAAAAGCAATTGAGAATTCTTATGTAAATTTTTACTAATTTGTATCTGGAGAAAAACATTATGGTTTGTTAAAGTATTTTTCCTTGAGCTAGTTTTTGTAATTGTTTTGTACATAAAAAAACCCTAAACAAATGAGAAGTCCTATTCAAAAAATGGTTGATGTTTTGCAGTTATAGAAGAAATGTTTGGTTTAGGGTTTTTTTTTTCAGTAAGCTGAGTTTGTGTAAAATCGTCAAATCTGCAGATATTCCTGTTAAAAAGAAAATAGCATTTTTTTCAACTTTTTTTTTGAACTCTTCTGATGAAGCAGATTCTATTTACTGATCTTTATGTTTCACAGTCCAATTCTTTAACTGAAAGTTCATTCTTACTTTTTTAGGGCTCAGTAGGAGATACATGGTTTTAAAATAAATAAAATGTGTATAATTTGAAAAGAGAGACTTGGCAAACTTTGATTCGCAGTTCATTTTATAGCCATTGTAACTATTCAGTTTTTCTTTTTACAATGTAAATTCTAAAAACACTGTAGTTGTAATGATAGAAAATGCTTCTTTGGTATAAAAGTAGTTTTGCAATTAATTTTAATTCAGATTATCAAAAATACATTATGTTTTATGGAAAAATAGGCTCTTGATCACTTAGGTAAAGTGGAGGTTTATTAGGTGGTGATTAGGGCTCTATTAAGTTGCCATTTTCCTATCAGTGCAAGAGGTTTCCATTCAACTACATCCTCAGGCATATTTTGTTTCTCTTTAGAGAGCTATATATATGCCATGGAATTATTTCAGTCCAACCCTCTGGAGTTTTATAACTTTTTTTGACAGAAATATCTAACAATGTTTACATGATAACAAGGGATAGTTGGACTGTCAGATCCTTAAAGAGTGCTGACACTATCAATCATAAGATCAATTGGATTTCTAAGACAAATTCAAGAAAATGGAAAAGAAAAACTGCAATGTAATTCTTTGCATCTCCTTGTGCTAAAATTCCTTTTTTGGAATTGAAGTGTAATTCTATGACAAACTAAGCAGAGACTAATAAGCAGACCTGGTAAAGTTCTGCCCTGTTTTGCCTCAGTTCTGAAAGATTGAAAAGAGGCAATTCTGATTTTGGTTGAGAACTTCTCAAGAATCATTCACATCCCAGTTCAAAATGTTTACAGACTGTGCAGGTTTTTCTTGTTCTCCTGAAATATTTTCTTTTTTTTCCCCCTGCCAGTTCACAGTTACTGGTACAGATCAAATATGTCTGGCAATCTCATCTGGAATTTGGAATGCATTTACATTATGTAGTGGAAAATAGTTATATACTAATTTCATATATAATGATGGATTTCTATGAAGCATCAATAAACTCTGAAATATCAAAATAATAATAAGTACCAGGAAAAGTGATTTATAAATATCTGCTGGTTTTACATCTTTCTGTATACATACTTTATATAATGATCTTAATTACATACTCACCTTGAAAGCTGATGCATTTTTAGACTTTTTTGTAACTTTGCTGCTTTGATTTGCAATAGATTTAGATTTCTTTTTTTCGTCTGCACTTAAGTAGGGATTGAGTGTGAAGGTAGTCATGGATAGCAAAGTTTTTCATACATTTTGAATTGTTTTTCTGCGACAGAATTTGTCTGGCAAAGTTCCAGAAAATACAACAGTAGTTGACAAGGAGACTGAGAATCTTCTTATTCTTTAATATATGCACACTTCTCTCTACCTGAATTTTATCATTATTCTCAGAAATAAAGCTGAAGCTCCCATTCCCTTTCTGCTGCAATCGCAAGGAAGGCGGAGAGAGTCTTTTTTGTTTCAGCCCCAAGTAACACAGAACCGAAGGCAGGTTGCAACCTAAATGAAACTTTGGCCTGTGAAATAAACCTTTGAATTCTAAAGCAATAGGTGACTGAAATAATTAGTAGAAAAATGGATATTTCCATGGTTTGTCACTCAATGCCGCTATATGTGTTATGGGCTTACCACAGCATACTGGCATAGTAGAAATATTCAAATCCACTTAACTGGATGAAGGTCACTCTTTGTCTCAAAAAAATGTTTCGATGTTCAAGGAAGAAAAAGAATACAAAAATAGACACCTACAAATTCATAGGACCATGAAGGCAGGAAAAAAAAACCCCAAAAACAAAAGGTGCAGAGCCAGCAGTCCACCCTCTATCACTTCTAAGAATTGCAGATTCAAAAGGCAAGAGGCAACAATTGCAAACTACGGGGGAAATTGTGGTTGAATATAAGAGAAAAAAAATTCACAGTGTTTAAGGTCTGGAGTGTTGCTAAGAGAGGCTGTGAAAACAACATCCTTGGAGATATTTAAAATGTACTAGGTAAATGTTCAACCATATACATTATGTGGTTATTTATTGTCTGCTTTTAATCACCCTCTACTGCCTTTTGGTCAGCTGCCAGATAATTCAACAGAATGAGTACTGAAAACTTCTTTATTTTTATGGAATTTACTGGTACAGATAACTAATTTTCTAAATTACAGTAAAAAAATATACTTGAAATTGAGCTTAGAAAATAAATTGTCAGGAAAGGTTTCCCTTCACATAAAAGTGAATTAAGAGGGATATAACTTCATACTCAAATACAGCATATTGTAATTGGTTTATTCTATCTTTCTCAAGGGAAAGAAGGTAAAGAACTAAAGTAGTATTTTAGATAGAATTCAATTTTTTATGATGAACATAGTTACTCAGTAGCTCACATACAATGGCCAATATTTTTGCAAAAGCCTAGCCTGCATGCCTGATGTTATTAAAGAATGTTATGTTGCTTATTAACATTAACTTGGTGCATTGGAGTATTGATCTGTCTTTTTAGGAAATTGCAGTGGTTTACTATTAATCACGTTGCATAAAATCATAACTCTGAGATTTCACTGCATACATTTCTTAATCCCTACAGACTTAGTGAGTAAAATAGTCTGATGGAATACTCAGTAGACTTTCAGCTGATTTTCAGTGCACGAACCTACACATTTGTCTAGGACTTCTATATATATACCCATGTCACAGGCTCCAGACATCCAATAATAATATTAAATCTGTAGGAATATTACTCAATTAATATTTGTATGAATATTTTAGGAGAGTTTTTAAAAACAGTTACATTTTTCAGTTCTTCCATTTCATCCACATTCTTCTGTAGTTAAAAGGAACTTGATAAAGCTAGGTGGAATAGAAAATATAATTATACCAAAACAGCAATTCTACTAGATTATTGTAATTTTAAACGAGGCTGGTTTCCTAATTTGACTGTCTGGTCCCTAGACTCTCTTGCCTGATAGAGTATATCTAGACAGTTTATCTTATTTTGATTAATGGGATAACCTGTGGAACAGTTAGTTTTACAACACAGCTATAAAGAAAGTGTTCTCTTACTTGATATTCAGAAAATATTCAAAGCACTGTGTCAAGAGTAGATGGAAAGTTAAAGCAGAATGGTGGACAAAGCTCATGTAATGCTCAAACTGAATATTAAACAGTGAGGAAGAACTGGAAGAATAAGAAAATTTTCTCTCTATTTCCAAATTTATTTCACTACTCCCTTTAAATTTTAAATTTTAGCATTCCACACATTCCTATATAGTGCTACAAGGCCTTGAAAACAAAGGATGCTAAACAAATTTAAGGGATTTTCTAAAATTTTACCAGTTTAGATAAAACTTACATAGTTACTCTTCTATTTCAGTGGTAAAGAATGAATCTGACTACACTTGTGTGGCAGAAAATCCTCTAATTTTTAGAAATAATTGTTTAGAAATGCATCTATTTCT
This sequence comes from Lanius collurio, assembly GCA_020086605.1. NCBI lineage: Eukaryota > Metazoa > Chordata > Aves > Passeriformes > Laniidae > Lanius > Lanius collurio. The sequence goes on from JACBWW010000010.1 coordinate 18,566,691, forward strand.
TAAGTAAAACTCAACAATATTACAGGGAAATGGTTTCATGTCTCATGTTCTTTCTTCAACCAAATACTAGCTCAGAATTCCTGGTTTTACTTACACTACATTCTAAGTGATGGGGCATTTCCTTCAAGAATTGCAGAAACTTTATGTGTTAAAAAATGTTCTAAAAACGTTTTAGCCATACTCTTAGAATAGTAAATATACAAAAATTCAAACAGATAGTGAATTGTGATTAAATCTAAGACTTACAAATCAAGTATTATATCAGTGTATCTTTTTTGGTATTAAGGATAATAGCGGAAATAATACAGATCGTGTGATGAGATATTTATTGATATTAATAATTTTAATTATTCATAATAGTTTAATGCTTGAATTTAATTAATTAATTGTATCTACCATACTTTGATGTGGGAAAGTATGTGCAGCTGATAAATTATTATATTGTAATTATGTAGAAATATATTTCTGATGTTTTAAATATCAAGTTCTCAGCCTATTTCTCCAAGTCTCCTAAAATAATTTGCAAATATTCATAGCTTTGTGGATACTGTAACTAAAAAAAAAAGTCAACTAAACTTTTTAACTTTGTACTTCTGTAACTGAGGTTCCTAAAGATCTGAGAGCCTTATTGCTAAAATTTTAACTTTAATTTTGAGAAGGATGGACTTCATAACTTTATTCTTTTCACCTTTTCATTCTTAGCCTGTTCTGGTATACCCATCATTGCATTGTGAGGGTTCAGTGTTTGTGGAGGTGCCTCTCCCCTGAAGTCCCAGGGGGAGGGACCCTGCAGGGTACGGGTCTGTCCCTGTCCCCATGTCACTGTGCCCCATACCTGTTCCTGATTGGGTGGTTTGGGTGCCCAGGCCCAGGGAAGAGAGCAGAGTCCCATGGCTGGAGAGTCTGCCTGGGAACTCCACCCATGTGGCTGGAGGAATAAAACATCTCTGAACATCTACAAAAATATTGCTTCATATTTTCTTCCAACATTCATCGTTGTGTTATACTTGTAAGGATTCCCCATTACAACAAGTGTTGATTTTATGACTAAAGATTTTTAGGATGTTATCAGTTCAGAGTGCATTTCTCCTTGAAAAAAAGATAAGCCAGATTCTGACTTCAGAAGGGCAAGCTTCTTACAGACAACTTCATTATGTTTGGTCCCTTCTAATTTGCTGTTCTTGGTGTGCCATGGAATAGATAGTAACACACCATGTCTTCACAGCAATGCCAGAACCTGACTGATCTTGTCCTTTTAATGATACATTTTTAGGAATCTAATCTAGCAACTGCAGATATCAGATATCAAGAAATTTCCACCAAACCCAGTGATTTAACAGTAGCTCTGTTAAATAAGAGGTGGTTCATGTAACAAAATACAGAATTTAAACAAAGAATTTACTATATAAAATGCAACATTAAATGAGTCCCATAACTACCAAAAAATTCAGAAATCTCTTTAACAGTCATTAGAGCTAATGAAATTCTTGAACTATTGTTCATGGAACCACAGAATGGGTCAGGTTGGAAGGGACCTCTTTGGATGATCTGGTCCAACCTCCCTGCTTAAGCAGGGTTGTCCTAGGGCAGATTGCACAGGATCTCACCCAGGCAGTTCTGGAATATGTTCCTCATTTAATCAATAGATTCTTACCTTCTTCTGTGAAGAGTGTTCTTGCTGTGTGTTTGAGCTGACATAAAGTTTCACCATCAGAAAGACAGAGAGGAAAAGAGCAGAGATTATTACTAAATCCCAAGAGGGTCCTTTCTCCCACCTTTTTCCCCTTCAATTATGTCATTTTGGATTTATATATCTGTGACCCAAGAAATCAGATACTTAGCTGTGCTTACTATGCAGAGGGAAATTCTCAACAGTGTGTTGATATTAATTTTCTGATTGTACTTCGGAAGATGTTTAGCAGTTCTAAGTAAGAATAAATCTTATGCATATTCTACAGTTCTTGAAACATAATTTTGATGTATAGTTTGGGTAAAGTTCAAGTGATATTACATGTTAGATTTATTTTGCAGAAGTCAATCATAAATTTGTTTGGAGAAAAATTACTTAAAAATGTAAATGGAGTAAGCTTAGAAGAAAGTATCAGAAGCCATTCCTCATTTAAAGATTGAATGGGATTCTTGTTTAATTTTGTAAATGCACCATGCTTTATTAAACACAGTTAAATCCTGTTACCATAGCAATCCTTTCTCCACAGAAAAAAACTCCTATGCTTTCCTGTTTTATTCCTTTATTTAGATCTAGTTTCCTCCATTCTGATGCATTTCAGTTTGTATAAACACTAAAAGGAAGAAGTATTTAGTAAACAAATTCTCAGGTTACTGTTCTTGTTGACATAATGACACAGCACAGCAGTTTGCCTTCATGTTTTCTTTGAGAATGAAGGGATGGAAAGATGACACTCCTTTCTGTTTGTTTTTTTCCTTGTAAAATAAAAATCAGTTTAAGAAATTAAGGATAAGAGTTCAAGATTAAAATACCTGGAGGTAATGCAGATTCTAAAAAATCTCTATGCTTTAATATGAAATATGGAAAGATATCTGGGCAAAGTTCTGAACTCAATTGATTTCGGTCACCCCCAAATTATAAATGTCTTGTAGATGCACATTGAAATGCTGCCTTTCAATATTTTTTAAATAGGTAATATAAAAGAAAGTAACTTGACTTGTTTTCATGCATCTGATATTTCATCCACCACAAGATCACAACAGTCCTTATCCAAGTTTTCTATATGCAAGCCTATGTATGCATACATTTAAGAGTAAGCATATGTCAAAAAGTGTGCTTCTCCTCATTTTTCCCTGTTTTTGTATGACGCTATCATACCACATTATTACTTTCTGATAAAAATTCTATATTTTTTTCTTTCTACATATAAGGAAACCAAACAGAATCATAGTTAAAAGACTTATGCATTTTGCAATAAATCTCTGTATGTTAATGGGTTACTCCTATGGTGTAATTAACGCTGAGTGCTGCTTTGTGAGATGTCTTCTGGTTGAAAAGGGTTTAGTGGTCTCTGAGGAGTGGCATGGCTTTTATGTGGGTAGGTTTTGTACTTGGTTGTTTCTTTGCTAAATATAAGACAGAAACAATAGGCTATTTTATCCTCCTGAAATTAATTTCTTTTAGCCTCATTAGCCATATCATGGAAATTTTTTGTGTGCTATTGAAGATATACTGCTTCCTCAACACCTGCTGGTCTAAATTATTTGGAGACACTGGGAGTATACTTGCTTTCACAGGTATTTCTAGCAACTAATTGCCTGTGAAAATTCATTTGGTTATTTTCAACTTGAAATGACAGGAAGTGTTAGGAGAGCAGTAGGTGAGGTATATTCCCAGCTCACCCACCTCTAATTTTTAATTCTATTGATTGAGTTTTAACATATAGACTATATTGCTGCTCCACTGACTACTGTATCAATAAATAAATAATTCAGATTTTATTTCTATATGAAATTAATTCCATGCTCTATTGTATGTAGTACTTATGGAATGGTATTCCATTTCATAGCAGCAAAAACTATTCTAGTAAATTAGAAGGAATAGCATGTGCTATTCTGGACTTCCCTCGTTATCCCTCTGTACAATCAAAATCATGGTCTCAGTTGTGAGAGTTCAATAGAACTGTTACTTCCCTGCCCTCCCCTCCTCAAAGTCTTGTAGGATTCAAATGTTTTGTGGCCATATGTTCCATGTCTTCAGATTTCACCCAAAAACTGTTGAAAAACTAGCTTGTTAGCCAAGGATCCAGAGTACTACTGCAAGGAAAAGCCTCAACATTGGACTAGTTTTGCCACTTATGATTCAGATTTTTCCCAATACAGCATTTAAAAGAAATATCTGATTTAGTAGAAGTTGGGACAGTGAAATCACCATTATTCTCTGTTGTGTGGCAATCACAATTGGTTCCATGGTTCATAAATTTATCCTATAAGATTTTACACATCTTCGGCATTTATTTGTCCATGAATATACAGATATGCATAAATTATCTGCTTTCTGCTAAATATTCTTTCCCAATTTCATTGGTGAATTAAACCAGTCTTTTAAAAATGATAACTTCATTTAAATAATACAGCAAAAACTTATTTTTGTATGGTGTACCTTCTGTCTATATTTTCATTCCAAAGGTGTGTTGATTGCCGGAGTTTCATCACAAATTACCCACCTGCTGTTCATAGTGCAGTGCTTAAGTAGCCTTTTGTTGTTGTACTGGATCAAAATTCTGGAGGAAGGACTTTTACTATAAAAATAGAGGCTTTCACTCTTTTAAAAGTAATCTATAGGCCATTGTTATTACTTTGTCATCACTTTTTCACCCAGTAATTTTGGCTAAACTCTGGTCTATTCTTCTATCGAAGAAGACAAGTTAGTCATGTTCAAAATTTTAAGTTCCTATAAATTTTTCTCCAAAATGAATTGTTCATTGGGGCTACAGTTTTTCTTCATAACAAAGTGTATAACAAGTGCTACATCCAGGTGTCTGGGTTAACGTTGAAACTGCTGGTTTCAGCAGCACTTCACTGCAAATGCAGGCACCCATTACAGCTCACCTGCTTGCTTACATAAGTTCAGAGCACATCATCTATTTTCCCACTACTTGCTGTGGGAGTCTACCCTGCTGTAAAGGACCAGGAAGCAGCTGTGGTACACCCCAAGCAATTTTCCTGGAGTGATTTGCAGGTTAGCTCCATTGGTCGTTCCTGATTTGGTTCTTATAGAATCCCTTGTTATTCCTCATATCCCTTTCCAAGTCCCATTATATCTTTGCCTTATCTTTCCTAATGCCACCCCTACTCATCCAAACCATATACCAGTACTCTTCCCAGGCCACATCTCCCTGCTTCCACTGGCTGTGCATTCCTTTTTTATTCCTCAGTTTGAGGAACAGGTCCATGCTCATCCAGAGTCTATGTATTCAGAGAGAAAAAATAGTGAAGAAAGCAGAGCAGTGAAAAAGTTGTTGTGTCACTGTCCTGTTTGTTCTGGATTCCAAACAGATTATGAGTCAGTCAAGGTCAGCAATTTAGTTCTTAAGAACAAAGATTTTGTGATGATCCTGACTGAAGTCTCAAGACCATACCATCCAGTTCATTAATAAGCTTAGATAACTCATTCCCACTTAGATAACTTCCCTCCTTTTTCCCTTTCTTAGATAAATTTGTTTGCGAATTTCACTTGAAATATTTTCTGTGTCTTTCCCTTTGTATCACAAAATACATATATAATTAACAGTATCTCCAATTTTATATTTTTCTCTCTTTTCTTTTTACCTTATCTAGCTCTTTATTTACATTGCCTGAAAATGGATTTTTGTAAGCTTTTTAGCACTCAGAGGTCTCTTATTATCTGACAGCTAATGTCCCTGATTTCTCTATTGATCTACTATCTTTTTTGTCTGCCTTTCATTTTTAAACTATCCAAAGAATATCTATCCCTTTCTTTTACTGGTTCGACAACAATGAGAAAATTGTTCTCTAGAATAAGCACAATTGATGCCATTTTTTGCTTGTAATTGCTTATTTGATCTGTCAGTCATCCCACCAATTTCAAACACAGAAGTAAAAGTCGGACTAGGGAAAAATAGAATGAGGGTGAGTAGTCTTTAGCCTTCTACACAAGGCTATAAATATAAAGAGATTTCTGACTGTAACTTCTGTCATATCTTTGAATAATTCACTTTAAACACAATGGTTTTATGCATGATTTAGCAACTAAACAAAGAAAGGCAGATTTGGTATATTAAAATGTTTAAAAGACAAAGACACCATTTTATGCAAAGAAAACAAGTCTATAAGGAAAATGTTACAGGTATTTTAAAGAAGGGAAATATATAAAAGGAAAATAGAAATTCCTAGTGTCTCAAATTAAGCAGATATCATATCATGCACATTTCCTTGGTCATTTTTCTGAAACAATTCCATGTTTTTCACTTAATTAAGTGCAGGTATAGTTTTCATATGGCTTTCCATTTTCTGTAGATTATAAACTGACTGAGGTTGCAATAGCAATAACAAAAACAGCTGTGTTAGAGCCCCAATTCTGAAGGAAAAACAACTGTACATCAAAAATAACAAGTCTGAAGACAATTGGTTCCACATATTTGAGCATGTACAGAAAACCTCTTCCAATTCAGGTGTGACTGCACACCAACAGTCAGTCAAAGAAGATGAGTTACATTTAAAGAGAGAGAGGACAAAGGAAATAATTATATTTTAAATATTTGGTGCAATCATAACATGCACTCCATGACAGTATGTAACACTTATCATTCTTGTTCCCAATTTTCTTCCCTGTCATTTTGCTACTCTGTGTCATACCTAAAGTTACGCTCTATGTTCCTTGGGGGCAAATCCTCTGTCTTAATTTATTTTGCAAGCTGCCTGCAGTCTTCAGGTGCTGTGTAATAATGTGCTGTATCTCATTAGCTTGCAGATGTATTTTGATACAAGTAATAGAATGTGATTAGGTTGCTAAAAAAGTTAGTCAAAATCAGGGTTTGCTTCCCCATTATTTCCTATTACTTTTTCATCTTTCTGTGTAAATCTGTGTGCACTTTTATTCAAATACTTCTTTGTTAGACCTCAGGCCTGCATATTTGTAAAAACAGGGTAGTTTCAAGGTAAAACTGGACAGAATCTATTTCTTTTTTGTATTTCATTGTGGTTTATGCTTAAAAGGAAACACAGGTGCTCAGTATCTCAAAGGGTGATCTCAGAAATTCAGCCTTTTTCTACTTAACTTGGGCAAAACTTATGATGAAATCAGAGCAACTACAGCCTGTAAGACCATGAATATCTACTGTTTCTAAAGTATCAGGTCTCAGCTGATGGCTCAGTGGGAATTTACCTTGTGTGGTACAGGCTTCCTTCATCTATCATTGGCTTCACTGAGAATTGAAAGGTGCTCAGTGGATGATGATGGGTAGCAGTAGAAATTTAAATGCTCAAATTGCTGAGTAACTGAATATTAAGACTGAATAACAGTAAGTGTTATACCTGCCTAACACTGGGATGTTCTCAAAATGGGCAGTTGTGGTTTCTCTTCCCGGTTCTCTCAATTTAGAGATCTCATGGATAACAAGTGTTTTCAGGGCCTTTGCAGTATTTTTTTTATTATATTGAAATTACAGAGTAACTCTGTATGTGATCACAAATTGAATAGATTGGATCTGATTATTAAATGAAGGGTAGAAAAAGTGGGAACTAGTTGATAGCATCCTGTTCTTAGGTGTTTTTCAATATATTTTGAAACTGCACCCAGGGATCCAAGAGATCTCACGAAGTTCTGATTTTTTATTTACTTAACAGCATATGGGAGGACTACTTCAGATAGAAATTATCAACATGATGTTCTGACAGTTTTGTCAAATCACTGTTTGGCATTAGATTGGTTCACATATCTGGAAATTTCCTTTGCTGGTATTTTCATACAGATTTTGGGTAATGCTGGGTTTTCAAAATTTTGAAATAAATAAGCTGCAGTCTTGAGCCTTTTTGTAATCAATTTGCTCTCCTCTACAGATGGCACATTTTCTTCTTAGAAGCATTGGTCTTCAAAAAGTAAATTTACTTGTTTGTGTGACAAAAGAGTCAGTGCACCTACCTTTATATTCAGATATACCCCAATACTAGTGGAATATGTTCTACTACTATAAATGGAGAATATACTGTTTGGTGACCCAATTAACACAAATTCAATTGTATTCTGCAGCACCCCAACTCTTTTGTGTGACTATATTATCTGCACTGCCACTTTGAGAATGGTTATACCGGTAAATAAATCCAAAATCAGAAGGAATCATTGTTATTGATACTCATTGGACTCAGTGACTGCTGAAGGGCTTTCAAGCCTGGATTCATTAGCAGATTTAATTCAGACATGCAAAAGTTATTTGTCACTCTGTCACCAAAATTCCCTTGGTAACCATTAGAGCAAAAGAGGAGCTGCCAGAAGGTTCAGTGCTTCCATCTCAAATACTCGAAGAGGAATCATAGGCAACAAGCTCAAGCAACCTGTTTCAGGATGACTAAATTTAGGTGAAAAAAATTTTCTTCCTTTGTTAATCTATGTTTGTTTGAAAAAAGAAAAAAAAAGTCTTGAAGATGTATTTCAGTGGAACAAGAACTGTGTTCAGTGAGCTAGATCATTGATCTGGGTTTTAAAATTTATTTTAATTAGATATTAACTGATTCTCGCTATGTGACTGTAGAACTCTGTAGTTAGTAGAAGTTTATCATTAGGAACTTCATCAAAGAGTTTCTAAAAATATAAATCAGTAATGTCATCTGCTGTTAAAATTTGTAAGTTCCACTACAATATCCACAAAGCTAGTTAGGTAGAATTTTCCCTATGCTGTACTATGCTAGTTATCCCTTATTAAATTATTGCTATCCCTTAGAGGCATGCTCTGAAATACCTCCTACCTACTTATTTTTTTCACTGCTATTTCTCATTGCTAATTACCTGGAAAGATGTAGGTGACATCTGACCCAAATTTTTAAGAGTAAAAAAATGTTTTCCAATCTTTAAAAAGAAGCTTGTGCTTTTCTTCTGATTAACATGAGATTTTATGTTCTGTATGATGAGACAGCCTCAAAACAAATATGAACCATACATTCTATCTTCTCAGACTCTTCACGGTTCAAACTGGAAGGTAAAGAAAAATAAATGGAGGAAAGAATTAATTTTAAAAGTCAACTGCTTGCCATTTTGCCTATGGTTTATCCAGGGTCTGCAACAGCCATCATAACTCAGAGCAGTTACCAGGACAGTTTGCATGGTTGTGAATAGCTGAAGTGTGGTATAATGTGCTTTGCACTGCCCAGACCAAGTTCACACAGCAATGCTCCTCACATGCTGAACAAGTAAACAGGTACAGGTAAGTCCGGCACTCAGATAGAAACATCCTCTTCATCCAGTTATTCCTGTAAGCACAATTTTCTTTTCTATTTGCAAAGAGGTTAGAGAGTGTGATGAAACTTGGCTGCAAGAACATGTGGCAAAAGTAGATTTTTGCCCCATGAATGAAAGCATCTATATCCAGAACTGCAATTCTTTTTCAGAAGATGAGGAGTCCATGGTTCTCCATCCCTGTATCCAGAGCAATCATGGAACTTGAGGTTTGGAAGGGACCTTAAAGATCATCTCATTCCAATGCTCCTGCCATGGGCAGGGACAGCTTCCCCTACAGCAGGTTGCTCAAAGCCCCCTCCAACCTGGTCTGGAACAGTTCCAGAGGTGGGGCATCCACAGCTGCTCTGGGCAACCTGTGCCAGTGCCTCACCATCCTCACAGTAAAAAATTTCTTCCTGATATCTAAATTAAATCTCCCTCTCTCAGTTTAGAGCTGTTTCCCCTTGCCCTATCACTACATGCCCTCATAAACAATTTTTCTCCAGCTCTTTTGTAAATCCCATTAAAGTACTGGAAGGTGCTCCAAGGTCTCCCTGCAGCCCTCTCTTTTCCAGGCTGAACAGCCCCAGCTCTCTTAGGCTGTTTTCACAGGACAAGGCTCCAGCCCTCTGATCATCTTTGTGGCCTCCTTTGGGCTCACTGGGAAGAATACCAGCAGTATAAAAATGACAACTTTCTATTTCAGTAACTTCTTATTTCTAGTACTTTGCCTTCAGAGCTCTGCAGACAATTCATTAAGTGCTCTAGGCAATGTTGATCAAGAAAGTTATGTCGAAATTAACCAGAACTCATAGTTTAAATCTTGCAAGTCTTAAATGGCTTGGTGTAGAGTGCCAGGGAATAGTGTTTTGTTGTTTTAGAAATTATGCTTTTTTTCCAGTGAAAAGAGATCAGCCGTGTCTAAGTACACTTCAAAGATCTGCTGTATGATGAAGGACAAGATACTGAAGTGAGAACTTAATGAGTGTATAATGTTGTTCTGTGCCACTATTAATGACAGCCTTTGAAAAACAGTCTAAGTTATACTTCACTCCTGTAAGTCACTACTTTAAAATGATGAAATTTATAAATTGATGCAATACCAACTCTGGTAATAAAAATACATATTTTATTCTCAATACTTTTAAAAATACTACTTTTTATAAAGTATTTTCCATTTATTCACTCATTTGAGACTATATTCTTTCATTTTAAATTTTTAATTACCTACAATTTCTGGTTTTATCCTTGTTCTGGATGTTTTATTCCATAGTTGACCAAAACACTCAAAAAAATACACCACCTTATCAAGAAAGGGGACTTTCTATTTTCATGAAGGAGATGAAACTACTTTCTCTCATCTTCATTGGAGAGATTTACAAAGAATATTCCTAAAGAAACTGTATTTCTACAATCTGATTTCAACAGAAGTTACCTCAGCAGCATTCTATTTTTCTTTCACTATCACTCAGTTTAGACCATCCATATATGGTTTTATAGGTGGCATTAAGGGCTTTGGAGGTCATTCATTATCACTAAAAAGACTTTAAAACTCTGACAGGTTATTTTCCCGGTACCTGCATTGCTCAGCATCCCTTGTGAATTGTGGGCTGGCCAGGGGACAGGTATCCTGCAATGGGAAGAAGCTAAAGCAGCCCCTGATAGAGAGGCCCAATGCTTACATATCCTTCTGCCTTCCATCAGTATTATCAGCATTGTATTGGCATTCCGAAATTGTGGGCACCCAAAGGTTGAATTGAATCATGAGATAATAGAAACTAACCCAAGATCAGAAAGGACAAACACGGTCCGTGTTTTGAGCTGAGCCATCTGGCCTCAGAGCTGTCACTGATTTATTAGAAAACTCATTTTTGCTTGGGTAGGACCAAAGGCTGGTTTCAGGGCATGTAAACGTCATGTTGTTTAATTTATGACATGGCAGCTTATTCGTTTTTGGCAGATTAAGTAAGGTTGTTAAGTAAATAAATAAATGCCTCTGATTAACCAAGGAATTGAAAAAAAAAAAAGAAAAACTTTACAGACTGCACTGAGTTTTCCTTTGCTCATTTCCAGGCACCACTTAGTTCAGGGCAGGAAAGAAGTGAATTTTTTGAGAAGAATTAAAATAGTCTAGATGACAGAATCAGGATGTAAGTCTCGAACAATAAAGAGAGGTTACTTGAGGAACTGCCTAAAGTAGCCATTTTTTTCCAGCTCAGTGAGAGATTTCTTGATACACGTTGTTTTGGAGTTTGCTGTTAAAAAAAAAAAAAAAAATCAGATTAATATTTACTTACATCGTCACATTTAGTGGTAGAAGTACTTATGACTGGAGCTACCTTATTGTTACTTTAATATGTATTGCAATAAGTACATGAGTTGATATGTCCTAAACAAATGTATATCCTCTTCTGAGAAAAAATCCAAATGATATGAGTTAAATATATTAACACATTTTACACATAGGTAACTTGTTCTGTAACCTTTATTTCTATGAGTTACAAATGATCTCATAATTCATGAGTGATTGAGCAAAACAGAACTGGAAGTGAGTTAGGAGAAATTATCAGTAGAAATAAATGGCATATACAGAGTCAGTCTGCTCTACAAGTTCTCTTAACAGAACACCAATTTTCATTGATGGACTGTCACATGTTTTATTAAGTGCTAGAGCATCATTAGTACTTTGGTTGAAGGTTGGTATTGCCAGTGGTTTCAAAATAAATAATAAGCAGGCATGTTAAGGTAAGCAAAGGGTTGTATTCTATTTTTTTACTCTTTCTCCTGAAACTATTATTACTAACACAAGTAAAGATAGACAAGTTTGAAGAGAAAACAACTTGTTAATAATTTTTGGTAAATGCCTTATCAAATAGCACAGAGATCCTGTTTCCCAAAATTTTCAGACAGCCCTCTATCAAATACAGAGGAAATGGTAAACCCAGAGAAGAAGTTCATAATGAGTTTAGAAGAGTTTTTTCATCCTATTGGCTGTAGAATTTGCAAGGAAATTTAATAAAATTCCAGGTTTGTTGCAGAGAGTTGAATTGTTGTTGTGTAATCTCCCACTCCTACTGCTGATCTTTTATTAATACCATAGAGTTTCCAAATGAGGAGTTCACTCTGTCTTTACACAAGATAATTGAAAATTGCTCACTTGAAATATGGATCATCCTCTAAAGGAACTTTTCTTTGTATCTTGTTTATATAGGAACTACAGACAATTGAGTTTCAGAGTCTCAAGAGATGCAACAGAAGTGCAGCTCAAATTGGACTTCAGTACAAAGCTCTGTGAAAATTGCTACTGCAAACTATGCATAAGGGGTGAGTGAATGTGGGTAGAGAGGATAGCTTTACTTTGACCAGTTCCAGAACTGGCAACATGGATTGCTAAAAATGAAAGGTTAAAAAAAAAGGGAAAAATTTATTAAAGCTGGAAGAAGTTGACAAAAATGAACTTGTTCTGCATGGCTTCCCAAAGAGGAAGGGACTTAATTATGATCTAGAAGTATCAAAAGAAAAAAAAAAAGCTAGATGTTAAAAGACTATTTAAGATATCTATCAGAAAAAAAATTTAAAACTTCTGGCTAGAAGCTGAAACCAAACAAATTCAAAGGAGAAATAAGGCACACATTTGCTGCAGCAGTAGTATTTAACCTTCAGAGCCAAAAGCCAAGGGCAGTGCGAGTCTTCTTCATCTCTCTGCCTTCAAATCAAGAGTAGAAATTTTTCTGTAAGATGTTAAACATAAACTACTAAGCTGAGTAGAATTGAAAATGAAATCTAATGGCCTATGACAGACAGGGTCAGAATAGATGATCTAATGGATCCTGCCAGTCATGAGCTATATGAAAAAGTTAATGGAGCTGAACCATTTTACAGAGATGAAGAATCTGTCTTTCATGTCCATTACTCAGCATGTTTTTTCCTATTTTTTTCAACTGGTTTGCATAAGTAGATTGTAGAAATGGTTTTCCTTTGAAGATCTTATTCCATGTATTACTGTATTGAAACACAGATGGCTACCCCTCACACTGAATTTATTTTTCAAGAATATTTCAGTTTTCTGAAAGTATTAGTGCCATCCTCATCACTATCTAATGTCAAAAAAGTATGCTCAGCAGTAGGGTCTTTCTCTCAACATGTTTTTGTGTCTCTAATTAACTCAGATCTAATCATTCACTACATCTTCATTCCCATATTTCTCTTCCTCTGTGTCTCTGAGGTTTTTGGTAATTAGAGGGTTGGAATTATGAATTCACATGGTCTTGTGGGGTTTTTTTTTACCTTCTTTTTCTTGCCTCATCTTTAAGCAGAATTTTATTCTCACCTCTCTTCTTGCCCTAGAGGTCTCTACAACATCCCTAGTGCTGTCCTTATTCTTTTTCCTATCTAGTAGCTTAATCCCAGATTGATTCATTATATTTCTCTAAGGCTCACTATAGCAATTTTTCAGATCTGATTTTTCTCCTGATACACACAGTTCTACTTTCCCCTCAGTCTCTTTCATGTTTTTGTCTTCCAGAAAGTCTGGAAGCCCTGTGTTTAGAATTAATATACTTTCTTGGGAATAAATCATGTTTCTCATGTAAGTACTACACTACCATGCATTTGATTACCAGATGTTCATATTTTGAATATCATATTTCTGTAATGGCATCTCCAGAAACAGTATCCTGGTTACACACTGGATGTAGAGGCACCCCATGAATATTTCATAACTCTGCTCATGGAAGATTATACTAAAGTGTCTTTTATAGATTAGTTACATGGTGAATCAGCTGTCCCATTGTTAAGGAAGTCCTTTTTAAATATTATGGTTGGTTATATTAGTTCTAAGCCTCAAGTCTTAATACTACAGCACAAGTAATTACACACTCTTTTTCTTTTTGTGATAGTATGCCTAAAAAAGGGGGACTTATTGTGACTGTTCTGGTCAGGATCTGAACTTTATGAAGTACAGTGGGAATTCTAGTTATAAAGAGCTAAATTTTCCATGAGTAACAGAACTAGTGAGTCCTTTTAATTCAGTATCATAACTTTAATAGCAGGCAGTGTCAGAAGTTTGGTTGGAGTGAAACAGTTGTTCAAAAGGAATTTTTTTTTAAAACATGTCAAACACTGACTTACTTTTTAACATGAAGCTTATCCACTATTTATAAATTAATGTTTCTCTTTTTGATTTTTGGGTCATTCTCTAACTTCTCCTAATGCCTTTTAGAAAAAGGATATTCCATTAATTTTATTCATCTTTGAAGTTTGTATGGAAGGTATGAACCGACATGCATATCTCAAGCCTAGGTATACTAAAATTAATTTCTGTCTCCAACAGTTTCGCACATATATCACTCTCCCAATATCTAATTATTCTATATGACATGAGGAATTTTTTACTGATTTTTTACTGATTTTTCCTTACTGAAAAACTCAATTATTTAAAATTGTAGCAGATTTAATTCTACTTATACTCTTCTCTACAGAATAATTTCAAAGCCTTGGTTCTCTGAGGTTTTATGTTATATTACTTTTAACATTTTTATCAAGTGGCAAACTTACTTCTAAATGTATATTAGGGATGAAAAATTTAGTAGCTAAGGCTTTCAAATAGTGAAACCTTTAACAGCATGGCAACTTGGGTCTGGGGTAGAATGTGGACCAGCAAACTGAGAGAAATGACATTTCTAAGAAATTATTTGTTCTGGTCCTTCTTTTAGAATGTTTGGAATTGAAGAAAATTTTACCTTGCCAACTGACTGTCGAGGAGAAAGTAAAATGTAGATAAAATTTAGATGTGAGCTGGACCCATTGTGGTTTCCTTTTAATGGCTAGCACTTTTGTTAGTATCTTGCTTGTTATCAGTTAAATGGGTAGCACTAGAACCTGTGGGGGAGGCAGATATCGTTTTCCTGCCTCTAATATTAAAGCTGCTTTCACTGTGCAGGATTTTAGATAGTGGGCTGCTTTTCATTTTTACTAAAATGTCTACCAGTTATGACATTTTAACCAAAATAAGGTCATATACTAAAATGCTGGGGGAAATAGGTCTTGGCATAAATGTTTTTGTGGAACTAGAAATAAATGTTGAATTAAAAATTCCAGTGTTAAGGAAAACTGTGTACTTAACAGAAAATACTGGAAACATGGACAGTTTAATTTAATTTGGGGGTGAGGGGGTAGTGTGAAGACCTTGAAAATCCTTCCACTTATAGCAGCCATAGAGATAGAAAAAAAAGTTACAAACCTTCAAAGTTCACCAAGACAAACATACTTGTTGGATGATGCAATCTAAGCTTATCTTCTTTCTCAGTCTTTTTGATACAACTGTAACTCTGAGAGGCTCAGGTGTACATGGTACTCCCGTTGTTAAAAATCATTTGCTTGGAAAACAATGAGGGAAATGTGCTAATTCCATTGCTAAGAAATAACAATAAAACCTGAAATCCTATATAAGATGCTTATTCTCCAGTCATTTGTGTATGTAATTGTAAACAGAAAGCAATGGTGAAATTACACAGGGAAACACATGCTTAAAAGGAAACCTCACTGAACATTTACTAATTATTCTTAGCATTTGTTTTATTTTCTTAGTTATATTGGCTATCAAGCTGATACTTTTATAGAATTGTGTGTCACAACCAGAGGACCTTACTCCTTTTTTGTAACATTTTTCTTCTAGCTATCTCTTGGCTTTTTTTCCCAGGTGCACTTTACATTTATCTATACAAAATTTCTTCCACTGTGGGAGTTTTCAGTCAACTCATTCTTCCACAAATCTGGGCAGTTCATGACAGTGAAGGCTCAATATTTGAGGCATGTGCTAGAAAAGTTTGCTTAGGATAGCAATTGTCTGAGAGAGTAGTAGAGTTCAGAGGCAGCTACTTTCTGCAGTAGGTTTTCCATCTCTGACAGTGGGCAGTCATACAGATTTTATATTTACTTTGGAGCAGTAACACTTGAAATGGAGTAAGTACCATGGGAATGCAGATGCAGAGCCTGAGATTCCGCATTATTTTTTCCTTTTTTTATTTAAAAAAACATGCATTAAAGGTACTATTTTCAACATTTCCTTTTCATTTATAGCTATTCTTCACCAGGATAATAAATACCAAATTATTTACTTCAGAGGATTGAGAGGATTACTTAGTTAATGTTTAAAAAGCACTTTGAAGATAAAAAGCACTATTGAGCTGCTTAAGACTTACTGAATAGTTAATTATCTAAAGGTCCCATTCTCCCCCCTACAGGTTATTTCTACATAGGGGAGAGTAAACTCTGAGCTTCATATCATGACTTTCAAAGCCAGGCATTTTAAATCTTATTGGTTTCAAAATCTGCTTTTTTATTTTTTTTCAGTGGCCTGAATCTGATTCCTTTGAAGTCAATGGCAAAAGTCCAACACTGAAAAGAAGTCCACTACAGCATAATGTAGCTGTTCTGAATAAACAAGTTGAAACAATGGTTAGAGCCCCTATCCATATTCACATTTTGTCTTAGTGTGTATATACATGTATGTATAGATACGTATATACACTCACATGTGCATAGGTATGGACACACTGTGGATGGTGGGCAAGGGAGATATGTTTTTTAATTTGGGCCTTTAAGCATGTAGGACTAATTTCTTCACAAAGAGAAGTTTTTAGAGGGACACACTGACCTTGCTGTGAACTTCCATGGGCAAAATGGGTCTCATTGCAAGATCTGAACAGAACAGACATATTCTTTTATAACAGGGGTAGCAAAATATTAAGAATTCTCCACGTGTGCCTGTTCTCTGGACCCCTCACAGCTGACACAGATACCTCATACAAAGAAATGGAGATGAAGGAAAGAGTTTTTGAACTCAACATTTGGAATCAGCCCTTGTCCGTGACACACTCATTGAAGGTAATTACTATTCATTCTTCCTTCAGTATCTTAGCTGTTAAAACTACCATAAGCAATCAGTGTAAGGTAAATGTTAATCTCTACTGAGGACAGGAATCTCTCTTTGAACTAGGTAGTCTGGATTAAACTGTTGCACACAAATCAGGTCTTGGCTGTAGAAGACATCAGTCCCCCAAACGCCAATGCATATATTTAATTTTGCAAATATTTATTACCTTTTGATTCTAATATGACTGATGAAGACTTAGATGTTAAGTATTTCCTAATACTTGCATAATTACAGCCTAAATTTATCAATATGTGCCATTTGAAAAAAAGTTGCAAGAGTTATATATTTAACTGAAGTTCATGATTGATTCCTCCCTAAGACAAAGAACAGTATGTCAACCTGAACTCATTTAAATTTGACCTTTTAATGTGCTACAGCAGCATACTATCTTATGATTTTAGCTGTGTTGGCTCTTAAATCAGGGTCTAGATGTAAAAGGTCATACTGAATTCTTGAGCTGAATTTTTAACAAGGACTACTCTTAAGTTTTTTGTGATTAATACCAAGAACATGTAGGGATCATTAGAGGAAAGAGTAAAAGAGTGAGAAGAAATTTGATTAACAAATTGCTTTCTGTATACCTTATTCTGTTTGCAAACATACACTAATTGGATGACATGAAGCACATCTAAAGAAGTTATGGATAAAACACAATGCTATGGGGAAAAAAGAGAGTTGATCTTGATAGTAAGAGTGTAAACCTTCAGTTAAAAAAAGAATGTTTGGCTCACGTGTGTGAGACATTTCCAAAGTGCAGAAGTAGTTATAAGTTTATGACTTTCTGCTTCTAAAATATTTGTCTCCCACAGGATCTCATGAAATATGTGTATGTTTACAGGAAATTGTGGAAATAGTGAGTCATCTTTTCAATAATTAATACAGGATAATTTCTTGAAAAACAAGATCAGCAGGGTTTTTTTATCCTGATTACAAAGAATTTCAGTTAGCTACTTTTGGATATGCTCAAAATAAGGAGAGTTTTCAAAGTAGTATCTAAGTGACATTTACTCTTTGGCAATACACTTTTACCACTAGTTGCTCCAGTTCTCTAAACTGTAGCTGTGTATCTGTCAATAGCATCTTTTAAAACTTCATTTTCTGACTGATGTTCTATTTTCCAGATGCTTTTGTATGTAAATATCACAAGATGCTCCCAACACATGGAAATGGCTCCAGTTTCTCCAGTTCAGTAGGCTATGGTGTTTTTCATAAATATGGTTGGAGCGATTGAAGGCAAGTGTTGGTCAATGGCTTCTAAAAAGAGATCAAAAGCTAAATTGTCCATTCTGTCCTCAAACACTGCAAAAAGGAATGGAATGATGTCACACTAAGCATTATGACTTTGCTAAGTTCAGTGTAAGTAGACAGAGCAACATATAGGCTGTGTCAGAAAAATTTCACACACATACACACTGCTAACCAACCCTAGTAACCAGCTCAGGGAGTCAGCACGGTGAAGCCCAGGGTTATGTGATGCTCCCTCTGATCAGTCTCTGTGTCAAGTCCTTGGCCAGAGGCTCAGCACCAATTCATAGGAGTTCCACCTCAGGCACTCTGCTTCTACACTTGGCTGTCCACATAGCAACATTCTCCCCAACCCCAGCCTCTAGTACCAAGAGTCTTTATAGCCAAATATTGATGCAATCAGCTCACAGCATCCTCTTCCAGCAGTTTTAGGTACCATTCTCTGTCAGTTTTGATCCATGGTCCACACCAAGGCTCAGATCCTCTTGGTGTGTCAGATGTGGCTCATTATTCTCAGGCCTTGTTTGCAGCATCCTCTTGGCCATGGCTCATTACAATGAGTCATTCAGGCCTTGGTTAAGGCAAAGCCATGATGTTGCCATGTGAAATGAAGGACATTTTCTATTGCCTTCCACTCATAGTAAGCATTTATTCCTGTCAGATGGTAGTTTGTGAAACTCCGTGATGGTTTTCTTCTTCATGTTTCTGCAGACTGAGTGTCTGAACTGCCTGCAGATGGTCTAGTTCGTGATGTAAATTACAAGCCCTATTTGGGTTCCTCCGATTCATATCTGAAAGCGTAGCTCCAGGGGCAACAGGAGTAACGTATGAGCAATACAGAGAGGATGTCACTTTTCCTTGGCTGCATCTCCTGTTGCAGGAACTGCAAGAAGAAAGGGTAGAGAGTCACCACAACACATAAAATGTAACTCCAGGATATTGTTATAATGATGTAGAAATATAATGAACTCTTTCAAGTATTTCTTACAGGCAGCCCTGTAGAACCTAATGTTATTTTCATAATGAAGAAAATTCAGGAGCTTTATTGCTGAAAAATAGAGCAAGTTCTTGCAAACAGGACATGATGTCCAGCATAATGAGTATGCTAAATGAATAGCCACAGGGTACAGAAACTGTTCTGCAAGTCTTCTCCATTAATCTTTTAAGAAAACGAGAATCTGCTACAACATTGCAATTTTGTTTTGGTACTTTCTAATTTAAAGCTTATTGTAGTTTTCATTTCATTTGGAGCCTGCAAATAGTAGCTAATAAAATTTGACCTCACAGACAGAGAGTAAAATAAATAATATCAGTACTCATCAATTAAAAAAGCAAAACTTATCAGCACACATTTTAAATGTATGTAAAGAATACATTTCTGAACTGCAGAAGTATTTTAAATTCATGCAGTGACCTGTATGACCTTTTTATCAATATAATCCATATGAATAATGCAGCCACCCCAAACCCATGCCATTAAAAATTGTAATAGTTGTCTGACACACACAAGCAATGTTACACCAGGGATCTATTTGGCCCAGAGCATTCCATTAAAACACAAAGTGAGTTTCAAATGTATATGTTAAAATGAAACATCAGCTATAATGAAAAAGGAAGCAGAACAGAGTGGGACTTAGGTATTAGTGTGCATTTTCTTTAAGAGAAAATTTTGCCTTGCTTGTACTATACCTACTGCCATTCCGTATTTGAAGTATAATCAATTCAAATTTTATTTTGCTTTTTAAATTCTCCTGTGAGAGGTATAAGGCAATCAGTGTGCTGTGCTCTAGGGAGATGGTGGTATTATTTGAGTTGCTATTGCTATTTAATATTTAGTTTTCACTAAAGGGTTGATTATGGTCCATTGTATTATCTACCATACAAGTACTGAGGAAAATGTGGTCCCCAATCTAAAGTTCAGCATTTCTGTTTGAATTTTGAAGCTTTGGTAAGATTAGAAAAAGACAGGTAAAACACAGAGTGGACTGGTTATTATTTGTTCCTCACATATTATCCTGAACATTCAGAGATTGATCAGCTCACCATGCTCACATTCTTGCATCACTTCATGTAACAGGTACTAAACCTTAGGATACCTATGAAATCATCCTGTTGCAATTAGCAGGGTTTTTAAAGTGATTCTAAAGACCTTGACACTACACAGTAGAGACATTACACAGCTTTGAAGGATTTTCTTCCTAACACTGCAGAGTTTAGCCCTTCCCTTTAGCAGTGAGGAATTCAGTCACGGTGAGAAGAAAACTAAAAAAACTGTTGCTGGGTTTTCTATCAAGCACACAATCTATCTCCATAGACATCCTTGACATGACAAGTGTATTCTAAAGAGCATCAGAGGTAAAGCAACAGTGGATCAATGACAGGAGAAGGTCATTAGTGACTTTAAAAATCCTGAACACACTTTGGATTGACCAAAGACTGCAGGTGAGAGTTCTTTTAGTGTGTTTATGTAAATTTAGTGGGGCTGCTGGTGAGGAAAGTGGCTTTCCCTGACACCAGAAGCACATGAAAATGTTAATGCCTCTGTGAAAGTACTGGGAGGCAGACTCATTCCCAAAAGACAATACATGTAGCCTTTGGATTCCTACGTCTATAAAGCTATCGTGGATATTACGTACACTGGCATTTCTGAATCTCTAATATTATTGATAAATTTATTCCAGAAAATAAGTACCTATATTTATGCACTGCTCCCCATTGTAAGATGTTTTTAATAGGAAGCAGCCAATGTTTCAAAACTTGCCAGCTTTAAGGACATTTGTGTTAGAGATGGTGTCTTTTACACATCCTGTGATTATTTTTATGCAACCTCAGGTTGTATGTTAAGACTAAATTTTTAGTCCACTCGTTCGGCATTGACTAAAACAAAATTATTTTTCATTTTCCTGCTTCATTCTTCAAGCTAGAACATAATTAACAATTTCCTAATATTCTGAGAGGAAAAGGGCAGATTTCTTATAACAACATGATACAAATTTTTAATATTTCAGATTAATGTGCTAAAAACAGATTTCAGCCTATAGTGAATTCTGTAACAAAGCGGTAAACAGGGATTTGGAAGAGAAGTATTGAGACGTCTGTTACTAACATTTTAATAATGTTGAATTTGAAAAGTTTATGAGCTTTCCATCATATATAATTACTGTATCTGCAAGAGCATTTCCCAACACGGAGAAGGGCTATACTTAGTAACAGCCAGCCTGTCATCCTGCCTCATTTTTCAGCATTTCTGCTTTTCTTGGAGGTCATTTTTAATGACTATGTACAAGCACCTGAAAAATCAGGTGCATAAATTAACTACCAATTAAGGTAATTAAAAAAAAAAAAGAAAAATGTAATTACTAGTTTCTATATATAAGTCCACTCATTATCATGTGGGAGGGGTGCATGTTTGTCTCATGCATGTTTATCACATAGCAGTTACTGAGGCACAAAAGAAAAGTGACGTTTTCATTGTGTTGCAGTCCTGAAGCTGGATGTAACATGAAGCAAAAGAACCTGCTTTCAAATTTATATGTCAGTGCTTACTGTTGAAAGAATGTTATCACAATTTAATATAACAAGTGCTTAATTATTTCTCTGTAACATTTCCCCACATTTAATATTACTGTCTGTCTGGAGTGGCTGTTGACCTAGTTTTCAATTAATTGCTGTGAGAATAAAAAAATGCCTTTAAAGCAGTGATTTTTTTTTTCACAGGATTACCCATGACAACTGAAATGGTGAATTAATAATTGATAAATTTTGTGGCCATCATCAATAGTGAACTGGCATTATTACACAAAATCTTTCAAAATACTAATGGCATCGGAAAATATAGAGAATGTAGAGAATATTCTGTGATTCTGGGAACAACCAGTATGCCTCTCCCTCCAGTAGATAGCATTTTAATATTTCTTTGAATATTTCTTGTGGGTTTAATCTTTGTTCAAAATTTAACTGCTGGAGTAGAACAAAAAGAAGGCAACATGGACCATGTCCCTTTTATATAAAAAGCTTTGGTTCAATTCTTCAGTTATCTTTTATTTTAATTCATCTATCTTAATCTTATTTATCTTAACTCCCACTGAAACCCAGGAGAATTTATATGCCTAACTTCCTCTGTGAATATGATGCCTAGAAGTCAGAGCCCTACTCAAAAATATTTAAGACCTAAAGCTGAGGTTCTCTGCTGCCTGAGGGGATTCAAAGCCCAGTATTCTCAGAGACTGAGCTGTTCCTGCCTGCATCCAGAGTCAAAATACCACCTACCCATGTAGAGTTTTGCTACCATCAGACAATATAATGATTTTATAGCTGTGTTTGATTCATCAATTTTATTATGGATTCAAGGATTTTAACAGTAATGAGACACACAGATGGAAACTCAAATCAACAGATGGTAAATACTCCCAAGTACCTATGACCTCTCTGTTGTGCCTCCACACATAATTCCTTCTACTTTTTTTTTACTTTTTTAAAATGTTTTTACGTTTGTTTCCCCAGAAACACCTCTTAAAGTAAACATTAAAAGAACAAATGGCTAGCAATTAGGTTGTTGCTGACACTTCAGAATATAGGATGACTGCATATAATTTAAGTAACATGCAGACTGTAACTTACAGCATTAGAGACATTTACTATATGCTGTTTTTCAGCACTGTAATAGCTATGGACTGTATTCAGCACTTGCTGGTAACATTAACCTCAGCTAAATGTATGTTATTAGTCTCTCTCTATTTCATTATTCACCTCCATTTTTTGTTGGTATCTACACTGTTAGCACCATGTGAATCACCTTATAGTAATTTGATCAGCCAAGTTGTCCTGTCACTTAATCCTGGTCAATTTAGGTTGCTCTGGTATTAAGTGAATGCATAATGTAGCTCAATGGATGAAAATTGGAGATCATGTTGTAATATAGATTTCACTCAGTATTTGGATTTCAAGTTGGTTGCCATTTTGTAGGTTTTCCATCCTGCACAGAGCTCACTTTGGTGGCAAGGGGTAATGATGGCCATAGGAGCTGTTAGTGTGATACAGCTCATAGGTGCCACCCTCTGCTGTCAGACCAGTTATTATTCCCCATAAAGCTACTTTTAAGTATGCAAGTCAAGCTTGACAATATTGCCATGGTCAGTCTTTTTTCTACAAATTCATAAGAAATACTCTGGATTTTTATTTTTTAAAAAATAGAAAAATCTGTATTTTTCTTTTTATTCACAGTGTTTTCCATATTGCTGGATAAAAGAAGGACAGAAGAGAGAAATATATGAGAGCATCAAGGAAGATGCAATATGGGCTGGAATTCTGTACAGGCTGCTAAAATTATAATATTTCATATGATTAAACTTGTATGTAAGACTTTGTTCGCTAATGTGAGAGGTTTTTGTGAATTTGTTTTTTTGTTCCAAGCCTCTCAGTCAGCTTTTGGCATTAGGCAGAGGACCAGCACCTTCATTTCCTTTTTGTGATCATGTATCAGGGCCCAGGATATTAAAGCAATTTTGTAGCATTTGCCAGTATCTTTAAGAACTCACTTCTGAAATTTTTTGTAAACAGGAGAGAAAAATGTATGTCTAATTTGTTTTCACATCAGTCTTTTTGCACAGGCAATCCTCTCCGCTTAAGGTTTTTGTGATTTTTTTTTTTTTTTATAGTTAATCTTAGCTCTTCTGACCTCCCTGCTCCATATAAATAAAAGTGGAAGACTTATGTTTATTTTCGTGACAGGAAGGGCAGAATTCTCATCGCTTAAGAAAGACGATTTTTTCCTCTATGCCTTTACATGTATTAGTAAAGAAAATAATGTTTACAAGGAGAAAAAAGAATGAGGAAAGTCTGTATTAGGCTACTGATTCTTCAGGTCCAGATGGTACAATAGTGCAAATCATGCTAACTCAGATGACAAATCTCAAAAGGAAGCATTTCCTTACCAGTTATGCCTTTTTATAATGCCACAGAGACAGATGTGATGCACACCAAGAACAAGGGTACAGGCCACAGAAGCTGGAGTCACAAGTAGATACTATCTGTAATTTCCTCAGGTATCCTCACAGTTTACTAGGGAGTCATTATGGCTAGGAGCAGAAAGGCACTTGCTTCTCCCCTGTGCCTTTCCTGTTTGACAGTTCCTAGAAGGGGAAATCCAGCATCTCTGGATAACACATCTAGGATAAGGTTTATTACCGTTATCCATGAGCACTATCACAATACAAGATATCTGCAGGTTTTGAAAGATGTATTGCATGTAGAAGCTGATTTCTATCTTAAGCACATAAATTTAAAGATAAATGATGCTTCTCCCCCACGTGGAAAAGACTTTGGAAACTTTGGAGCTGCAGCTACTGGAGCTGCCATCCTTCACTCTGAAGGCAACTAAATGAAGTCCCATGTCTAACAATACAGATATACTGCTGAGCAGCAGCCAGAGTGAGGAGAGAGTTTGCTGACAAGAAATGAATAGCAAGAGAAGGTAAAAATCCCAGGCAGCACTATTGGTCCTTAAATAATCTTGTGTGAAGCAGAAACACTGTAAGTTAGAATTTTGAACTTTGAGGTTTGCAGTTTTTTAGCTTTACAATATTAGAAAACTTTAGAGCATTTTGTGGAAAGTAATAGAGGTGTTCCATAACTGATCTTTTAAAAAAAATTATAACATTGGAGTCTTCTTACGCAAAGTGCTTCAGATTTTATACCCACACTTATGCATTTTATATTTTGACATTTCAATTCAACAAAACCAAGTAATATCAAAACAGCCAAGTATTTTAAACATTATGTATATCAAAATCAAGAGGCATTTTTGTCTCTGAAAGGAGCACACTTGGGGAAGGATAAAAATGCAAATATTTCATCAGTTTTTCCCAGAACTGATAAAAAATGGATTTGTTATGTCTACATAGTCACAGTCTTATTCCAGTCTTATGTGTTTGTGTGATCAGCTTTGGACGTTATAATGTTATTAGAATATATATATATATATATATACACACAGAATACTTGAGCACCAATATATATAACTGCCATGACTTTATCATTAGATACCTTTTCTACTCTTTCTACCATACACAGATTTTTATCGGAAGATTTTTTATTCATTTTTAGTTCATTGGTAGAAGTACTGAGTAGCTTCAGCATTTATAGTGACATCAAGGATGTCATCAGAAAGGTGTTTTTGTAGTCCTTCAATTAGTAAGTTTTTTCTATTTAGTGTAAGTGCATCTGTTCAATTATTTTTATCAAATTCTGTTGAAGAATGAAATCAGTTTAGCAAGACAGAATATATTGTACATTTTCTACCTCATCTCTAACAATTCCACAAATTGTTTCTGAAAACATATCTTTTTTTTGCCTCCTAATATGATATAATCTAATATATAACGTGTAGTTGAAATAATTATCAACCTACTCTGATGCCAAAAATAAGTGAAGCAATTCAGAATCAATTATGTTGCAGAAGACTTCTGAGATCCTCAAGCCACACCTGTAACTGAATGCCACCTTGTCAATTAGACCATGGCACTGTGTGACATGTCCAGTCTCAAACACCTGCAGGGGCAGTGACTCTGCACCTCCCTGGCTGTCCATTCCAGTGTTTAATCACCATTTCTGTGATGAAATTCCTCCTAATGTCCAACCTAAACCTCCCCTGGCAGAGCTTGAGGCCATTTTCTCTCATCCTTCATTAGTTGCCTGGGAGAAGAGGTCAACCCTGAAAAAGGAACTCTCATATTCTGACAGGAACCATAAAAATTCATGTTTGATATGTTCTTTTTACTTTGTTGTGCAATTAAGACCATAAAGGATGGCAAATGGAAACTGATTTCAAACAGCACTTAGTATTCCTCCCTCATAATTATTTCACCATTCTGAAAACTTCAGTATCTTCCTATCAATCTTCCAGCCCTACACAACATTTTTACAGTGTATCCTCAGGTACAGTTGAGAGTCTCAGTGGCAATTGCTCCAGCCTTATCTGCAGTGTCCAGTTTTAAGATAGTCCATGTTTGCTGTCATATTTTCATCCAGTGCCATCATGGTTTTCTTTCCCTAGGTGTCTGATCCAAACCCCATTGAAGTCAGTAGAATGGTTGTAATCATCTTTGGTGGGCTTTCATTGTCCACAGCCAGTCTCTCCTCTCACCATGGGCCTTTCACCAACTTATTCTAATACAAAAAATACCTTGGAAACAAAACAGAGAAATGTCTGTGGTCAAATACTACAAAAGCTTATTAGACCAGTACTGTGTATTCTCAATCAAAAAACTGTTTTCACTCTGAAGATCTACCAGTTTACTAGATAAACAAATGAAGGCAGTGGATTAATTTATTATTTTTACAACAGTTTATGCTAATTTAAATCCACTTTATTGGTGCCCTTTGCTCAAGTTCAGAGAAGAAATAAAGAATTTTGAAGGATAATTGTTAGTTTCTTATATTATCTGTTTCTCTTTAGAGTTCTAGTAAGCCAAAGTAAAAGATGTTACTGAAATACACCTCAATCAGAAGAAAGAATTGGACTGCCCTGCCCTGTCCAGGAAGGTAAAGGGGCCTGGAGACCTTGCAAGACCAAGTTCACCAAGGTGAATTTAATTCTGGGGCATTTTTCTCTGGACTAAACATGATTGGCTCTTGGGGTGACATATTTTTGTATTTCAAAGCATTTAGAACTTTTTTGAAATACTTGGGAATGCATGATTTTTAACTCTACTATTGTTTTTTATGACCCTCAAAGGTCACATCTATTTTGCAGTCAGAGCAACTCTGCAGGGAATCTTACCTCTGACATATGCCAAATTTTGCAGGATCTCAGCCATCTAATTGCACATCATGTACAGTGACTTTTAAGGAGTGTTTTTAGAGCTTCAAGACTGCTATTAACCTTTAAAAAGTACTCAATCCATTTGTTGTGTCACTGCCTATCAACTGTTTAATTTTGGTCTTGTATGATTGTTAAGTTAGAAAATATATATAAAAGAAGAAACAACCAACCAAGCAACCAACAACAAAACCCCAATCAAACAAAAAAACCCTCCAACACAACCCCCAGCTGTGAAAAATTTGCACCACCCATATTCAGGTGAAAGGATCTTCTCTCTAAACAATCATGTTTTTATGGCTCATACATGGCACATCTCTGGCTTATTTGCAATGCCAACTTTTACATGAATTTCAAAGATATAAGCCCCTTCATGTAGTATTTCTTTAGAAACCTCTTGCATGGCCTCTTCTAGTGCTGAATATTAACTTGTAGGACCAAATTTTATATGAAGATTCAAGCTATCATATTGATTTTTTTCTTTGTGTATGAAGTGCTGAAGTATACATTCAGTTCTGAAGGAAGCTCCACTGGGTTTAAAAGGAGTACATAGTAGATATTGAAATTCAATGGCAACTGAGTTCTTCATTCACAGAATTATATGTGAAGGTCTCTGCCAGTATCTTTCCTGTGCTTTTGATAAATTCAGGAATTAAACTTCAACGTGTGACAAGATCTTATTACTGCAATTTATACTTTTAGGAAAATTTAATGTGCACTTGTATTTAATTTGTGTAAAATATTAACAAGGAGTTGATAAACTACTACATTTTCCAAATTGTTTAAACTGGCTTCCTTTTTGTCCAGTTTCTGCAAAACTGAAATTACTGTAGGTTTCCAACATTGAATCATTCCTCTTTATACTAGAGGTCAGTGCTCGAGACAGATTCCTTAACCTAAAACTTGCCTATCAAAAATTATGGACTCATCCAAATTCACGAAGTCAAGCAAAGTTTACATGGAATATGATTGCAAAAACTGATCCAGGACCCAATATGAAGACTTTGTATTTAAAACTAAGGAAAAATGAATGGATCATTTGGGTTACTTGCACTCCAAACAACTCAACAGAAACGTCTGGCAGAAATATCATCTAAGAAACTTGATTGACTTAAATAAGAATGTTTTATCTACCTTAATTTTTCCTTAGCTTTGTGCATGACAATCAATCAAACCAGATTTTTTGGGGTTTTTGTCCTTCATGGATAGACAAATTTTTTTTTTTAATTCTGTATTTAACAGGAATAGAAATATTTCAAGTGTTTGCAATTTGCTTTTCTTATTATTAATCCCTAAATACTTACCCTCCATTAAATGAAACAGAATAACTTTAAGGTTTTCTGTGCTAATATTTGTTTTGATAAAAGTGCAATTTGGAGAAAAAACCTGCATGTAATTCGTTGTGGAACTCAATGTGTTTGTGTAAATACATAGACTACACTGCTCTTCCTGACAGCTTCGGTGACTGAGACACTGTGAAAAAAATGTCATCTATTCTTTTTCCTAAAAAATATTATGTAATTCACTAGGATTGATTAGGACAAACTTTAATTTGAAGTGTATGAATGCTGTCTAGTACATACACCAATTCATATACTCAGTTCTTCCTAATAGCAATTAGGATTTCCCAGTGGTATCTGATTTGTAAAAAGTTCTTCTATGTACAGCATTTTTAGTTTTGCAGAAGCATTTTCCATGTTGCATCTTGCAGACATGAACAGAGTTCATAGGCAGGAAATTGTACTATGCAGAAAGGTGAAGATGATGAATATTTTTTATGTGCTGTTCATGCTTGGTTTAAGATTAATTTATTCAGACAGAAATGCATTTCAGTTCATGATTTCATTTTAGAGTGATGAAAAAGAAAGATCTTTCCTTTTTAAGGCCTCCTGCCAAAGGAATAACTGCAAGGGCAAAGGGTGACAGGATATGGTTAATAAATATCCCTGTATGTGTGACTACTGAACATCAAAGGCAGACAGAAAAATCCACATTAAAAATCAAGTCTACCTAGATTCTCCCAGTTGCTGTATTTGGTAGTGAGAAGTCTGAAGTTCTAATCCATCCTGAGATCAACTTCAGTCTTTTCCTTCCAATTCCAGTGCAACAGTAATGGAATGTGCTTTCTTTAAGCTCACAGTGCTGCCCAGCAGCTGCCACATCCCCCTTGTGCAGGTAGCCCTGCAGTGCTGTGTCTGCACCACAAACACCGAGCTGCTCTTTCTCGTGAGAGCAGTAAGGAGCACTTCTGCCTCTTTAGGGGGAGCACTGCCTGACTCACAGTAACAGAAACTGTACAAAGATTCTTTCACTACAGGAATATCTTAGCATTGTGAAAGTAACAGTGAAAACCATCTTTTGTGCTGTACAGTCTGACTGTGATGTTACTCTGTCAGCTTCTCCTGAATTAAATGTAAAACCTACCCCAAGTGTGTTTCGTTGAAATAGCATTTGACATTTAAATAGCCAAGATAAGTGTCCACAGGTGTTTCTCTTCCAGATATTTTTTACTTTAGGACTGATTTTTCTTTCAAAAGTAATTTAATTGTTAAATCATCTTTAATTCCCATATTAAAATTGTATCATTCTTCAGAAAAGTGGGAATGATTCTACAGCTTCTATGCTTGAGGGGCACCTCTCTTTATATTTTATTTTTTTAATTTTTTATTCACACAAATGTAAGCCTATGTAAGCATTTCAGATGTATGTACTTCTGGAAAAAATTTATTGAAAAAATTAATAGCTGTTTGTTGGCTTGCTGTTTCTTGAGGAACATAATACCATGAGTTTACATTGCAGGAGTTAATAAATTATGGCAAATCCCTCAAGGCATTATCAAACTGTGTGAATTTGTAGATCTGATCAAATATTTATTAGTTGCAGTCTCTTCCTACACTGATTTTTCTTTTCATTTATTGCTCTAGGCCTTACTGCAGAACTCTTAGGTGATACTCATGGGCATATGCCCCCAAAAGAAAGGCAATCATTATGAAATATCCAGCTTCAAAACAACAGACTGTGTGAATTCCAGTTTTTGTGGGGAATTATTTTTTAAAGTAAACTGACAAACTATTTAATTATCTTTTATAACTCACTTACTTGACCTGTATTAAAATTAAGAAGAAAAAAAATTTCAACTTCTAAGCTGCTAATAGATTTTAATTTTGATTGAGTGATGTCCTAAGCTTTTATACTTATATTTTTACTTTTTATACTTCTATTTAAGCTCTTCTTATTGTGGTATAATCCTACAGGGAGTGATCTGATTCTTCATTCATTGTTTACACTCTTGGTAGAGGTCTGCTCTCTATTGTTCTCTTTTTCCATAAACATGTTAGGTGTGCAATGAATTCATTGCACTCAACTGGTGTAAAACTTTGGAACCAGTAAATGTAGTAACTCACAGTTGAATAAAAATGAAATATCAATAAAAAAAGAAATATGTGCAAATTTCCCCACCACTCTCAGTTTCAGCACTGAACTGCTCCTTCCACAATGTTCATTTCAAGAAGGTTTTTTACTTTGTCATATGGGATAGTTTCACAGGATAGAGAACTCTCTTCTGGGCTGTGATCAATTATGCTTTGCAGCAGGACTTTGCTTCTCTGAGCACCATGCAGCAGGTTCTCAGGATCTCTTTTATAATTTGATCTTGATTATTATTTTAAAATCAATTGAAAGGAAAAAAAAGTACTGGTTTTGCTCAGGAAAATAACATGTTCTTAGTTTTTCTGCATTTCCAGAGGGGCATAAGAAGCTCTTGAGTAACCTGTTTTCAGTACTTTCACTGCAGGAAATGACATTATACGTACAGGGAAAATCAGAGGCACTATTTTCTTATTCCCTTCTCTTTAATGTTCCTCACAGATTCTCACCTTAACTCAGAGGATATAGGCCAAAATAAGCCATAGAGACATTGTGTAAATAACACTCTCTGTAATATCCCATGTTCTCTTAAATGGAGACATCTTCAGAGCGAAATAAACTGACACAGTGCTGCAGAAACAAATGCACACAGGAAAAATAATCCTCAGTTACACTTACAAGAATTCACATCTCATAAAGGACAATAGGGAGAAAGTCTCGGGACAGAGCAAAGACACAGACTTGTGAGACCTATGTATTATTTAGATTTATACAAATAGATGAAGTGCTTATGCTGAGCCTTAGGCAGCCTTAAAATTATGGATAAGCATAAGCATCATAAAGAACAAAGCGCCCTGCAACACTCTCTGCCACCCACAGCACTGGCTCTTAGACCTTCCAGCAACAGGAAACAAGGAGAAATGCAGCCTCCCTTGTCCCCTTCCAAAGAAGAGCTTAGGCACCTGACCACACAATGCACATTATATTGGTTATTCCATTACCAGGATTTTCTTTATGACAGATGGATAGATAGATGGATGAATCTTCTCTGTGCATGTATATATAGGCTTGTATGAAATGTGTGAAATAATGGTCTGCATTTCCTTTGTTCAGTAGTACTAAACAAGAAATGTCTAATAAATAATTACTGACTGATACCTTTTTATAGCTACATAAGCAATGTCTGTCCTGACAACTTTTAATTTTTCTTTTCTTTATATTACCAACCAAACATCCTTATGGACAATTGATATAGGTAGAAGAAATTTAACATGAGTCCCAAGATTCCTTAACGATACATCAAGGCTAAAGAGCTCTACAGTAATAAATTGGAGAAAAAACAATTTTAAAATTTAAATTGTTAATAAAACAATAGTCATGCTTATGTTATTCCATTAGTTTGGCCCTGGACAACAGTATAAGGGGGGCAGTATTTAGGAAATTAAGAGGTACAATGTTTCATATTCTGAATTTTTTTATGTCTCATAAACCATTGAAATCAGTGAAGCTTTTTCCCTAGCACTAGGCAAATATCTAAAGTGTTGGAGGTTTGTAACTCAGGAAGCTGGAAGGAAGTAACTTCATTAGGAGTTTCATTAGGAGAATGGTTCTCTTCTCTGGCTTAACAGGGGTTCAAAGTTATACGGAGCAAAATATTCTGTCATTCTGTCCTGGGGAGTGCTTCTGAATGCTGATCCTTTTCCCTTCTTTGCTCTTTCCTTCCAAGTGCTGAGAAAAGACATGAGGGAACGTGTGACGAAGTAAGAGAGATGTGACTGATTCAGACAGGTTTGGATTTTCAGATGCATTTGGAGAAGGGTAACTGCTGCACACAACCTCATAAAGTGTCTGTTAAGATGATTACTCTTTTTTCATGAGTTCATATCTGTGTTTGAAAACTACACAGAATGAGATTCAAGTTTTTGTAAATTATTGTTGCCTGTTTAGTTAAAGCAGCCAAGTATAAATATTTGCAATAAAATATTAGGATTTACACATTTACTACATCTGTTTGTATTTCATGAAGTGTGCTATAATTTTGTAAACTAAGCCAAATTCCAACATCCTTAATTTCTTTCTTTCACCAGAGATGTAAATGTGCTTTGTTTTTCATACAGAGATGGAGAGATGATAACTAAATCACTTCCTCCACCAGTTTACATATGATATCTGGTATCCTTAAAGATTTACAGGAAGAGTTTCAAGAGTAGGAATTACAATTAGTTATCTAACACAACTGACAAAATGCCAAGAACTCTGTTATAGAAATTGATAGAACATTTGCTTTTCAATAAGGAAAATGCAAATAAATTAATTTTGTTTGTATTTCTAATATGAGCCCATGTTTCTAATAAATTCCATCCTGTAACTTCTGTAAAAATGGTTTCACACTGAAAATTTACCTTTATCTATACAGCTATTAATGTAGAAGAAGCCTAAACAAGATGAGGGGAAGAGTAGAATTTGTGGTGGTAAATGCTTTGGATAAAGTGGAGAAATGCAGAGATGAGCACTCTTATCTCAGCATTGTCTATTGTATTCATTTACAATTATGATAATCCATTTGAGAATTAAATCTCATCTTGCAAATGCAGTTAATCTTTTTTGATTTAAACAGTGACAATTGTTATATGAGTGGTAAAAGGAATGTGAAAATATTTCACATAGAGCTGGGTTTAGATTTTTTATGAATGCTGTCTTTAATCTGAACTACTTTTTTAATCACACTTGCACTTTCATTGGGAAGCATTTTTGAGAGTAAAACAATAATAAATTCTACTTTATTTGCTGGAACTGTGTCTTTTTCCTGTGAAAGGAGAAAAAAGACGTCGGAGGGAGACAACAGAGTTCACTTGGGGTTTCTATCCTCACCACTTTACACTGAATCAAAGAAGATGAAATAGGAAGTTGAAATGATGAAGACACTCACTGTTCCAAAAGTCAGGGCTATAGGTAATAGGGAGGTTACAGGACTGACCATGTGCATTTCTATCTCCCACTGCGGAACTCTCCTGAATTATCAGTTTTCTGATCATTCTGGAAGCATTCCTAGAAGAAATGAGAACATTGATTCTGTACCTTTTTCACTGTTCTGGCAGCAGAAAACAAACGGAGAGCTGAGCTAAGTGGCCATATCCTTAACTGACTAAAGCTTTGCCAGGAGGTGTTGTAGATATAACTCTTCTGGCATTCCCCAGCTTGTGGTGAGATTAAGAGCAAATTTTGAAGCAACTTTGTGCTAGAGGCTGGTGTAGTAGAAGATCAGAAGAATGGATGACTGAGATTACTGTCTTCCTATTTGGAGTTCAGGGCTGACCTAGGATCCTTGCCCCAAATCTCTCCTGGGCTTCTGCACCAGTTCTGTGGATTTTGGGTAATGAGGCTGGGCTGACAAATTACCGCCTAAGTAGAGGGGATAAATAAGTAATTTTTATTTTCTGTGAGAGAACTGAACTTTATTCAAAAAATGGGCTACACTTCTTAGAGCAAGAGGCAAGGAGAATTTTAAATCAAGATTGACTTGTCAGGATATTACAAGTCCTATAACATATATAAGAATACAGCAGAAGTTACAGTTAGGAGGATGTGCTGAAAGCCCAGGTGTAAGGTAATATACTAACCAGCTTTTTTTTCCTATCACTTTCTCCTCTAAAATACGATGTTCTGTTGTGTTTTGGGTTTTGTTGTGGTGGTGGAGGTTTTTCTCTGTTAGTTCTTACCATTTCTATTCAATTGTATTTTCATTCATAAAGAAGAACCCTACATTGGGATTTCTGGTGGTCAGTTGAAGGCTTCCTTCTTGGCAATGTAAAGGTGGCCAAGTAATTTTGGATGAGTCACACAGCACAATGCAAGGCTATTATATATCTGTGCTTATTCTGAACCAGTAATCATGGATGACAGAAGTCCCTTAAATACAATTTCTATTCCAGGAAGAAAGCAGCAGTATAATATACTGTCTTGAGCCTCAGCACACAATTGTGATTATGCTGTTCTTGAAACACAGGCTCCTGTCTGTATGCTTAAGTGTATTCTAAATGCAGTAACAGAGTTCACTGGACCTAAATCTCTATTGTCAGGCATTCAGAGATGCTCTGTGAAATATTTCAGCTTGTCTTTTGATGATGTATTACACTGCATACAGAGGTAAAATATTCTTAAATATTGCAGAAGAATATAGATTTGGTCCCACTTTATTCTTTCATGGTGAATTTTGTTTTGATAAAATTACTCTGGTATATCTTTATTTGTAATACCAATGATACTGTGGTTTCAACTAGTACCAGAGTTCAGGTAATATAATCAAATTTGTGTCTTTGATTGAATTAACAGCTAAAAAGCTAAAAGATCAGTGTGAATGGAAATGGGAATTTCTATAATTAGGCATATGAGCATAGTAACCTTAAATGAAGGTCATATCCTTACAAGGAGATTTTTAATGAGGGTGACAAGTACACATGCTCCTGAAACATAACCCTCTGAACTGTACTGCACAGAAGTTGTTGTAAAAATTCATTGGGTTTGTGGTGTTTTCTAATTGATTCACTGATGGTTGAAATCTCTCGTGTCTTGCTTTTATTGTGTCTTTGTGATATTTGCCGTATAATGATAATCTTCTAATGTTTCACAGGATCTCCCAACTATCTTTGGTTCTTGGTAAAATTTTTTCACTGTTGGTCTATAGCATTATGATTGATTCTTTAAAAAAATTAGATCACAGTATTGTAGCACAGACTCCTAATGCCCAAAACTCAGGGCTGTAATAGGTAAGCATTTCCCAGGTTTCCAAGAGAAAATCTTGTAAATTAAGGATTTATAACTGGAGTTGTATTGCAGTTTCAATTTTCTCCCTTCATCAGATGGTTTAAAAGGGTAGTAGTCTGAATATCAATGACTTCTTGTTCTCAGGCACCTTTGTTTAGGTAGGTTTGAAGACTATTGATTAAATTACATTTCTGGTAAATTCTTAGTTGTAAAAATTATTAAAAGGAGAAAATACTTGGAATCCTCTCAATGCTCTCTAAAATGCTCAGTGTGCTATTCATTAATACCTCATACTGGTGTTGTTTTTCATTATATCTTTTGAAATTAAATAATTCTGTCTACAAAACTTAAATTCTTTTGCTTTACTGAACTTAAATTAACACATTAGATATACTTTCCTTTGAAACTGTTCCCACAAGTTAGGTCAGATCAAGTCTGAAAAATATTAAAAAACATTTCTCAATTATTGTTCTAGTTGTATAAGTTTCTATGCTGCTACATGAAACTAGAGATTAAAAGAGTTTATTTTGTTTTAATTTTATTTTGCAATTAATTATTTTTTACTTGAGGATATTCTACCACAAATGGAAAAAAACCCAATGTTCTTGATTAAATGTATCAGCTCTGCTAATTATTGTATAGTTTTCATAGTGCCTCACACATGAGCAAATATTGAAATCTGTGTATTAGATAAAAAAAGGTTAGTACAACAGGTTGAAATATTTTTGTTTTGAAGCTATGGAAGAGTTAAGACAACAACTCTGAAAATAATATCTAAAATATCTAAAATTCATCCAACACAGAAGCATAAAAGTATGATCCTCTCAGTGCATGACTAAAAGCATGACAAGAAAAGGTGACAATTATATCAGGTCACAACTTGCAAGTGCACAGCCCTAGCAGTTTTGAAAGGAACTTCCCAAAATTAAATTATTTCACCTGCTTCACTTAACTGTGAAATAACAAACACTATGTAAAATCATCATTTCCCTTAAAGAGAGGTTCTGTATTGGATAATATTAGACACTTTATTAATTCAATTTATTACTTGAAAATATTTACACTTATATGTATCAGATTTGAGTTCTCAAACCTACTTAAGCAACATACTTTCAAATGAACTGAATTGTAATACTGCACAGAGACAGCCATGACATGGTATGTTTTCTCACAGCAGAATCTGTTAATTGTACATCTTTGATATCAGTTTGGAATCAGATAGTTCTAAGACTGAAGGAATGCCACCTGCCTGGTGCAAACCCCATGGAACACTTATACAAGGTGTAACTGATATCAGCAAGCTTTTGGGGTTTGGGTCCTATCTTAAATGGGAGGATTTTTGTATTGCAGTCCATGACTGCAGAAGAGGCAGCAAACAGAGAGCGACATCCAGAAACAGTCTAGGAGAATGTTCTCTGACATTTCCAGCTTCAGTCAGCTCTGGCCAGTCCTTAGCTCATACTGGTCAGCTGCAGACCCCCCTGCAAAAGGAAGAACACAGCTACTGCAGACCCAGGTTACCTGTGAGATTTCAGGGTCTACCTGTTGGGGGAGATCAATGCAAACCAATGTCTGCCACTGCAGTAACACGCAGCTTCCAGCCAGAGCAAGGGCTCTTTCAGATGTCTTTACAGAATTTTTCACTTTGTGACACAGATATCTTCAGGTCTTTTTTTAAACATGAGCTTAGAGTATTGCTTGATGCATAGGAATAGTAAAAGTGTTGCACTTTTACTACCTCTCACTCACCTTGCTGGGAATTATTGGTGGCTCAGCTGAGATTCACCAATGAAGTGTGTGTTTTCCACGTCCTTTAATTGCCGAAGTTCCAGTGAACCTGAATTTCTTTGCATTGAAACCGATGGGGATCAGTCACACTGCTCCTCTCACAAGTCCTGGATTACCTGTGTAAGGGTAATTACTTTCTTAGTTTCTTTGACCAAATAAATGACTTGTACTTTTCTTATCAAACCAATAACTGGCAATGTCACATAAATATTTGAAAACGTGGAGGTAGGTTAATCACAGATATCCCTTTGCTAATCACATTTTTCTCCTTTCCCAACAAGGCCAAGGTCCTTTTGTGAATTTCACTTAACTTTCATTTAAATCACTGCTTTATAACAATTTAATCGGTTTTTTCAGCACTTTCTTTCAAAATTCACTGCAATGATCTAGTTGCTATTGTAGTAACAGTATCCTAAATCTGCATCAGGTGAGCCCTTTCAGATCTTTCTCTGTGTTTACAGGTTCACTGGTTCTAAATATTTGGGGAAGAATATTCCAATTTAGATTTTTGAAAATGGTCCAGAGAAATTAGAAATTCTGAAGAGATTAGTGTGAGAAGTAAATGTCTAACATAAAGGCTGTTAAGTAGTGAAAAGATTAATAACACTGGCAAAGTTTATTCAGCAGAAATATGTCTGATACATTGTTGTGAAGGATTATGGATGTCTTTTGCACTTGGCAGAACCCACGTCTATGAGTCAGGCCTGGCTCTAAGGTTTTATGCATGTGCAAGTTTCTTTAAGAAAACCAATTGAGAATGGAAACTTCATTAAAATGACAGCCTATTTTAATCAGTCCCCTTCACAGCTGTCTTATTCTAAAGGGTACAAGAATGATAGCTGACCTTCTGGATATAGAGATGACATTTGACAATATTTAAAAGTACAGATTAATCCAGTTATAAAAGGAAAACACATTATATCATGTCTTTGTCTTTGGTATTACTGTTTTGCAGTGATAACCTGTCTCAATTGAAATCTGTGGGAATTTACAATTGATTTTAACTCGGCAAAATGTGCCATCTTCTGACATGGGAAAAAGACTGACTGAAGAGCTTAAGGTGTCTGTT
Source organism: Lanius collurio (assembly GCA_020086605.1). Classification (NCBI taxonomy): domain Eukaryota; kingdom Metazoa; phylum Chordata; class Aves; order Passeriformes; family Laniidae; genus Lanius; species Lanius collurio. The sequence continues at coordinate 18,604,597 of JACBWW010000010.1, forward strand.
GTACAGTTTTATTTTTGGAAACTATGCAAATAGACTTCCTCATGTATTCTACCAGAAGTAACACTTACTGGGCCTGATTTTTGTTATGGTGTAAGCAGCTTTCCCACACTCACGTTCCAAGGATGAATGCTTGGGAAGTGGGAGGCACAGATTTGAATTTGCTAAGGAGAACAAACCCACAGTTGTTATGCTTTTGAACAGATTTGCCGAATTTATGAGTTGTTTTGAAAAAGGCAGGTATCATCAGCCAGCTAATCTTCAGAAAAAGGGAGTCCCAGCTAATTAAGTTCCTATGTTCATATAATTATTCCAGTCTGCAGAGGATGCATGAGTGAAGGTCCTTAATATGCTACTGGTACATTTGGTGGCATTTCTGGCTCATTGCTATCCTCACAGTGGTTTAGTCGCTAGAACTGGATATCTTCACCCCATGTTCCCCCTCACAGAATGTTTTTTTTTCTGCTAATTTTCTGAGGCTTTTCTGTCTTTATTTACTTCTGAGGGGAATCTGGGTGCCTAACTTCATCTTGTGACTCCTTGGATCAAACAGCCACCTAAGTTTTTGCTGCTGCCTGGACTGGAAATACTTTGCCCCTTTCTTTTCATCCAAAGTTAATACACTTGATTTTCAAGAAATTGTTTCCTCATGGTCTATTACTACATTTATTGTTCAAAAAAAAAAAAAAAAAAAAGGGTGAGAAAAGAATTTTTATATACTAGTATTCTTACAGGGGGTGGAAGTCAGATGTACTTGATAATCAAAACTAATGCGGTAGTAACAGTTGTCCAGGGCTTGGTCTAAAATTAGAAGAATAAGCTGGAGTCAGTCCTTTGATTTTTGTCCCTGCTGTATTAACTGTGTCAGTGCTGTCACAGGTTAATTTATAACAAAGACTGGCCCTGGTTGGAAAAATTCTAACAGAACATTTCTATCAGAAATTATTAGTTTGTTAGGAAAAAGTAGAAATGTAGTAATTGTGTTTAGTTTTTTAATGAAACCAGACAAGTTTCTGGTAAAATCTAGTTTCCCAACAGTTCACCTGACCTCATTGTCTCTGTGATAGCCCATGGGAAATAGCAGACCCAGGGACTGTGGGAATCCAGGGACTGTGGATTATCTGGATACCCAGATAACAGACTATATTTAGTTTTCCAATTATAAAAACACAATTCCTGTGTTTTTTTGTTTTGTTTTTTTTTTTTTTAATTTTACATCCCCAGCAGTTCTAAAGGGGAGTACATTTTGTAACTTAAAATCTTTTAAAATGGATATATTCCAGATTCTGGAATATGAAATCTCTTTACCTAGAGAAGAATTGTGAGATTCCTTTCCTTTCCTTTCCTTTCCTTTCCTTTCCTTTCCTTTCCTTTCCTTTCC
>JACBWW010000010.1:18606363-18667277 GCA_020086605.1 Lanius collurio
CAAACCCACAAATCGTTATGTCGTAGTTCCATCAACTTCAATTTATACGAAATTGTAAGGGGGTGGAAGTCAGTGTATGCAATGTAAATTCCCTCAGTGTGATAACAGGGAGCTGGATTTTTTCATTTCCTCATTTTTCCATCAAAACCATTGTACCAGTGCAGAATATAACACATTATTGATTTGAGTTTCTCTGCTACCCATTCAGCAACGAGCCAGCAGTGTGCTGTAATGATGGCAGGTCAGAACACCGTGTGTCCATTGTTTCCTTCACTGTCTCTCCTAAAAGAAGGCCTATTTATGCCTTTAGTAGCAGATTCACTCATTTTTGCTTAGCAAATACAGAGAGTTTAAAGTATTCTAAGACTGGCATAATAGTTTTGGATTTCTAACCCCTTCCCACTTCAAAAATCTCCCATTTATTACAATGAGCAGTTACACAAAGGTTTCAGTATCTTGGCTTGACACATTTTTCAAACTAGCAAAACCTTGCTCCATACTCATATTTTTCTATACATGAGTGTGTATGGGTATTATTTTTTTTTTGCATTTTGCATAATTAATTAATGCTCAGTAATTAATGCTTTATAAACAACCTATGGCAACTGTAGTCATTGCAACAGAGATGACAGTTCTGTTGCTGCATTTGGCTTTTTGGCCTAAAGCCATTTAAAAATAGTTAATGGAATTTCATTTTTCACCCTGGTATTTAAACATGACAAGTTTTCCCATTAAAGATCCCTGACATTCTCATGTGACAGTAGATGAAGCTGAGTGACATAAGCCTCTGCCCTCTTGTGGCAGATCAGGTTGATGAAGTAAGAAGTGATTAGAGATATTTTCTTCAGCAGTGTCTGTTTTCTTTTTAGCAGTATCTCTATAAACGATAAAAAGTTTTAAGGGTTCAGCTCTGCAGACACAGAAATGTTTGCCTAGTTCCTAAAGGAATCAGATCCATAGGGCAAAAATAACTGGCATTTCTGATTCATCTCTGCTATTCAAACTCTGATTTTAAATACTGGTATTTTCAAGTTTAAAAAAAAAAAAGGAGTCCCTATGCCATGATGATGGATAAAGTTCTGCCTGCAAAAGATGACTCATATTTTCTGCAGCTTACAGAAGACAAATCATCAAATATAGGATCAAGTTGTAACAGTTAAATCCCATCTTCTAAAGATACCAGAAGGCATATTTAATCAATGTGTACTTCAATGTAAGTGTTAAACAGAGAAAAATAGTGTGTGTATGTCCTCATATTAAAAGGAATCAAAGGAGTATAATTCAGGCATTCGGGCAAGAAATACGGTTTTTTTTCCTTTGTTGCCCTAGCAGCAAAGTACTTTTCAGCAGTATTTTTCCAGGCATTTGCTGATTCAGCAAATTCCCCTTCTTGTTTCAAGCTTCTGACATAGTTTGTGGGTGGTTCACCATGAGTAGAGATACAATAATAGAAAAATTATAGTGGAGCGCAGGTGAACAGAAGTAGAGAGTCATGAAGAATTTGTGAAGACAAGCTAAAGAGCTCTGGGTTCTTCAAAAGCTAAAGGAGGTTGTAGTAAATGAGTGACTGTCGTTAAACGTAGAAATACAGAAAAATGTAGCTAAAGGAAACTGCAGGTCAGGTTTTACTTGTCTGTGCAAATCTGCCCTTCTAATTCACTCTTGAAACAAGATCAGAAAGATCATCTTAACTCCAATTAAAAATAATAAAAGGCTGATAAACTTTCTGAGGGGAGAGAAAGAAGAAATAAGAAATTATCTGTAAAAAAAATCAAAACAACCCCTCTCCAAAAATTCACAAATGCAAACAAACAAGAGAATCAAAACAAGCCTCAACCAACCAACCAAGCAAACTACTCCAGGTTCAGTGAGTAGAAAAATAAGTTCAGAATAAATATAATGCCATAGTAATATATTTATTTAGTAATGTATTTTATTTGAATTTGTGACATGAATTAGTCCCAGATCTGAAGTACAACAACTAGTTCTGTTTCAATCTGTTGTTCAGTTCTTTATGATCAGAAATCACCTCTGTTTAATGAGTAGAATGTGACACTCATGTAGCAGTTGATTGTTTTGAGCTCGGTAGTGCAGAGATCTCTCCCCCAGATACTTTAGTGACCACCAAGTACTGTAATGTGCTACATGATTCAATATCAGCAGATGTGTCCACCATAAATAAAACCATATAATATTCGGGTATCAGATTGCTGAATAAAACTGTCTGTAAGCAAGGTAAAACAAGAAAACAACTGAAAACCATAAAAACAAAAAGTAAAACCAGGAAAGTAAGAAATGCCAGTCCTTAACGTTTGCAAGGCCACTTCAACAATGCGATGACATCTTTTTTTTTTTTTTTTTTTTTTTTTGTAATGTCATGTCTGCTGAATGTCCTAGCCAGTCAATACCAGGGAATATTCTAGGAATCAGTCAACAGAATGCTATTGATTTGGGGACATATGAAGAAAAACAAGAACAAAAGGCAAAGGAGAGGACAATGGACCTCTTGCCATGTGTTTTGCAGAATGTGCCATATATGTTTTGGCAGCTTTAGCATTTCTGTAGTTTGTAATGAATGGCACCCTTAATGCCTTCTTATCTGACCTTGCCACTCTGTGTTGTAGATTTTAAGACATCTTGACACCAAAATTGTTATCAAGGAAAGAAGGAAATAATTAAAGAGATGAAGAGAGGGATGGAGGAAAGAGGGAGAGAAAGACAAAAAGGAAGAAAAAGGAAGGAGGAAAAAGGAACGAAGGAAGAAAAAGAAAGGAAGAAGGAAAGACAAAGGTTGTGTGTACAAGGACTGCAAACAGGCAGAGCCCCAGCTGACAGAAGAAAACAAGGGCTGTGAGTGGGTGTTGGCCCTGGAGGGGCCACGCACAGACAGGATGGGTAGGAAAGCAGTGGAGAGAGGTGAATGGGAGAACAGAGGGAAGCCAGGAATTACTGGTGTCTGCAGTTAACTTGCTTACAAAAAGTATTTGGGTTACTGCTGGCTTACACATTTAATTGAAAATTTAAACAAACCCCACTGTGGATTAGCATCCATGTAGCTGTGAGCATATTTATTATTAAATCCCACTTCTTCATGTCCTTTGTGTACTGCTACCATGAGCAGACAGCCTACCATTTTTCAAACATCTGTTTTGAAAGACTTGTGAATATTTGCTTACAGTAGCATGTATTTAACATTTAAGCACTTTCAGCAACTCTTTGAAACAATTAGCTCATAATGAGCAGCTTCCATGCTACCAACCTATGCTAAAATGCTTATTAAAAACTTTTAAATGTTAAGACTGAATTTAACAAAAAGAGGCCACACAATCATCAACTGTCTTGGGAATCTTTCTAGGTGTTGTTTCTACAAAGCAGAAAATAATTGCTGCAAAAGTTCTATTTTTCTCTAAGCTTTTGTGCTGAAGGATCTGAAGGTACCTCAAAACCTGCTGAAGTGGATTGCTTTGTGACAGATTCCTGAAATATCATATGAACAGAGTTTTGACATGGTATATCATAAAAGGGATTTGGGATATTCTTGGCCTTCCTCATGAACTTTTATCTCACTTCCTTCATCACCCTCAGGCCCAAGGTGCTACCCTTGGGTGCTAGCTGTAACAGTTTTGACAAGATACTCAAGCCAGATAAAAAAAGGAAGGCAGAGAAAGTGTTTCCTGGCACCAACTGCTACAGAGAAGGTAGCTGACAATGAGGGTTGCCACAGGGTTAGACCATCAAAAAAAGGAACTTGTCTCCCAAACAGGACTTTTTCCTGTGTTTCTTGGACACAGAATAGTTTCGCAGGTATTTGAGAACTTTGACTTCTTAAGGATGTCCTTGAAAAATCAGCAAGGTTTCTTTTTGGAGATTGTCCCAGGGATCCCAGGAGTCTTAAAAAAACCCAACCAAACAAAAACACAACCAGAAGACCCAAACAACAGAAAAATACTTCAGCCTTCAAACTTGAGTTCTTTAGTTAGCTGAACCACAGAAACAGAAATAAATAAGTTAAAAATCTCTCCTTCTTCGCCCTAAGCTTTAGGACTGTTTATTTTTGCTTTAAGATGTAAACCTTTCTCTTCTAAATGCACCTAATCTGTAGTTTGCAACATCTAGACACTTTGTAAAATCAAAATAATTCCTAGAAGAGACTTACTAGTTTGTGTCAACTATTGAATTAGAGGTTTTCTTTCCCATCAAATTTGCATAAGGAGTTATTTCAAGATTACGATAAGTTTAAAAAGCAACAGGGCTATGAAAACTATATGGAATACATGTGTGTGGAAATTGAAGAGTATTAATTTTTTATTGATAGGCCCCTTGGTTCAGAAAGAGCCTTGGTTCTTCTGTGTACAAGAAGCAATTTTTGTCATGACTTCAGTGGTCTTGTGTATTTAGCTTAGATGCTTTACTGCAGCATCTTCTATCTTGGTTCCTTTTGTCTTATAATGTGAATTGCAGTCCCATACATCATATTCTATGCTATTGAAAGATATTGCACTTATGAAGAAGCAGTGAAAACTGAGAGATCTTTAATTATAGGATCTGGGGTGCAAATATTTGAGAGTATGTGGATACAAAAATGCTGCTAGCATGAAAAATCCTTGCTATTTTTCTAGTCCTGTGGGAGATTTTTCTCTCTCACAGAAGATGTTTGTAAGTTCTGTAAACTTGAACACCTGTGACCTTGTAAAGCTTTGTTTATACTACAATAGAAAAATATTTTGATAATGGATGTTTTAGGATTTTAGCCAATGACCCCAAGAGGGTGGCATGACTTTGACCAATTAGGTTATGAAGAAAAAGTCTATGATAATTAATACTGGGAATTAATTAATAAAATCATTCTTGGAGCATCGTTCCTGCCTGCTGTCCTGTTCCTCTCCTCCTCTCTGCCACTACCTCAGGGACCTGCTGTCACAAAAGTACTTCCCTTTTTCCTTCATATTGAAACAGATTTGAAATACTGTTCTAAAATATGCATTGAGAATTACAGCGATAGAATGTTTTCACATTTTCTAAACAGACAAAAGAGTTCTTCTAAATTGTTCAGATTCTATGTACATAAATTAGGTAACCAATACATCTTCAGTACACCTTGTTTTCTATGATTATCTGCCTAATTACCATAATTGCCCATTGTATTTAATGGATCTTGGTAACAGTCTAACTGCTGATATATTCTTGAAAATGTCGTATTACTAATCATTGTCAACCTGGGGCCATATTTGCTTGGCATCATAAATTATATATCATCTCAAACAGAAATAATCAGTTTATTCTTTGCTAACTTAGCTAATTTTGAGGTAGAGGAGGAATATACTTTTCAAAATTTTTCTGGTTTTAGTATCCAAGTATTGCTTTGGATCATAAATTTGCCTACATCATAAAATACATTTCTGTGAATAACTTGAGCTAAATTGCCCACATTACAACTTGACCAAAATATCCGCTTCCCCAGCAGACAGAAAAATGAGGTAAATAATAAAGTAATTAAAAAAGAACCATAATAAGAAAAATAAGCTTTGGTCATTCATACTCAGCAAAAATTCTGAGGTTAGTTCTTCTTCCACTGTTAGGTATATTAACATGAGGCTTTAAAGGCAAAGGTGATTTTTGCCTGCCCTTTCTATGGAACAACATGATCCAAGCATGAGCCGTTCAACAGCTGTAGAGCTTCAGTGGCACAGCACTGAGCATCGCTCAAACACCCTGCCTCACAGCAGTCCACAGCTCCTGTTTGGAGCTTTCCTCTATTCAGCTCAGAACATGGGAGACTAACACTGCATCTGTTGGTAAAATACAGTGTTGACACATCCTCTGTTAATATAATCTGATTTAGTGTGCCATTCAGTAGGCCTGGACTCAGTCTATTAGTTAGTTCCAGTCAGAACTTTTGTTGGAGATTTTTCATATAGGGTCCTCTGAATATGGAGGACAACCTTGCATATCCAGAGAAAAAAAGAAACACAAACAAAAAGCCAAAAATAAAATTAAAACTTTACTACTTATATTTGTGTTTTTTAAGTGTGCTTAATATAATTAAAATACCTTAGTATAAGAATATTATACTTGTACTTAGGTAATGTATTTATTATATACTTATATTCATAATAAGTATATTATTTTAGGGGACAAGCACCTACTGTTACCACTTCAACATCAGCTGGGTTTTAAAACACATACCACTGAAAAATCAGGCCTCAGTTTTACATACATTGGATATGTCAAAATTGAGGGCATATATTTAGATCTTTGTAATTATCTCTACCTGTAACATTAATAAGCACTTAAGTCTGTTCGCAAAAAAATTCTGAGGCAAACAGATCAATTATTTTTCTGTGTTAACCTGCATGGTAGCCTTTGCCCATGAAATATTATGTCTTATTAGTGGAGGGTTGATTTGCTCTTACACCTTTAGTTTTGTATTCAGAACACTATGTGGTACCTAAAAACTTGGGAATGCAATTATTCTTTGTGGTTTTTGGAGGGGGGGGTCTAATTAAGCAGGTTTCTGCTGTTACAGGCACAGCTGTGAAAGAATTGACTGTGACATGAGTTATGTATCCCAAACTGAAGGCCAGGTTGCTCTGTGGAGGTTTATGTTTATTATTTGAGAGCAGAATCAACAACAAAACATATAATTATCATCACAAGAATATAGATACCATTGTTTTGTCATTTCAGGTGGTATCTTTTTCTTTGACAGGTATGATAAGTTGTTCTTTTAAGGTTAACCTGTTCTTTTAAAGACTGAAATCATCACTCAGTGGACTTCTCTGTTGGTTTAGAGTTTGAGAGGTGGATTCTATTTAGTAAAAATATTCCATAGTGCTCTGAAGTGTTAAAATGACCCAATTACTGTATATAATTACCAAGAAAAAAATCTAACTGAAATATCGAAAACTAGAAAAAAACTATTGCAAAGAGACCAAATATCAAAATGTAAATGAAGTCAAGGGCCACACTTTTTAAAATTACTGTCATTTCCTCAATATAAAATATGTGTATTTCCTCATTCGCCTCCAGTGTCCAATGGTTTCAAGGACAAAGTCTCAGCTGACTTCTACAAATATAGCCAGAGATGTGATAAATGTATAAACAAATGGAAATGCTTTCAATGGGAAAGCAGGTCTTCAAGATTTGAGAACTCCTAACTTTGATATCTGCAGTATATTAAAAGAGATGTGACAGATTCAGTCTCTAGGCTATCATAAAATGGACTAAGCCTATAAAGTAGTTTGAGGGCTGAACAAAGTAAGTACCTCACTTAGAAGTATTACAACTATTATTTTTTCATAGTTTTATGTTTAGAATCTTCTACATTCATTCAGATTTATTTAACCCAGAAGGATTACAGCTACATATGGGAAAATAAAGGCCAAATAACTTAAAACATTAAATAATTGACATTTTAGAGAAATTTCTTTATTTTAACCATGAACATTTAATTTTAACAGGTTTTTCCCTGAAACTTATCTGCTACAAAACCTTTTTTTCAGACGTGGAATTCAACATTTTAGGCCATGAAGCAAAACCACTGATCTTTAAGAACTTTAATTAAAGAACTGTTAACCCAGCCATATGGATAAAGGGGCTTTCAATGGTCTGAACTTTACAAACATGGAGAAGTCAGTAAGAGAAAACACATAAAATATGGAGTGAATAAGATAAAGGTATTATTCTGTGATTATTCTGAATATAATGATCTCTCAGTCTCTGTTTCATCTGATTGGTAAGACTACACACTTGAAAACTGTAGATTTACTCAGTTCTTTGTATTAGTCTCTTCTGTATCTTTTACTGTCTTAACCCATAGTAATTTTTCATCCTGATAAGAAGGTAATAACCATTCCATAAAGTTTGGACAAATAAAGTCCCCATCTAACATTTTTTGTGCACCTACAGGAAGAAGGTTACGTTTAAAGCAACTTTCAGAAAAACAAACTAACAAAATCAGAAGGAATTTCTGATTTCTTAACAGACTACTTTGTTCTCATTTTTTTGTCTATCAAAAAGACACAAAATCATCTGCAAAAAAAACCTAACCTGGAATTGAGCCCATCATCACTTTACAGTCCTTATAAAGGGCAAAGTACAGTCCTTCAACTATGATCCCATAAGTTTATGGGTCAATCTTTGCTATTCCTTGTATTCAGAGCTTCTCCACCAGGTCATACATTTGGAGTTATGAGCTTGTTTCTGATCCCATATGCCAAGAAAACTTTACATTGTTTTATGGAGTCTGATTCCCCGCTGTAAAAGTGTTTCCATCTGCCTCAGTTGTTTTAGGAGCCCTGAGAAAGGATCCATCTCCTTTCCTTCAAAGATTCCTGTGAAGTGGTGTCACACAGTGCTTACACAATGCACTGCTGATATCAAGGCAAAGGTTGTCCTGTAAATTATTTTGATGTGGGTGTATTTCTTCATATTTGCTGTAATGCCCTTTATCAGAAAAATCTCCTGGAACAACAGTGGCAGGGATAGTAACTTTTTAACCATGCTACCTGAACTCTGTTCAGAACAGGTCTAAGAGCAAATTAGAGTTGTAACAGACTAATGACTTTTCTATGTGATTATTACTACTATTGTCAAAGAATTGAATATAAAAAATTCTATCATGGATGGATTTAATGAGCCAGCTCAGATTATTTAATCTTACCGCAGCAATCAGACTGACTGTATATAAAACACTTTTCCATGAATATTTTTTCAGCCTGAAGACTAATCAGTTATGCATGAATGTAGACTGACTAACCATCCCATACATCTTGCATTACAGAGTAAACAGATGGTTTTAAATCCCTCCTTTTGAAATCATTATGGCCTCTGAGTTCAGCGGTGTAGTAGATGATAACAAATCCCAGGAATGAAGGGTATGAAATTTTGTATCTGTTGCTTCAAAATACAGGAGTTTAACATTTGATGAATGGGTATTTATGGCTTGTATAATACCATCTGTGTGAAGAGCAATTTGTGTCATACAACCTAACAGGTATCTATCCTGATTTTTCAGTCTAGTGCTGAAAACTTAATAGCGAGGGTTAGTTTCCTTCTTGTCTTTACAACATTTGTAGAATTACTGTAGAATAAATTATTGGCAAGAATGAACTAAAAGGGAATAAATATATTGAGGAATTGTGTTGACACATTGTAGTACATGAGAGTAATACTATTGATAGAGAGTGAGAAATAGATTTCCCTGATGTCAGAATTTTCAACTGGAGTCGACACTGCCAGCATTTCATTTCTAGTATACAGTTGGGCTGTTTTTACCTTTAATTAATGTACCATTCATCTGTTTTCCTACCCTTCCCTACTTATTTTCTCACCTTCCTATTCTCCCTCCCTCCTTACCTCTCTTCAGTTCCTGTCCTATATCTGCTGCATCTGCCAGGCAGTTAAATTTTAAAATAACTTTGCCCTTTGAAGTGCTAATACCAGCACTGCTATTTCTACAGCAAGTAACTTCACTGACTGTTGTGGTTTGCTTTTGCTCTTTGTTTTGTGTGTTTGTATGTGCATATGTGGATGTTATGTGATTTTAAGAGTGAAGAGGTGGAAAAAATGGGAAGAAAGAAAAAAATCTCCAAATTAAATTTTATGAATGAAAGTTAAATCCCAGCTGCTCCATATCAGGCTGTGATTTTGTCAGATCTCATGAGCTCAGCAGGGTGAACTTGGTGAGTAATTAGATAGGAGACCTGAGGAAAGCCCACAGTGCTACATGTGGCGCACAGAAGATTCAGTATCTGCGATGGTCCCCCTTCAGAAAGGGTAAATCATTGCTTGTGTTGTTCTTCCTTCCTTGAATCTATCAGTGGCTGTGAAACATGACAGGTCTGTGTAGAAAATCTGTTTTAGAAAATAGTACTTTTAATACTTTAATACTGCCAGAAAGTAGCAGGATGTTCTGAAAGGACCACTTTGTACACACACTCATTTACAGTCTTTAACCATCTGGCCACGGATAGGAGTAGATGAACTGTACACCAGAGGCAGAGTACTGGACTTTTGATCAATTCCAGCATGTGAAGTATTCTTTTTTTTTTGTATTGAGCACTTGAGCAATCACTGTTGTCTTCTGCAAGATGTCTCTTTTTGCTGTTGCATATGATATGTATGTGTGTATTTGTTTTAGACTTTCCTTATGTAACCATTTTACACTGTGCTGTGCATTTATTTAGCAAAGTGAAAAAAAAATGCATTCTGTGCTTGGGTGTTAACCTTAAGGACTTTATGAGTCCTGACTGGTATGGTGAAATTTAGAAAGCTTAGAGGTGGACATTTGAAATATTTTTGCTTCATCCATGAGTGTGTTGCATCCTCCACAGTAGCTTTTTTATTGATTTACAAGTACAGAAAAAACCATACTGATTAATAATGAAGCCAGCAGTTACACGTGCACTGAGAAAATGAATCATTTGCACTATCTGGATTACTCTTAGGGTTTTCTTTGGGAAAGATAATTTGATATAACTGCTTCCTAGTCTGTATAAGTCAGGAATGCACTTATACTTTGATGAGTTTAACAGTGGGTCAAAGCTTGACGATTTTTGTAATGCCAGGTCCTCTTGTATGGCTGTTTCTTTGAGATGCTTCTGTTTGTTTACAAAAAACTACAAAATCCCATTTCCTTGAACAAGGCACTGGGGTATTTCTTCACTCCTTGCTCCAAGCCACTTTCAGCCCACTACCCCAAAAGTCTCTCTCCTTTTCTAAGCTTCTTCCAAGGCACCTGGGGTCACCAAAAGATGCCAGTCGACATTGTCTAATTTTTTCCTACACTTGCTGGAGAGAGGATGAGGTATGTTGCGGAGGTTATGGACACCTAAATCTTCATATAAAAGTTGAGAATTAAAATATTTTTCTCCTATATAGGAATTTCTTTTTGATTTGGCAGGTCCTTGGGGGTATTAGAAAGATAGATACAGCAGTTACAGGTCTCAAAGCATAAATGATTCTTAGAAACAACTTAAGGGAAGGCATACTTCTGAACATATGGGGTGGGAACAATAAATCAATTAATAATGGTAGCTGAGATTTATATCTTTAATAACAACATGTGTATTTACATCTGAGATTTATCACTCTGTCACGCAGCTTTGTTACTGTGTCCAATGGCTGGTCAAAATTTGGAGGTTTGTAGCTTATTCCCATTAGAAGGGGGAGCTGTTAATAGAGATTGATCTTTTATCAATGCAGTCCTATTTCTAAGAAGCAGCATTGAAAAAATCATGTTTCCTTGAGCATAGCACAAATCATACATATTGAAAAAGCTTTTTATTTTTCAGAGATTCAGCCTGTGTCAGTTTGTGCCAGCAGCCCAAAACTTGTCTAGGTTTACTCCTTGGTACCTGTTCATTGGCAGTAATTTGACATGAGCTTCTACATATTTCCTCTTTCTCTATTTTTAAGCACATCCTACATGCATAGCCTGCACACGTTGTGTCAATTTTATTTGTATCCTTAAAAAAACATCAAAACCACTCCACCCACTTCATTCATATTCTGACCTGGCTTTTTCAAGCCTTTGTTTTGTACAGAGATGTGTAATTGTGTTTGGGGTTTAGAGACTAAAGTCATTTCAGTTACTTGTTTCAGCAAAGGAGCATAATGACTTCTTACATTTATCTTAAATGAAGAGGGACAGCTATACCCAAGAGCTGCAATGAGGTTTACCTGACCCATAATTTTACAGCATTATAAACCACATTTCAGCTGAAACATCAGGGCTAGCAAAACAATAACAGTCTTGTTTCAGTATTGTGGTGTAGTGAGTTTTCCTTCCAGTGATCTCATGTCTGCTCCTCCACAAGCAGGAAGTGCATTGAGGTTCTGAAGGGCAAGCCTGCAATGTGCTTTGTTCTTTGGCAAATTGCACAGCTTTAGGAGGATGCTCAGAGATTGTAAACTGTAGACACCAGCCTTGTCTGCAACGTGCCCTACCTTTGTATAGATCATTTGGGGTTGTTTTCAGGGTGAGAGAAGTACAAAAGCAATTGCACTTTAGTTACAGTGTGCTCTGAGTCTGCAGAAGGTACAACTCAGGCTGGACTAGCAGCTTTGAGTAATGTGGTTTTTTGGATCATCTTATTTCTTGCTGTGATTTTTCAGTCACCCTTCCTATTTTCTCTCCTTCTTCAATTCGCTTCCTCTGGTGGCACAATTTAGGGTAATGCAATTGGCATATGAGTGAGGGTACTTAAAATCAAAGACAATTTTAAAACCAGACCTAATGTATATAGCAAAGTATTTCAGCTTCAAAAATTATCTGCACTTGTTTGGAATGCCTCACAACCCTTCAGAAAATTTCCCTTTAGGAAAATTAATTTGTCATCTTTCAACACCATTTATGTTATATCAGTAATTTGTGTCTATTGCTTTACTGTCAATAAGGATTTCTAACAGCCTTTCTGGCTTCAGTGAGAAAAAGTCATTTAAAGAAAATTAAGATGTCAGAAATTACAATATTTGATGACCAGATACACATGAGAGAAGATGCACTTCTCTGGAATATTTCAGAGGTTGTTACTGTATTGAATAACAGAAGTTGCCTATGTCAAACCCTGACAAAGTTCCCATAGGTTTTATAGAGATTGAAATCCACATTTGTCTCAATATTCTGACTTTTATAAAGCTGAGAAGAAAATTTCTTTGGAGAATGAGGAAAAGTTGAGTCAAACTCAGTCTTAATGAACACTAGTGCATTGAGTACCAAAAGGTAGATCTGCCCCTTTATTTGTCAAATATTTAATGCACAGAAAATTAATTTAAAATCAAGGCAAAAGACACTTTATGCCTTGAATTTTAGTCTGTGCCTCAGACTAAAAAAAAAAAGAATAATTCATCTGAAAACACAGATTCCATGTAGTGGCCAGAATTAGTCGTAAATCAGATCAACTTCATGAACCTTAGCAGATGAGTAACTGTGACCAAGCTTTGAAAATTAAGCCTTGAATCAAGAAAATGTCATATGGCCTTCAGGCCAGGGATATTTCATATAGTTGTACTATTATCATTTGCTTTTAGTTTAACTAAATTAGGATTGATTCTATCAAGCAGTATTCTTCCTTCAATATAATTTATTTTCTAGAAATAAACTTAGACACGTGTATGTTTATATTTTATATAAGATACTGCAATTAGAGATTTCATGTCAAATGCAGTGAACCCTCAGAGAAAATTCAGTGAATGCAATCCTAGCTCTGATGAATTAACTAGCAGCATTTCTTTGATTTTTTTGTGTGATTGAGGTTTCACCCTGAGTCTTAGACTGAGACACACTGAGACCAGACATCTAGATGTGGCAGCACTGAAACTTGACTCTCAACATAAAAAAAAAAAAATATTACTTGAAATATTTCCAATTAATCTGTGTCCATATAGCTTCAGATGTTGCAGTAGTGGAACTATGCATCCATCTTTTCATACCAATAAGGTATCAGCAAAAACATTAATCATTTTGTAGAAACATAAAGTTATACTTCAATAAATAACAATAATATAAAAAAATCCAGGCTTTGAAGTTTTGCATACTTTGATGGTTACATAGTTCTACCACTGTCACTGAGTTGACATATGAATAAAATTGCCCAGGCAATCCTTCTGTAATAAGGAACCTGGAGAATTTCCAAATACAGAAGAAACAAGTGAAAAGCATAGAAAATAGGTCCACTGTCCCCCTCTCTAGCTGTGCTGATTTTTCTTTGAACTGCAATACTAGGCCATTTTTAAGTAGGAAATGTAGCACAACAGGTAGACTGGACTTTCAGCAGACTAGTCATGACTGTTTTTCTCCTTTATGTTTTTAATTATACTGCATCTTTATCCCAATCTCTATAACACTTCACACCTCATACATCATCTCATTTAACACCTTTGCTTCCTCCAGTGTTCAATGCTGGAAGCAGGCATCTGTGTATAGGCAACTACTGAAATGGAAGACAAGAAAACCTGTGTAAAAGTTGTGAAGTGGATAAGGAGCTGTAAAGGAAGAGATTTTATGCTGAAAAGAGATCAATACCTAAATGGAATTTTCTAGGTTTGTTAAGACCCAGTCCTTAATATTTCTGTATCCCTTAATGAATTTATTAATAATCTTAGCAAAAAAGAAAATGTGCAATTTGGTTCACAACTTGTCAATAGCACACAGAAAATATTGGAGCCAAGCAATGTCATTGTATTACAGGATAACAAAATTCAAGATTATACACCACCACCCAATAAAAACTTTTGATATAACCTGGTTATTTGTGAGTCAAAAGTTGTATGGCATAAGTTGGTATCGTGCACAGGAAAAACCAAAAGCTATCTCCATAGCAAAGTCATGAAAGAAAGTGAGGCAAATCCCACCTTTTTCAGTATTCAAATAGGGATGAAGAGACCATTGTGGGCATTACTGGAAAGAGTTTACTGGAAGGCCATATATAAAACTCTGTCCATTTGTCAGTGTTTAAAAATTACTAGTTCAAACTGTAATAGGTCATGGATATCATCAGGGAAATCCAGAACTTGATTTATGGAAAGAGATTGAAAGAGAATCTGTTTCAATTGAAGAAAAACGTGAGTGTCATATAAAAATATATCTATAGGTGAACAGAAGAGATAATACTTAGAATGTTATGGGGAGAGAAATGGGACAATTTCTAATGAGAGGAGTAATGTTCAGCCACTGCCTTCACTAGGAAGAGTGAAATTAACTGATTTTAAGATGAAACACTGGATCACAGAAGATATTAGGTTATGTCCCCTAAATAGCAGTTTTGGATTGGTGATTCTGAGGTTTTTAATCAAGTTGCACTTCTTTACTTTTTCATCAGTTTTTGCAGGAAACTTTTCATTCTGATAAAATACTATTTTTTTTTCAAAAAACGTGGTAGAACAATTCAGTCTGCTATTATGTAGTTATGTTGGAGCACCAGTACCAAGTGCAACAAAGTAACATGGTGCATACAGCCAGAAGTAGACAGAAAACAGTGAAGAAAATTAAATCTACCTGAAAAGCAGATACCAGAATAAAAATTTTGTTTCATCAGAATATTAATTCAGTCCACAAAATTTTAAAAACAAAATCAGAAATAGCTTTCATTGACAAATCTCTGTCAAATTTAGTTGGGCTGTGGCAAATAATGACTTCACAAACTTAATTTTAAAATTTCAAAATTGGCTTTACTTTTCCTACAGTAAGAATGGCTTCAAATATACACAGGAACCTTCAGAATTCACAGATGTGATGAAAATGGAAAAATCTAGAAAAAGGGGACAATTAAGATTTTTCTCTCTAGAAGCCAAATAAATACTACTTTTTAAAAGAAAATGCAACTGTAATTCTTTCGTGGTATTGTGCTGTGTAGTCTAATTGCAGCGTTCAAGTGTTGAACTTACAGATTTAGTCCCACTGTAAGTGTAAACCACAACACAGCCTTAACTATGGAGTTAATTACTCTTTTGTGTGTGAGTAACACAAATCTACACCACAATGCAAATGGAAAATTAACATGTCATGTAAATGATTATTTCCCACAAAGCTGCTCTACTTTTTCATTTATTTTCTTCTTCCTCCTAACACAACTTTAACCTCTTTGCCTGTGATTAGCTATCTAAAGGCTTGTCACAATTTGGGAGATCTCTCCACATAAAGCTTATGAACTCTGTCTGATACTTGGAAATCTCTATATATAGCTGTGTCAGGTTCAAAATTCTTTGCTAATCTGAAATTCACAAGATGTGATTTTTTCTCCTGGCACATGATCAATAAGGAATTATTAAACCTTGACAATACCTTATTCAAATAGACTCCCTTGGAGCATGACTACCAGGTAGGCAAACCTGATTTTATAGATGAAGTGAGACAGTAATAAGTAGGTGATAAATCTTCATCACTTGGCTAGGGAGCTACCTGACTAAGAAGGTAAGGTGGCTTCTTGCTTGGTGTTGTCAAGTGTATCTTGTACTAAGTATTGGTTGGGGATGGTGGATTTGGAGGACTTCGACCTGTATTTGGAGTGGAAAGTAAAGACAGAGAAATGCAAAGGTGTTCCTGCATTTATCAGTTGTTCTGAAACCCTTAAAGTCAGAGTGGTCTTCTGCCTCTTCTGTGAAGAATCTCCAAGTCCAGCGTACTGCTAGTTTAACAAACAGTGTTTGAAGAAACCGGCACTGCCCTCGGAGGAGAGGGCAGCAAAGCTCTGTGCCGGGGGACTGGGGAAGGAGCCAGTGCTGCTGCCTCAGCAGACCAAGGCAAGCTCATACGGACACCAGTGATGTGCTGCATGGAAAAACCTGGCTCCAGCAACTGGCGCGTGGCCGAGCAGTTGTTTTCAACAACACTGAGGGGCGGTTTTGGACACGTTTGTGCAAATGAGCTTAGTCCTGCTACCGTGATCACGACCACACGGATGCCCGGGTTGCTTGTACTGCCCGGCTGGCCCTTTAGTGCCGGCAGCGCCGGGCTCACGGGGCTCTGCTCCACAGCCGAGGGGCCCGGCGGGCCGCTGGCAGCCAGGAGACAGGGAGGGGCTGCGGCTCCCGCCCGCGTCTCATCTCCCGTGGAGCTGAGGATGCTCCCGCGTCCAGCGGAGCGGTGACTGCAGCCCATTCCGTGGCGCGAAGCCTTCCCGACTTCCCACGGTTACCTCGGTCTTCCCCGGTCCCGCCGGCGGGGAGCGGGGTGCCGCCCGGTGACCTGTTCAGGGAGCCCCCCGCCCTCCCTCCGACCGGGCAGCGCACGGGAACGTGCGGCGAGCCGGGAGCTGGCTCGGCATCCACCCCTCCCTCCTTCCGCGCTGGCGGAGCCCTGTGTCGGGGCGCACTTCGGGAGAAGGCACCGTCCCGTGCGCCCTGCCTCTCCTCAGCCCCCGCGCCTGCCTCCTCCCCTGGTCACTGGGACTGATGAATTAATCATGATGTGGCTGCTGTTAATGCATTTATGTGGGGCGGGCTGTGCCAGTGGCTCGCGGCGCGGCGGGTGAGGGAGCGGGGAGCGCCGGCCCCTCCGCTCCGCTCCGCGCCGGGCGAGCCGCGGCGCTCCATGGCTCCGGAGGAGGTAAGGGCAGTCGGGACGCGCTGCCCGTTCCCCGGCAGCCAGGAAAGGGGCAGGGCAGGCGGGGCGCGGAGGGCGCACGGCGGCGCGGGCAGGGCAGCTCCAACTTGCGGGCAGGGGGAAGAGGAATGCTCGTGTTACCGCGGGAGGTGCGCGGGGTGTGCTCGCTTCGCGTCCCCGAGATCCCCCCAAATCCTGCCCGTGGTTTAAAAATCTCTCTCTTGGCGTAAGTGCGCGGGAGCCAGGCTCACTTTATCGCCGCTGACGCCGTGAAAATCGCTGTGGTTCCAGCAGTAACAGCAGCGAGCCCCCTCCCTCCATCCCTCCCTCCGCCGGGTCACCCGCTCCTCCTGAGAAACCAAACGCTGATATTCCATTAGCTTCATCTTCCCCGCGAAAGTGAAGAAGACTCGCTAATTAATTTACATACGAGGGATGATGTCTGAAGGAAGGAAAAAATACCCCGTTGCACCTGCTCCGCCGAGACTTGTCATCTGAATCTGGAGGAGAGCTATAAATCATGTAAAGTGTTCGCGGTGGAGTCGGCTTCTTCTGAGAGCTGTAGGATTATGTATCCAAATGCTGAATTTATATTTCCCACTAGGAAAAGACTGAAACTCAGGTCAGATATAAACTACATCATTTCGTTTAAAACAAAACTGTAGTTATTTATTGTAATTCAAGAGGGGATTTTTCCTGATTAAATAGAAAGTACTATTAGAGCATGTAGTAATGATTTACATGTTATAGCCTGAAATCTCTTGCAGAGTTGGAGGCGGTTGAGTGTAAGGATGGTGCTTTAGAATCGCAGATGTCCTCTTATTTTTGCCACACGTGAAAAGACTGAGAATAACCAGGTTGTTTTACCTTCTGTTTTTAGTGTGTACAAACCCATATTTTCTGTGGTACGGGATGGGGAAAACTTGGACAAGGGATAGCACAACTTCCATTGAAAATGTTGACTTTCTCAACTACAGCAACTAAAATCTGTGTGATGTCTGCTTTGATTATTTACACCCTTTGGAAAAAAGCTTTAAAAAATGTCATAAGCTATTTCCAAGAATTTCACTTACTGCCTCTAAGGCAATAGTGTAATAGTTCTTGACACTTGCCTGCTAAATGAGCTGAACTGGGGAGACCTACTGTTGAGTAGGATGCTTATGTTGTTCCTGTGCCAGGTATCTCTTCATAAAATGTAAAATGATGGCTTTAGTCTGATGAGATAATGGTTTCATATTGTAGAAATTATTCATACTTTAGTTTTGTGACATTAGTGAATTTTCATATATTTCACTACTTTTGTTGCTGGCAAAAGTAGCCTGAGGTTTTGTCATTTCAAATGGAACTAATTTAGATTGGGGTTAATTGCTTTAGTAGACTAATGTATTTTTGACAATACTGTAAATGGCAAATATTATTAAGTTCTTTTGTTCCACTTATGTAAAAATATTGCTTTTTGATTAAAAAGATGCTATGTGTTATAGATGGATCTTGTACATTGCATTAGAATGAAGGAATTAAGGAGTTTGTGGGCTTTGACAGCACGTGTCATTCGCAAGTTTCATAAGTTGTGAGCTTATTGTAAAAGTGTGTGTATGTGTGTGGCAAAAGACTGCTATGCTAGTAAAAGAAACTAATAATAACATAGAAATCAGTGAGGTAAGCAAGAACATGTGAGCCAGGCTAACCACTCAATATGCTTACTTTGAAAGCAAGCCTGTATGCAGTAGTTTTCATATCACTGTTCTACAGCAACAAAATAAGGGAGACAAAAATAAGCCCAAGCCAGAAATAAAAAGACAAGAATTTAAAAGGAGACCAGTCAGGTGGGGAAAAACATTTGGAAATCAAGTCTTTCTGTCAAATCCAAGACTGCAGGTCATTGTTAAACTGAATCATACCTCCATATACAGCATTTTTATGGCATTTAATGTAGAAGCCATGGTCTGTACTATAACCAACCAATTAAAAGAGATTCAGTTGTTGAGAATTTAGTTTGTCACAGAATAAGAGGTGGTAGAAGTCAAATTACAGTCAATTAAAGTGGAGTTCATCTTTAAACTTGGAACAGGAGAAAAATTTGTTTTCTTTTCCAAATCTTTTGTCTCTAGCTGGAAACACTGTCATGGACAACAGTCCAAAAAGTGGCTGAAGGATTATTAATTGGTTAACGTTTCTTGTTCTAAGATACCATTATAATAGAAATACTTTTTTCTGTGTAACTGTCATTGTTCTGTCCAGTGCTTTGGCTTTGTAAGGTATAAGTGAAACATGGAAGTTCTGATTTGATGTTTGAACAATATATGTCACTGAGTAAATTTCAGTCCAGTGTACATTTTTGTTTGGCTGTCAAGTGTTGGATCAACTTACATTGGAAAAGCATTTGCTTCTTTTCTAAAATAAAATGAAAAAAAAAAAAAATCAGCCAGAGGGAGGTGGGTAAATGTGTTTACACTCACTAGACTTTATTGGCCTTACAATCATGACTTGTTTTTGATAGAAGAGATTGTGGGCTTGGTGACTTCAGTGAGTGACAGACCTGCCTACCTTTTCAACATTTGCAACAGGCTGAGCATGCCCTTTGGGTCAGGAAGTCACAGTGATTCTTGTTTATTGATGGACATGACTTTGAAAGGAGCTGGATGGAGAAGAGTTAGTTGTCTGCAACATTGCTCAATGTTCACTTTCTGGTATACAAATAGCTACGTGACAATTGGCCAGTAGCTGTAGTCATGTGAATGTGCCCTCTCTGTGTTCTGTAGCTGTTCTTGCTGTACACACTGCCATAGAAAAGTTCTGAATGGGTTGTTCAATGATTAACATAAAAGTACCACGTTGTGATGGGTGGGGATAGTTGTATGTCCTAACAGACAGGTTAATTTCCAAGATTCTGAATAGTGACAGCGTTTGAGGTGTAGATGCTTTGAGTACAATCAAATTCCTTCTTTAACTGTTTATATAGTAAGCAGGAATCCATCAAACTGGCAAGGAGGACAAATATTTAATGAAGACCCAAAGAGGCAATTTCATTTCACTATGTTTGCAGTGCACTGCTCTGTTTAGCTACTGATTAAATCTTTTGATCTCAAGGAGAGCTTCTAGTCATCTGTATTGATGCAATATTCTATAAAACCATTTAAGCTAGAGGGGTAGGAGTTTAAGTCTTAAGATTTTCTCTTCAAGATAAAAAGTTGCATGAAGTCCTCTCATTGCCCTAGCTGAACTTCAGTGAGAATAATATGAATGAGAAGTGTGGGAAGGAGGGGAGCAGAACAGGGCATAGTTGATCACCATAGTAATTCAGTGCTGAAGAAAAGACCTTTCTGAGTTGGACAACAATCTTATCTAATTCCAATCATAAAGTCATCACAGTCTACTTTTAAGTACATTGACCTGTTGCTCTTTCTGGAAAGATATTTCAAAACCTTTCTTCTCATGTTTAGAGCTTTCTTTGAACTTTCAGCCTAAATATATTCTCTGATTCCTAATTTTTAATCTCTCAAGATTGTTACTTAAAACCAACTCCTTCCGTGTTGGGTAGCCCTCAATAAATTATAAACATTGATCATGTGTCTTCCTCAGCTTTTTTGTGCTAGGCTCAAACAAGCAGAGCAAGCACCTTTTAGTCTGTCTGGCAAAACAGAATAAATAGGAAGTTACAGAGGCTAGTTAACTTGATTTTCCTGAATTCTGAACCTTGTACTTGAGGTGTTTGCTCAAAGTCTTGAATAAGAATGCTAATGCTCCACCTGGTCTCTTGAAAACACTTTGTCAGACACTGGTGAATATCAAGCTTCATTTACAGATATGCCAGGTTGGTTTAATCTGTTAGTAGTGAACATAAGTGTGTGATTTATCTTTTTGTGTTGCTCTCAAATAATAAAAGACAATCACAGAAATAATCACAGAAATTCTTTTATTAGTAATCCTGTGGCTTTGAAGAGATGCTAAAGGTTTTGCCATTTCTAATATGCCTGTGCAAATGTTCCTCCAATTTCTTCTGTAAGTTAGCAAGAACCTCCCCTGAATCAAGAGAGCTTCTTGTAACCAGTTTTTATCAAAGCACCTCTGCTTTTCACCATGTTCACAGATATATAAGATGAGAGTGAAGAACGATTTTAAAGAAGTCCATTCAATATGTTACCATTTGTCACATTTATATCAACTTTATTTTTGTGTTATGCTTATATTTCCAATTCAGTAAATAATTGCTGGGTGATATCAAATCAAATTCTTTACTGAAATCTGGAGAGTGGATTCTGAATTTCCTTTCCTGTAATATTTGCTTTTAAAAGGGTTGACTTCTACCTTCCACCAAGTATTTATAAATGCTGATTAAGATCCCTCCTGAGCCTTCTCCAGGATAAAGTAACTCAGCTCTTCCTGCCCTTCTTCATATGACAGATGCTCCAAGACCCATATCTTTGTGTCCTGGATGCACATACTGGATGTACACTAATATGTTCATGTACTTTCTGCACTGGGAAGCCCAGAACAGGAAGTGATATTCCAGATGTGATCTTGCTGGTGCTGAGGGGAAGGATCATCCCTCTCAGCCTGCTGGGACTGCTTTTCCTGACACAAGGAGTGTTGACCTCCGTTGCTACATGGGCACTTTTCTGACTGATGCTCAACTTCTTGTCCACCAGGACCTCCCCCCCATCCTTTTATGCCCAGTTCTTTCCCCCTGGCTGGTCCCAAGACTTTTACCAGTGCACACAGTTATTCCCCCCTTGAGGAATGTGTATTTCCTTTTGCTGAACTTTATTTCTCCACCCTCTCAAGGTCCTTTAATGGAGCACAACTATTCCCTATTTTATATCCTCTGCCAACTCGCTAAGGGTGCCCTCAGTCCCCTTATTCTGGTCTTTAAAGAAAATGGCCCCAATGTCAACAGGAGTGCACAACTACTAACATTCCCAGATGAATTTTGTGGCAGTGATCACAATCCTCCGAGCCCAGCAATTCCACCACTTTCCATTTCACCTCACTTTCATGCTTCATTAGTAATAATGTAATTGTTAGTAATAATAGTTAGTAACATCAGTAATTATTTTACTACTGCTCTGTGGCTGGGAAAATTAACAGATAAAAGTATCTCTTCACCATCTTTCCTTGCTCTG
Organism: Lanius collurio; assembly: GCA_020086605.1. Taxonomy (NCBI): domain Eukaryota; kingdom Metazoa; phylum Chordata; class Aves; order Passeriformes; family Laniidae; genus Lanius; species Lanius collurio. Next base: position 18,628,531 of record JACBWW010000010.1, read on the forward strand.
ATTTAATAGCACTGGCACGTGTGTGCACATGCATGCACCAATCAACAGTTGTCTTTGTGTTTGAGTGTATGACTGTGAATTACTCATGTCAAACCTATGTTTGACACAGGGAAGATACTGTTTCATATGTCACACAGGCATCATGGGTTTTTTGCATTGAATTTACTTCCTCAGCTTATTTTTATAGGGAGAATGAACCTCAGGCCTTGTTACAGTTATGGGGAATTTGAAATGTGTAATCTTGAAATTTATTGCAAAATAGAGGTGAATTAGTTGCTCTATAGCTGAAGTTTGTGAAGCCAAATGGCCTTTCATTCAGGTGAAGCAATTGAGTACCTTTTGTTAAAAAAGGCAAGGGCTTTTTTTATACATCCTTCAAATAGCAGAAATATTTTTTGAGAAAAATTGATTCTGTATTCCATATTTTCTCTTACTATCCACACTCACCTGCTTTGCCAGGAGCAGTGAGAAGAGACTGAACTACCCTCATTGCAAGCACTATATAACACGGTGCTCTGTGTTTAAGCTCAGATTATTTGAGTTTGGTCTAGAATCAAGCTTTTTTGTTGCAGAAAAATTTATTCAATATTGCTTGAAGGGAAGGAGTTTTCTGTTGGTTTAGCAACTGACTGATATTTTGCTTTTAGTTAAAAAAGATGTATTTTGTTTGTGTATGTGCAGATGGAAAAGTGATGGAAAGGAACTTTTTCATCAAATGGCTTTCCATTTACAGAATACTGCAAAGATAGCACTTAAAATACTGAAAATGATGACTCTGTATTTTTTCCTCCTTGAAATTAGGATATGGTGTCCTAGGAATGAGCTAGTGATGAGCTAACTGTACTTTCAACTTAATACCTTGACACTGATTTTGAGAAGCAATCTAGTCTTTGCAGTTTGATTCTGAATTCACATTCTATAGGGACTCCATCAGAAAAATGGGAGAATTTTGCTTCTCTGTGTGATGCTAAGGCCTCTCAGGATGCCTCCAGAATTTGGAGAGAAATTACTCTTGGCATCTAAGCTGCAGTGAATAGGTAGGAATTGAAAAATTGTGAATGGGCACCTGTGCAAGTATGCAGCTCCAGCTTTTATTTCCAAAATCAATATAAATGCATATGCTCATCATCTGAATTTCAGAAAAATAATTGCTTTTGTTTTTTCTTCTTTTTGTTGTTTTTGTTGTAAAATTTCCTGTTAACACTGTACATCTGTTTAACTTGGAAAGGCAGAGCATATCCTTTTCAACTGAGGTTGTAAAAGGTGCAGATGTAGTTACTAAGTAAAATGTTCACATCTGCAGAACAATGGAGACAATTATTTAATATTTTTTCCTACTACAATTCTCCAGATTGCTAACCAACCATTTTGTGTCATTTAAGTCTCTGCAAGTAAAGTCTTACATTTTGTCATCCTAAAAACTGTTTAAAGAGGTAAAAAAAGGTGTTGAATTTAACTCTTTATTAACTGCAAATGGTAAACTTTTTTTTTTCCAGAAATTGACAACAGAAATATGTGTTCTAAGATTGTATTTATATACAATGGGATCTTAGTGGATATCTGGAAAAAAAAATGAAGCGAAATATTAGGGAGATTGATTGTTTTGATAAGTGGCAAATTATCAGTTAGTAGAGATACTGGGTTTTAGACATGACTTAATAAGGTAATTCAAATACAAGCATAACGTTTCAGTTTCTGGATGAAGATAAACTGGGTTACTTCTGTCCTTGTCATAATTTAGTATTTATATAGTGTTTACAAGGTAAAAAACTCCTTACAGATACTAATCATCTTCATTACACTCTCTGAAGGCAGGGAGGTGTTCTGCAAATTAGTGGCATAGGAACAATATATTTTAGACCTAGAAATCTGCTAAGAGTTTGATTTTTGGTATAAATGTGTTTGAAGCTTATAAAGGACGGACTGCATCCCTCAGAATAAAGAATCAGCTCTTAGAAGATACGCTTTCATTTTTAAGGAACAAAGAAACAGGGTTTCATTCAGAACACTTGAATAACACCATGTCTCTTTGATAACAAAGTCTAGTCAGATGTAGTTTTTCCTGAATAAAAGTCTTGGATACTATAAAGAACATCTTTTTAAAAGTTCACACGGACTAGATCTTTAATTTACAAAGATTATATAAGATTTGCTCCCATTTTTTTGTAGCAAGGTATTTACACGTGGAAAGAGGGAGCTTGTCTCTCCTGTCTCCACCCTCCGTGGCTGACAGACTTTCCCTCCAGCAGGCAGTTGACAGCAATCAGTTTGCGGATTATTTCTGGAAGGAAAAAGTTTACGGCTTTACTTCAACAGTGAGATTAAAAATAAAGTAGCTGTCATCTATTTCCGTGGCGTAACTAGTTAAAATCATAGTCACAAAAATGCCATATTACTCAGCTAAGCTGTTCACTGCATTTCATACAGTAAGCAGAGCTTTTTAAATAAAGACAGTCAAGCCTTGCAAACAATAGTTTGAACACAAAATTTTTAAAAATTAGTTTTTTTACTGGAACTTCAGAATTTGCTATTTATTGTTTCTAGATAAAGTAATTCTTTCAAATAAGCCTTACACAGATATTGTAATGAAATATTTTATTTTGTGACCTTGTCATATATGAAGGACATATAGGTAATTCTCAGGATGAAAAAAGGTCATATCTTACAACAGCCAGATTCTTGAACATCTTCCAGCCTTGGCTTTACATTAATTCTCACAGCATTGTGTTTTCCATTGCACCATTTATAAAGGTAAATACTGTCAAGTTTAAGATGGAAAATAATTTTCAATTGTCAACTTTGACACTTTCTAGTGCCAGATTCTTGAGATGTGATATGAAAATAAACAAGGCTATTTTTTTCCTAGGTTGCCACAGTCAGAAATCTTTTGGACCTAATCCCCAAACATTAGGCTATTTCAGTCTCACAAAGATTTGACTCAGCTTCCTTTGCACAACATGCTGCCTTTGGTTTATTCTGTAAATAAATAGTTCCCTTTACTTAGATGGTGTTTTGTTGGGCTTTTTAAATCTATCTGCTTAATTTAAAGAATTTTGTTTTATGGCTTTTTTTTTTTTTCTGAATTATAGAATGTGAAGTCTCTTAGTAGTTTTGGCAACATTTGTATCACTGATTTTCTGGCTATAGTATTTTCCCTCCTGTCCTATAGTAGAATAATGAAATATCCTCACAATGCATAGACCTTTTGTGCTTTTAGGGTTTTCTAAATTCAAAATCTGACGTGTGCATTGGAGAATGAAGAACAAAAAGCTTATTATTTTCATACTCTGATGCGTTCTTACCTTAGCTCCAAGTTTCTGGATCCTAAAGTAGGATCCATGCCTGTACACTGCAATCGTTCCTGAGAGGTTAGGCCTCCTCAGCAGGTTAGAGAGCTGCATACTTGTGTTATTTTGACTCTTTTTTAAAATACCCCTTCTGCAAAATTGTGGAAGTTTAAGACAGTTATTTAAATGTTTGATGGCTGGCTTTTTATGCTTGTAATTTATCTCTTGTATCCTGAGAGTATAAAGAGTACCAGTGATAGAAAACTGAAGTTTCAAAACTAAATTTATCTTGAAAAGACAGCTGTTATGATAATTATGCATAGATCTTTAAAAAAATTAAAATAATATAAATCTTCACTAAATAGTCATTACTCCAAGTTAGATAATCTGATATTCTGAAAAGAACACTGAATCATTCTTCTTTTAAATCCTTGTGTGGTCACACACACAGAACATGGTGCTGCAATACTCCAAGGAATTGTTCTACTTTGCTTCTATAGTGGAGCAGTTTCCCTTAATCAAATGGAAGCCAATAGAAATACACGAGCATCGAACAGAGCTCTGTGTTGCCTGCTGGGAGATATTTAAATTTGTGCTAGCTTGCACTAGAAAGAAATGCTGTTAAAGCATTTTGTTTTGTTTCTGTAAAAACTCTAATATTCAGTGTGTGAAAATCAGATAATACTGTATATAATGATTAAGGCAATTAACTGTTCAGCCAGTTGTGGAATAATACCATACATATTTTAACATATTTATTCCTGTACAAGTTGATCATATTACTGTATACTATAAATAAAAAATACGGGCTATTCTGCTGCTTCTAATTTGCTTTTTGTGATCCTAGGGTATTGTCATTTATTAAATGGAAATACTCATTTTTTATATGTATATATGTGTGAGGAAGGAAATTACATAAGTCTTAAATCACATGTATTGCTTCAATCAAGATGATTTTGCATTTATCTATAAATGATTCCTTGCTAAAAAGGTTCAGAAAAAGAAGAATGCTAAGATTACAGAGTAATTTTTAAAAATTAAGGATCAAAAAATATCTGTTGTCTCTGCATATGGTGTATTATATGTGCATTAGTATTTTGACACATTCTTTGTCTGTTCAGTCATGTGCTGTTGATCCTGGTCTCATGAAATGTGTTAATTGTGTACAGTTATTAATAGCAAGAGATTCTTTATAATTTTTCTTTTGTTGATTGTAATGTGGATAGTAAGATTAAATTTATTTTTTCAATCTTATTGTAATCTTATTTTTTTAAATAGATGGAGCAACCAAAGGATATACTTTGAATTGTTACACAGGAAGCTTTGGGTAACACTCAGAATTAAGTTTTGGGTTTGCAGCTATTCAATGAGACATCTTCTGAATGAGAATGTGCCTCATGTACAGTGGTTTAAATGTACTGCAGTGTGTAATTGAGGTGAGGTTGTTCTTAGCACTTTAAAATGTACTTATGTAAGGCATGAAGAAGTTTTAGGTATCAGCATAGGATTGGTGAGAAACGTTTGGAGGGAATGTACCTGTCCACACACTATTTCAGCATAATATTACCTGAGAAAATGTTGATTATGTTTAATAGAATTACTGTCTTCCTACTCCTAACTAACTTTAAGAGAACTACAGGTTCCAGGAATCTGAGTTGTAGGGCAGAACTTTCCACACTGGCAGCAGGAAGTCTGTATAAGTAGCAGAGTTTGTTTCACCTAATGTAACAGAATATCTTTTTTTTTTTTTTAACAAAGAGCTCAGGGAAAACTTCTCTCCTCTTGTACAAATTATCTGATTAATTTTACTTCCTAAGTGAACTAATTTATAGTACAACTGGAGCTTCAAGATTCCTCCGAATAGAAATTCGACCTTCCAGTTAGTTAGATAAGTATCCAAGTGTGAACTAATTTCATCTTGACCTTTTAATACCTAACTTGTTTAAATTTTGCTGCTGAGTAAATACCTACTTACCTTTAATACATTCCTGTTTAATGTGGAATAGCTCTGAAAAGTGAATATTGTAGAGGTAATAAGGAAAACATTTTCCCTATTTGAAGTTTTATACATTAGTTTCTTCTTATTTAATGTCAAGAGAATGAGTTTGGGAAGGCTGAGTGAAAAGGGAGGAGCTATAAATGGTTTTCCTCCAAGGTAACTAGACAATCCTTTCAAAGTTAAACTGAACTAATAATTTTTATTTAAATCTTATTAATGCAATACATAGGTAACACTTCTGTCTTCTCTCTGTTCAGTGTATTTCACTGAATGACGATTATACTTCTTAAGAAATGCCTGTACACATAGATCAACATTTTAGATCTCATTTGGCCTAATATTTCAGAGTTTTCTTGTCTTGATGTGACCTCAGATCCTATCTGGCAAAGTAAGGTGTACTCTGTGTGTTTGTCTAAGAGTAGCTGCTTAATGTGCTCAAGGCATAGATCCACATTATCTCCCAGTGAAAATGCAGACAAGTTAAAAATACTCTGGTACCTTCTTGCCAAATATATTTATTCTGCCACATGTGAAACTTACTTTGGAGAGGCTAGTAGAGAGTAAATAGAATATAATTTAAAAATTCGTGTACTATTCTTTCTGGGGGGAGCAAAGAATATGAAACACATTGGACAATAGGGTGGAAAGATAGATGCTCCTGTTTTAATGCAGTCTAGGTAAGAGGAATGTCTGGGATTAATCTAGTGGTAAATTACTTTCTATCCTACACTCATAATCTGTGCTTATTGGACTTGTTATTGTGTGGTAATCCAATTTCTCCATATGACACCAGCGTAAAAGGGAACTGTCTTTGCCTGCAGAGCCCAGTGCCATCTATTTTCCTGCTCATCTCTTTCACAAACCAGAAAATTATTGTACATTGCGCTGCATTCTAAGTATGGCCTTCTTTGCCCTTCATTAGATCTTCATTTGGCACAGAAAACTCAAGAACTGAGTCTGTTTGATCTACTGGGCTTGACTTTATAGACAGGGCTTGGACTGGCTGTCAGTGGAAAAGCTGAGCTTTCTGCTGTGCATAATCAATAGCTGGCCATCAGCTGTGTGTGGAAAGGACTCAACTGTAGAGCCTTGTTTTGAAAAGCCTGTGTTTTATCATCCGTATAATCGGTGTCTGAAATCTATCTACTGCCAGGTGTTAACAGATTGCTCGGGTTAGAAATTAACAATCTCTAGCAGTGGAGAAAACCATGGATGCTATAGGAATGGGATAATCTTGTAGGATTGTTGTTGAATCAGCACTAAAATTCAGGGGGAAGGGCAGAGCCTTAAAACAAGGTTTTAATCCCAGAACCTTGGCCAAGTATTTAAATAGACATTGTCTGCCTACACTTATATAGTCTTATATTGAGAACAGTGTAGGCTGCAGAAAAGAAATAGAAAAATGTCCATGGTGCAAAGGGGAAATTCTATCTCTGGCATTGTAAAATATAAGATACCCCAAATTAACCTTTAAGTTAATCTTGTATGCTCATCATACTCAGTTTTTTAACATTAGAAATTAGAGCGTCTCAGCTGTGGCAAATGCTCATCTTTTTCCCTGCACTTCATTTGTGGTCATCTGATATGAATTCTGTGTTCAGTAATTTCTGAGGCTACTGTAAAGAAATAACATTTGTTCAGTTTGAATTTCTTGCTATTTGCTTTTATAAAGTAACAAGCTCACTTTTATCCCTCTCTTTCTCTTTTTGCTTTGATTTTTTCCCCCCAAGCATTGTGAATGTTTTTTTCATGGAAGACAGTATGCATGCCTTAAATATAACCCTGCTATTTTAACTCTTAAATTGAAACCCCTGGTTCTATGTTTTTCTATATAATCTTGGTGCATATGCTGTCTTTCCCCTCTATTTGTCAGAAAGATTAATGTAAGAATACTGGCATAGCATGGCACAGGATTGTGTGAGCTAGTTCATGTCCCCTCTATTCCTCTATTCCTATATTGTACAGTGTGCTTGAATTTGTTGACAGTGAGAGTAGGATCCCACTGGGGGATAAATTTATCTCTTTGGAAAGCTAACAAAGGAACAATTTCATGTAACAGAAGTGTCATAGAAGAATGGTCACAGTTTTCATTGCTTGCACCTTCAGAGTAAAAAGTAGAAATGTGTCCATTCATTTAGTGCAATTCTTGGATACTACAGTCACAGTAGTTGAGAGTAGTTGGATAAGTGGACAGACAGGGAAATAGGCAAAGCACCTGTCTTTTACCAGTCTAATACCCATTAGTACGTAAAGTTATATTTTGGATATTCTCTGAAAAAGCATGGGGTCACTATTTTCACACTTAGGTAGGATGACAGAACAATTTAAACTCTATTTGTAACTGCCAGCCAAAGATGGTTAGCTACTGTCTTTCATTTAAGAAGCAAAAGAACAAAGCTACGTCACTCAGTAAGATAGCAATACATGTAGCTGAGGGGTTTTGCTGAAATAATTCTTAGAAGAAATGAGAAAACAGCACAAAAGTGAAAAATGAACCAAACGCTCATGACCTTGTGTAAATGACTACTTGAAGTGTGAATTCAGACGCTGCTTTGTGAGAGCTTTTAGATGGAGTGGTAGATGAAGGGGAATAGTAAGGAACAGAAAACTTTGACTTGCTTGTGATTTGTTGTGCTAAGAAAAGCAGAACTTTAACTCTGTAAATAAGCAAGATTGCACCACACACCAAGTTCCATAATGTTTCTTTTCTTAATCAGAAAAACTTGGAGAACTTTGTAATTTTATGTAGCTGTTTAGGTCAGCTGTAGTTGAGCTGATTCCACGTTAACACGAACCAAATCTTTTCATGCTAAAATAATCAAGACAAGAATGGAAAAGACAGTTTCATCATGCTTTGAATCATTCCATCTCTAATCTGTGTAATTGGTCCAAGGGATTGGTAGAGAACTTCAGTTTTCTCATTTATTTTTTTAGAGCACCAGGAGCACGTTAATCTTTTTGGGAAGTAGCTCTTAAATCTGCACAGTGCACTGCAACTCACTTTTGAAAGACTCTCACCTGCTTCCACTGAAATGTCCGAGAAGCCAGACAGGGTATAGGACAAGGAGAGATCTGAGCATGCTTCTTGCCTCTGGCTTGTTAAACAACTGTTGAGCAACAAGAACTGTAATTGTGGAAACAAAACCTAGTGACATTGAAAGTGGGAAGAGATTAATTCTCTCAGAATGGAGTGTTGATTTTTTATATTGTGAGTAATACAGTTTTTTTTTTGTCTAGGTATGCTTAAAAGTGTAAGAATCTGTAATCTGCAGCATGTGCAGTGTGCAAGTTAATAGAGTCTATCAATAGTGTTGTTTCCTGTATCATTTTGTCTCTTGCTGTATGTGTAAAACTTGTTACAGAATTAACATTTACCATCTCTTTCTCTTACCTACCACTACTTTAAGACCCTTTTTCTTATACCCATACAGTGTGTTATTTGTGGTCATGTTGTGTGTGTTTCTAGAACATATATATGTGGTGTTTTGGCTGGCTTTTTTTTTTTTTGATTTAACAGTGGTGGAGCTAGCTTCGACCTTATTCCGTTCCTTTAAAATGAATTGTGAATACTCCTATCGTGGATTATAGGCTCATACAACAAATTCAGGTTGGAAGATAGCTCAGGAGGTATCTTGGTCCAGCCATCTGCTCAAAAAGAAGTCAGTGTTGGAGTCAGGCCAGGTTACTCAGGGTTTTCCCAGTCTGGTCTGGAAAACACCTGAGGACAGAGACAGTACTACCTCCTGGGCAGCCTGTTGCCATGCCTGGCTGTCCTTGGAGCAAAAAGGCTTTTTTATATATGCAGTTGGAATCTTGTGTCCCACCTTACATTGGTTGTCTTGTGTCCTCCCACCAAGCAATACCCTGAAGAGCCTGAGTCTGCTCTCGTGGTGATCTCCCTGTAGGCAAATTCCTTTGTGCTTAATAGTTGTTTTATAGATGTGAAGTACTCTGCCTCACTTAGAAGATTAACTTCCTTTTTTGCTGTTCTGATATCAAAAAGGCATTGGAGGCAATTTGTCCTGTGTGTCTAATCTTCTCTGTCAAAGATGTGGGTGCTTAAAGAGAAGGCTCAGAAACACCTTATCAGCGTTTATAAATATCTAATTGGAGAGTGCAAAGATGAACTCCTGCTCTTCTCAGTGGTGCCCAGTGGCAGAATAAGAGATAACAAACATAAACTGAAGCACATGAATTCCATATGAACATGAGAAAAAGTTTTTTACTGTAAGGGAGTTTTGGAGTGGAAGGGTTTGGGTTTCGGTTTGGTTTATTTATTATTATCTGGAAAGAAGAAAATCTCATGTAGATAAGTAAGTTTTACATGGTGATGAAAAGATGAGGTGAAAGTTAAAGGGAACTATCTGAACAATAGCTAAAATACTTTTATAAGAAATAATTATTTTAATGATGTGTTCTTAATTGCCTTTTATTCAGAAACATGTATCTGCTGAAATGAGAATAAAATATCTTGATGTTCTTTTTTCCATCTGTGAAACCACTGGGTATATTTGCTTCTGTAATGTTAAGCATTTTAGTAAAAGTTGTGGATTATGTCTCCAATCAGTTTCTATTGTTCCAGTAGAAAAAAAAAGGCAGAGTATTCTGACTCATTGTATAACAAAAAAAAAATTACTTTATTTTTTGTTATCTCAGATTTTACAAAGCAAGTAAGGTTAATAGAAATTTATTCTGCTAGGTGCACAAACCAGAACAAACATTTTGTTTGTTTTTTAAGATAACTGTTTAATATAAGTCTGAACTAAATTTTCCAGAGGAAAAGCTTGAAAATTTGTAGAAGCATTTTAAGATTTATGGCTTGTAACTGTAGTTATTCAGAATTACAGATTATTAGCTAAATTGAATAATTGTATATATTGAGGGATAAGCAGCTCTGAAATGGTATTTAAGACCTTTGTTTACAGATAAATATGTATATTGAAATATCAGCATTCCTTGCTTATTAGGGTAATGGGAGTTGTGTCTCATGCAACAATCTCATGTATCTCTCCAGGATCTTTTGGATCTGATGATGCCAAGGGCCATATTTAGGTAATGTTGATCCATAATTCAGAATGTTGAGGGTAGCTATTCAGATATAGCTGTTTCCATTATGTGATTACTCAAACACCCCTCTTCATGCTCTATAATTTTGGCACCTAATAAAACTAAAAATAAAATTCTAGAATCTCCAAAGTCAGTGGTGGCTTCAGAGACTGATATAGCTGTCTAAGATAGGAGCACAATCTGCATTTTTTTCACAAAGACTCCTCATTTCATGCCTCCTTAAAGAACAGCTTTTCAATTAAATAATGACTTTAGAGGAAAGGGAATGTTCATTCTATCCCCATCTTTGCCTGACTCCTCTCTCACATAACTTGGATAGGAAAATGGTTTTTAGTACACTGTGCTCCTGGTTTTGGTGTTTGATTGGGTTTTTTTAAACATGATCTTTTTTGTATCTAGCAGATCAGCTGTTCCTGCCTCTTGTACTAGTACATAGGACATCTGAGCATAAGACTGAAAATAGTTTCATTGAAGACTGGTCCCTGTGCCACTCAAAGAGGTGTTCTCAGGTGTTGTCATCTAAGAAGCCTAAAAAGAGAATCTATGTGAATATTTTAGGTTGTTTTCTGCAGCTGTTCCATATTTTTATCTGGCTAATTAAAACATATAGAAAATACATTGCATGCCACTAGCAATTTTGTCCTAAGGCAAAACTCTGATTAAGAAATACTCCTTGAGACCAGCTTTCCTCTGCTTGGAGATCACTTCCCAACCTGTGATGTAGTCACAGGGAAACTCAGTAATTCAATATAAATGCACCAGCAGTAGAGAGAAAACCACACACCGAGATTTTCCCATCATTTCACGTCTGTCATAGAAGTTTTCAAGCAAAGATTTTTAGGCTTCTATTTTTACATTAGAAGATATGTCTGCAGTAATTTGGATGGCAGGGTTTTAGGAGAATGTTCTTTTGAGAACAGTGAAAACTAGAAGCAAAAATTTTCATTTTAAAGCTGAATCTCTAATCCTTGATTCTTGGTAACTAAAGTGGCAGCTAATCCAATAGTACCATTAGGATTTCTACCTCTATTCTGGTTTTCTCCTTGGGTAACAAAACCCTAAGAATTCAGTCTGCTTGTCCTATGTGCTTCCCCTGCCACAGCAGTAATAACAGAATGGGTTGGGTTGAAAGGGACTTTGCTCCCTGCCATGTGCAGGGACACCTCCCACTAGCCCAGGCTGCTCAAATCACCACCCAGCCTTGAACACTGCTGGGAATGGAGCATCCCCTGCTTCTCTGGGCAGCGTCTTCCAGTGCCTCACTCCCATCCTAGTGAAGAATTTCTTCGAAATGTCCGATGTAAATCTACCATCTGTTGTTTAAAGCCATTCCCCCTTGTCCTGTCTCTGCAAGCCCTTGTAAGAAGTCCCTCTCCAGCTCTCTTGCAGGCCCCTTCAGGTACAGGAAGGTGCAATAATGTCTGCTCAAAGTCTCCTCCAGATTAACAGCTCCAACTCTCAGCCTGTTTTCTCAGCCTGTAGGTGTATGTCTGGCACTCAGTGATATCTGGATGAACTTCATTGTCTTCACAACTGCATAGATAAATTTTCTCTGTAACAATACTCTTCAGTTTTACTGAAAGTTCTGAAAATGAGGCATTACACATTTCAATAGCCTAGATCATATTTTAGCTACTCATGTTTAGAAGGGTCTACCTTTTGGGATTTGCACCCTTAAAGTGGCATCAGAAGTTGCATTTGTAGTGGAGTAATCTGATAAAGGTGGGGTTTTTTAAAGAAAATGTATAAATAATCTTTGAATAAGCACAAGTCCTACTCAGAAGCATTTCTGGTACTACCAGGTTTTCTCTTTCAGCCATGAAAGTGGTAACCATTCCCTCGAATAGAAGATTGCCTTCAGATTTTAGAAGCATTCTTTTATTTGAAAGTGAATTCTCATTTTTGTTCTCTTATTATCAATCTATGGTGACTGTGTTAGGTAGGGATTTTTTTCTGTATAAGCTGTGCTAGGAAATCCCTTGCTGATATTTCACTTACTAAGTTTTAAAGCTTTGCTGTCCTGGGCATTAAATGTAAATTGAAATGAAGTTTTGTTGAGGCTTCTTGGTTTTGATGCATTTACCAGAATATTAACTGCAAAGGTAAATGATGTTTTAGAGATAGATATATGTAGAGGTAGATTTCTAGAGGAAATGTCTTTAACCTAGATTTGAATTTCTGCACTCCTAAAACATTTTTGTTGATATGTGATTATTGTAATTGTTTTTTCAAAGAGAGAAGAAAAATATACTGTCTCCACCCAAAAGTCTTTGCTGTAGAAGCACTGTTCACACCTTTCTTTCAATTTTGTTTCATAAACATTTTTTGAAACAGTAACAACAAAAAAACAGCAAACAAAAAAATTCAATGAGTAGAAAAAAAAATTAATTCAGTTTTCCCTGTGTTATCATCTGGTTTAATTATTATTATACCTGCAAGTAGGTCTAAAGAATGTTTTAACTATCTCATCTATCACTTTAAAAAATCATATTTAAAATCTCTCCTGGAGTCGTTATTTGTTTGGGTTTTTTTAAATTTTAGGATTTAGTTTCAGGAAAACTGAAGAAAAATACATGTATAAACTCACATTACAGATGTATCTTCCTTCTTATTAACACTGTGTAAAATTTTGCCGTATTGCCTTCTGTTTCAAATAGATAATAAAAGCTATTTTTTAATATCTTATACTGTTTTTACTTCTGCCCTCTTTTCCTCAGATTATATTTTTGGGACACTGTACACAGTGTCAGGCAACACCTTTTGCCGTTTGATTATTGGCACCAGAGCAATGAAACTGAAAATGGATTTCTTAAAATGAAAATCAGGAAGGAGAGTATAGGGCACGGGTATAAAATACTACAGAGTGCCTGGTAGTTGCTGATGTTTATGTGCTTGAGCAGTTGGTGGTGCTTATACCTGACACAACACATTGAGATTTATCAGATTGATAACCACGAGTCCCCCAGACATGCTGTGGGCAAACAGAGACACGGTAAGGTCTTGTCAGGGGTGAAGTGTTGTGGCTGTAATTGTGTCAGACAGTGATCCCTGCCAGTTCTATAAGTAAACAAATATAGAAGCTTCCTATAATGAACCTTTTTAACAGTCTAAGTGTAATGTACTTAGGCTCTTTTTCCTTATCTGATAAATAGAAATTGTCAAATATTCTGCAATTTTGGGGCTTGTTCTTTATTCTTCAGAAAAATGACCTACACTAAAGGTGTCACAAGCACATCAGTTTTCTGAGATGCTTCACCAAGTGATCTATTTTGAAACACAGTATTACAGAAAGGCACCAATTTATAACTTCAGGCAGGTAGCTAATTTTGAATAAAAACATTGCTGCTAAAGTGGTTTGGTATCAGTGACAGTAAAGAGCAGTGCTTATTGTTTCAATAAACAAGGCTACCCTTTAGGCACTACACAGTAATCTTTTATTTTATTTATATACACACCTTCACATACCAACTTTCAAATTAAAATATAATTGCTAGAACTTGATGAATACATTGGTTTCACTACAGACTGACATTTTGCAATGGCTCAGTGTAAGTCTAGCAATAAGATTACATATGTTTAATTGCATGTTCTTCAATCCCAATCTACAATTTTTCTTTTTCTTAGTTTGCTCCCATCTATGGTGACCTGTACAGATACTATTTTGGCACAAGTGGACTTTATATGTAGTTATTATAGATTATAACAAATTTATAAACCCACAATAAGTAAAAATATTGGCTCTTGTTATTATAAAGTAATAGCAGTCAATATTTTTAATTATTAACACCTTCACTCACACTTGTATCCCGTTTGTTGTTTTGAACCCCTGAAGATGTGCCACAGAATAGATTATATGCTATAGCTATTTTTACTGGAGTTATTCTTATTGCACATTGTTAGAGTTACAGAGTATTGTACTTTTAACGAGTCAAGTGTAAAGGTTTTTCAGCTGTTCTGAGAAACTCCTAGTGCTTTTACCTATTCTCATAACTTTGATCTCTGATTAAATTTAAATAATACTGTTATTTTGTGAAATTCTTGCTGCTTTATAATTGTTTCTAAGAGCATCAAAGAGTAGAATGAAATTGATAATCTTATACCTTAATTAAAAGGTTATTTTACTGCAGAATACCAAGCATAACCTTCATGATCAGAGTGTGCATATGAAACAACTCATTATTAAACTGCAGGAAAGAACCTGCACACACAGAGATTCATGTGTGAGGTGCCCTGAAGATGATGTTGGTGCAGGTTGCAGTTTGTTGGGAGAATACATGGCAACTTCATGTGCATGTCTATGTTGCTATGATTGTAGCTCTAACTCTTAGAGGGCTGTTTTATTTATAAACTGTAGCTTACACTTGCAAATGTCAGTTTTCAACAAGCCCAGGTGTAGATGGTAACTGTAATCCCAAGCTCTCCACAGAAGAAATGCTGTCTGAGAGCTATACAAAAACAACTCTTGAATTACTAAAATTCAGGTATTTTGTATTTTTTTAAAAATGAATTTGCTTTTATGCTCATTATTAATACTTCTTGTCTTTTATGTAGCAGTTGTTTGTGGATTTTATTTCATTTGGAGGTTTTTTGTGGGAGTTTGGGTTTTTCTTAATGGTCTGGAAAAGTTCCATATTTAATCAAATACCAGGAATGCCAAGTGTTCAGGGCAAATACAGAACAAGGTAACACCTAAAGCAAATCTGTTTTTGATTAATTTTATGCTAATGAATAAGAATATGATAATTTAGAAGTACCTGTAAAGATTGTTCAGTTTAATTATATTCAGTTCCCGAGAATGCCCATAGTGACCATTTAGCAGTGTCCAAGTAAGTTCATGTTGAGCATCTGGCTCTTCTTTATGACTCAAGTGTTTGATATATTAATTTTTGGATTGAATCTTACGTGGATTAGATGATCTAAACTTTCTAAAACTTCCTTTCTACTTCTCTCAGGAAAAATTCAGGGAAAGAGAGGTTTGATATCTGTTTCTTCTTCCTTTTCTTTATCTTAATTCTATTTCTGCAACCATCTGTTCTTTTTAATCCAGTTTGATGCCAGAAAGTTCTTACTCAGGACGAAACTAACTTCACAGACAATATTGTGTCATTCTTGCATCATCATAAAGAGTACTGGATTTTTCCACAGGAGTAACATTTGCGCAAAATTCTCCAACTGGAAAAAAAGTGGTACTGGTGGCTTTCTTGTGGCCTTTTTTCCATTGAAGTATTTCTTAAAAGCTTGCTTAGTAAAATCCTGGTATTTAATATGTAGCAGTTAATGTTGAAAGAAGCTCAAACCTTTTTGTTCTTTGTTCTCCGGTGCAGAATTTCATGTGTGAGGCTACTCATGCACTGATAGCACTGCCTGCTGTGATATTTTCTGATTATTAGTGATTATTGGCAAAATTTTGCAAGTATTCCACAGCAGAAAATATTTCATTATAGATGCAGCCAAAATCTCAGTCAAGAGCTGCATTTCAAAGAATAGATATCAATGAAGAGATAAAATACAAACCACAACACAAAAAAAAACAGCACAAGAAAAACAGGAAAATTATCAGGACCAGGGGATGACTTTATGAAACTGAAATTTAAAGGCTTTCTAACTCTTTGGACTACTTGAATTAAAAATTATAATAGTTTGTTATATTTTTCACTGTGCCTCAATTTTGATTCTTTATTTAGCTCTACTGTGTATTATCTCCAGAGAATTTAAAAGCTCAACTTCATTTGCCATTAAGAAACCAAAAAAAAATGGCCAAAGGTCAGGGAAAGAATACCAGTCTTTAACGCAAAATCTTAAGTAGATTTTTTTTCCTGTAGCCTTTTTTTGTTCTACTATCTATCCAGGGGATATTTAGTTTGTCTCAATTTTTAAAAAAGGGCTTCAAAATAAAGTCTGTGTGGTTTCCAAAGTATTTTCTTCCAAAGCAGATTTGCAATAACACTCGCAGGTGTTTTTCCCCACAGAGGTTTATTACAGACCTTATGCTGAGCAGAGCAGGCGTGGAGGGCACTGCAGAGTGCCTGGGCAGGAGCACTGCTGCTGCCCCTCTGCAGGGCCATCCCTGCTGACAGTCACGGGGCCCCCACCCAAAATCTGCCTGCCTGGGGCTGGGGGCTTCTCTGCCTGCGCTGGTTCCTCCCCAGGGACACTCCTGTTGGAGCACGACCCACTGCTGCCAAAAGCAGCTGTGAATCCTTTATTGCCTTGCTAAGGCAGATAAGGAATTCAGTAGCTAATAATGGCTTACTTTCTCAAGTCTAATCTCTATTACAGGGAGTGTGGGAAAGGCCTCCACCTTCCAGATATTTAAAGTACTAGACTTTCTAAACTTTTTCTGTGCCCATTGCCTTTACAAGCAACATAGAAACACCTTCTATTGCATTCTTGTCCTTAGGATATTTTAAAAATGAAATTTTGTTACTATATGTTTTGTCCAAAATTGCAAAAGGCACTTTTTTTTTTTTTCCCAGTTATGTGAAATCTCCATTTTTAGAGAAGATGAATATAAAACATAGGTGGACAAGAACTGAAAAGTTGCTACTGCGGACTAGATATAAATAAACATTATTTGTATTTTATTTAAAGAATTTGCCTATGGCTTGTAGACGATCAAACATATGCCTGGATGTGATAGTGCTCCTTGTGGAGTGAGTTTTTGCTCTGTGGGAAGAGGCCTTTCAGTCACCTCTGGTAATTACACTAATGCCTTTGCCATCTTAAGGTTTCTCTCAGAAAAATTTGCTTTTTCCAGTGCGTTCTATTTCATTACAAAATTTGCTTACCAGGCACTCCAGATTTGTCCTCCCTGCACACAAAGGGCATAGCAAAATAGTGAGATCTCAAGGAAGCCAGTATTTTAGGGGTTATTTTATCTACTGTATTGCAACATGTCTTGGAATTCAAGCCTGGGACCCCAGGGTGGGGCTGCACAAATCCTTAAGACTTCTGCCTAGTTTGTAATATAAGCATGAACTAAGAGACAGCACATGGATACAAACAAAGGAGGAGCAGTAATACAAGGCACCCATAAGATATTAGATGATAATCATTCAGCAAAGAAGCAACTAGCCTTTGAAGGCCAAGGAGGCAAAGAATTCGAAACAGAGCAATGAAGTGGCTTCACTGATACTTTCTAGGATGTTTTTTGTGCAGAAGAGCACCAACTTTGCAATGCTCCTGCAAGTAAAGCAGTGGACAACAGAAATAAAGTACAGCAAGATGATAAAGATGTCAACAGGAAAGGACAGATTATGAACCACTGAAGAAAATGAGGAGAAGCAGAAGACAATATAGATTTTTGGCTTATATTGGGGTAGCTTCAAATCCTTTTAACTTTCCTTCTATTAAAGAATTATATTGTAAAACATCAGGATTAAAGCATCATTTAAAGAATTCATCCTACCTGCAGTATGTTATAGTTTGTCAGAAAAGTTGCATGTTATTCTGAAAAAGTAATTTCTGTTATCTTTCAGTTCCAGTAACTACAAAATCCAAATTATTTAAAGATTGAAGTCTTCTGAGAATACAGCTGATTCTTTCCTTTTGTGTGTCAGGTTGTTGAAAATTTCACTCTGAATGGCTGCTGCCATGCTTAATTAGCAAGCATTTCGTAAGTGAAACTGCTTCTCCACCCACTGTGACCAGCAGGTATTGACAAGAAAGCCATGTAAACTCTACAAATGACTGCTGGTGTGCTTAAACCAGCAGAAAAATATGTTCACTTCAATGTCCCTGGGGCATTTAGCTTTGTATTAGACAGCAGCTTTTACTGGAAATGTGAGCACAGGGCTTGTGAACTTGCAAAAATCTATAATGTTCCAGCTGTTTGAAAAGGTCCCCACACACTTATTGGTAGAATGTTGTCAATATTTAACTCAGTAAGTTCAAAACTTCTCTTCTAGGGGATATAAAATCAAAAAAGAGATTGTCCATTTTTCCACTTTTCAAAATAGTTTTTGATCTATTTTAGTTACCCTTTTTCTTCCAGATATCAGGACTAAAGCCTTAGAGCAATGATTTTCCCATAACTGCAAGACCTTTTTCTCTCTACCACCATGAAAATTTTCATTTGTCTAGTAAAATTATTCTCATAAAGGAGAAAAAAATACAAAGTTGAGGAGAAAAAAGTAAGAAGCCTTACTTAATGTGTATTAAATTCTGGAAAGAGTTGTTGCGTTTGCAAGTAAAATCCTGCTGGGTTTTATGTTGTTAGGAGAGAATTAATTCTTCATCCTTCTTGCAACCAACAGGGATTCTCAACTCCTGCTTGTGAATAAACTGTAATATTGACCCTTCAGTGCAAGTCAGGATGCAGACAGGTGAAAAGAGCCATCTGTCTTGGCTAGACCATGGAGTCCTCATTTGTGAAGGTGCTAATTTCTTTATCATTAGAACCTTTGGCTTCAACAGACCTCGACACTTGGGAATACTTTGCATTAGAAATTTGTATTAAACCACAGTCTATCCACAGGGGATGTGTGTGTATACTTATAAATATGTAAGTGAAAATATCTGTCCTTCTGTATCACAACAATATAAAAGTAAGTTAAATTTATTTAGAATACACCACATTTTATTGGAGAATTCAATGCATTTTTACTTTGATTAGATGTGAAGTTCTCTTTAATTTACTAATTTAAGAGTACTTATAATCAGTTATGGAGAATTTCTCTTTTTATATCATTGAAGACCAACATATATTTTGTATGCCTAGTCATGGAGATATATGTGCATAGTCATTATTTGCATGAATTCAAGAGGGCCATACTGTGGATTAAAACTGGAAAGAATTAATCTTGTAGACCAGTATAAGTAAGGACTTTTTGCTATCTCGAGTAATTGCTGCAATTTCTAACAATGTTTTTTTATAATGCCTAAGGAAACGATGGATTTTTCATCACTGGAAATTTTATAAGATCAGGTTATACAAACATCTGTCAAGAATGATTTCATTATAGTTGATCATGCCTTGGGGCAAAGTGGCAAACTAAGTGACCTCTTGAGGTCCTTCCACCTCAGTGTTCTGTGACTCTGTGGCATTGTGATGCCACATATTGTAGAGATATAGACGTTACCCACTTTTAAACGTTTATTTGTATTGTTCTATCCCACTCCTATTTCTTAAGGTCCATGGATTTATGTGTATAAGTAGAAAAGAAAGGAGAATGGTTCCTAATTATGGAAATTTTTGCCTTTTAATTGGATTATACATTTTGAGATCTACCTTGAGACCAAATGAAAGGAAGACATAAAAGCAAAGCAGCACAGATCAAGACTTGGAATTTGCTAAAGCAACTTTCCTTTTTTAAATGCCAGTATGTTTAGCAGAGTTGTTAGCCTTTACTAACTGGTGATACAAACCCCATGCTAATTCAGACTGCTCTGTGAAGTTTGAAATGTACATTTGTAGCCTCTCACTGCCTGCCTGGTCCTGTTGATGGAATAAGAGTACAGACACCTTCAGAATTCTTCAAAACTATAGATGCCATTTAATATTAATGTTCATGCCTCTGCAGCTATGCCCGCAATTTATTATCAACTTCCCAATCTCAAAAACTGAAATCCCAAGGGAGGTGTTAATTGAATAACAGTTTAAAAAGTATACTGGATAGAAGGCTGGGTAAGGAGGAGAGAATACAAGTGTTGCTCTTGAAGTGGTCTGGTGTAATAAAGGAAATTAGTTCTCAGTCGGAAAAATCAATTGTTTTGCTCTTCTCCCAGAGCCCAGACTAGTGTCCTAACAGCAGCCCTTCAAACACATCCTAATGACATACCACTTTTGTTAAATATTTAAGTGTTTCAGTTTTGGTTTTCTGCAGCAGAAACATCAATTAGAAAACTTTAGAATGTAAATGGTTTTGCAGTAGTGATCTCCAGTACGTGTTGTAGGTACGAGTAATCTAGCTTAGGTGGTATGAGAAACACAGTGTGGATTTTTTATTACAAACTGTGCTAAAATTGCTAGAATTAACCAAATTTAAATCTCTTGTGAAGGTGAAGCAGAAGTTTCACTGGTAGAACAGAACTGAAGAATCTTGAGTCTTGAACAGTGCCTAATTGTTTAGTCATTTTTCAAGCTTAATAACAATTTCTGTCTGTAGTAATACATGTCAGTGTTTGCTGTTTGTTGTTCAATTGAAGACATTGGTTTTAATTTAGTTAATTTGGTTTATTTTGGGTTTAATATTACTGAATTCTGATTTTTTTAAAGTTAACATGATTTGATATTGTTATTTAATATTTGTCATTAAAATACATGTCTACTATTAAACATCTTGAGAATATTCTTTAAATACTCCGAAATAATAGACTGAAATAATAACTCCTAAATAATAGACTGAAATAATAATCATAAATAATAGACTGAAAATTTTTGGGTTTTGAAACTGACCCATTTTTAGAAATTTTTGCAACATTTGCAGATTCAGAATACAAACAATTACTCCATTTATAGAACACTCATTAAAAATGAAGTAGCAATTTAGTACAGGAATAGTTAAGAGGTCAGTGAAAGTCCCTGCAGCCTGGGATTAAAGCATTGCCTTTATTTGCTTTAGTACTTAAAATTTTTCATCAGTAAGATTAAAAACTGGTAATAGGAAGGCAACATAAGCTGTTATTTACCCCAGATGTACATGCACAGTTAATTTTCTTATTCTAAGTAGACATACTAAAATAGTAAGTGTTGATAATGTAAGCACATATGCAAATATCCACTTCCAAAGAAAACGAGAGAAAATATTTTCTCTTGCCTTGAAAAATATTTAACACATATTTTTATTAATTTTATATGCTTCTATTCTTAGCTGTTTTGTGCAGTTACTATCAGGTGATGTGCACCTGACTGCTCTTGTTAATATGAGCTATATTTGTAGAAGCCTTGCATTTGGAAATCTTTTAAATTAAAGGTTCTCCATTTAGTTGGGATGCATTTTCATATTAGTTTAGAAGGGATGCATTAAAATGTGCTGGAAGGGCCTAAGAAAGTTTCCCTATGTTTCCATGTCTATGGAGTCTTGAAAGGTTGTGTGTCAGACTCTAACTTTTACAGAAAATTACTAGTTATAGCCTTTTTTTCTAGTTTGTTCTTTTTGTTCTGCTTGCTCATTTGTCACAGTCAATACAGTATTTTAGAATGTGTGAACAATTCCAAGAGATTTTGAAAGGGAGCTATTAATGTGAACCTTAAGAATCACCCTTACAGAAGTCGAGTTCAAGTACCAGATACAACAATCTAGTTAAAATACCCCAGGACTTGATGTGATAGATCTGCCAGCTGAAGATGTTGCTGAAATTGCAGCATGATATTGGGGAAAAAAATATATTTCCTGGTTTTCTTTGGGAACAAAATAGTGTAAGCAAGCATTTTTAGTCTGAAGTATATATATTTATTTTTTTTTTTAACCCCAAGGAATTCTAATGTGTCCCTAAATCCAAGAACATGACTAAGAGCTTTATTGGATATCTCTGTTCAGTTATGTCTTTAATATAGAGAAAAGTTAAGATATAGTTCTGAAATTTAGCTGAGATACTGACACCGGGTTTTCAAGAAATAATTGCTCTGAGAGGTTGCATAGCCTTAACCAAATAATGAAATGTCAGGTGTAAAAACATTGTTGGTTTATTAGCATTTAACCTGTTCTTATGAACTGTTCCAAAGCTATAAAATGAGTATAAATAATTCCCACTGGAGGGTGGGGTTGGTATTCTATACTTATTGTAGAGGACGTGTATTGCAAAAACATCACCAAATCTCAGCAAGTGAACAGATGCTTTCATCCAAGCCACTTCCAAAGCAGTGTATTTGCATCTTGAACCATGTGGTTGGTTTTAGTCTTGGACTTCAGTAACAAATTAGGATCCTCTAGAATGCAAAAAGGATCCATTTAATTATTCTAATACATATGATTATTTATTAAATGGCTCTCTTCAGCTACTTTTGCTACATCTCTTAGAGGTTCATTTAGTCCATTCTAAAAATCAGGTTTTGACTAAATCTTCTTACAAGGAGGCACCAAAAAATCAGTGTGTAAGAAATTAAGGTAGGCCTGTTACTCCATTATCCAAGAATAACAGAAACATAAAACCCAAAGATACAATATTAAACCACAATAATGTAGATTCAAAAAGAGCTTACAAAGCAATTTGTTAAAGATGTAAGACCAGCACTATTTCAAATGCATTAGAACAGGAAAATTCATATAGGAAAATTTGCAGCTGATAGCAAGTTATTTAGAATAGAAGAAATGAAAGCCAACTGCAAAGAAATACCTCAGTGATACTGAGTGATAAAGTGGCAAGTGAAATTCACTGTAAAGAAATATAAAATAGTTCTCAAAGAATAAAAAATTATAAATTTGTGCACAAGAATGGACTTTAATCTGACAATGTTTAAGAACTTCACTGTGAGATTTTCTATTCACTGTATTTTTATTCACTGTGAGCTATGAAAATAGTAGCAGCAAAACCAAAAAATTTGATATTACACATTTTTAGAAAGAAATAGAATAAATTAGAGAACATTGTGGTTAGAATAGTCACAGCACTGCATATGCATCTTGAATAGGTAAAGAAAAGGATGCGTAGGGTGAATAAAGGATGAGTAAATAAATCTTTTAAACAAGGAACAAGTAGAACTACAAGCTTTGGGTCTGGGAAGAAGAAAATTGAAGGAGGCTATGACAAGTTTATTAACCCTTGAGTGGTGAGTAGATAGATTATGAGTGATTGTTCACTGGCTCTTTACTGCCAGGACAGTGAGCATTAGAGGAAACGAGCAGGTGGTGTGTTAAAGTTGGACCAAAGGAAGGATTTTTTCAATTTCGCATACTTACCCCATGGAACTCCTTGACAGAAGCTGTGTTTGCAGTGTTTCAAAAAGTAGTTAAAAAATAGTAAAATGTACAGAATCCATTATCTGTTAAGGACTATAAAGCTCGTGGTTCTGTTCTAGAGAGCCACTGAAGCTCAGAAGTGCTGGAGCCTAGGAAAGTGTGCTTGGAAAAATCACTGCATGTTTGCCTTGGCTTTGTACACTCCCTTAAGTGTCCTGATGGATACTGCTAGAGAGGGGGTACAAGACAAGTAAATGCTTCATTCAAACAAGTATAGCCTTTCTTAGATGAAGCTTAACAAATTTTCAGTTAAAAATACTGCCAGAATGCAAGCACGCTTCGATTTACAAGTGGTTCAGAAATGGAGAGCTGGCTTCGTTTCTTCTTTGTTTGTTTTAATTTGACTTAATCTGAAATTAACGTCTCCATTGAGATGAATGGGATAGGATTTCTAGATGTTTGTTGTTTGTCAAATGAAATTATGTTCCTTTCAAGGCTAATTATATTTTAATTTGCTCTCTGCATATATTCATATCTCTTTTTCTACATTTAATCACACATCAACTCTTGCCTTGTGTTTAATTCCTGTACTTTCTTTTTAATACATTCTGATTGAAAGTTATCCTGTGGAGTTCAGGGTTCAATGGCAAAAAGACACATTGGACTGCATAATTTCTAAGCATAAAATCCCAATAGGTTGTATCTTTTATTAATTACTTGGATTTGGGGGAGACAAGGGCAATTTTAAGACAGAAAGGGTTCATGCTGTTGCTGTCTTCAAGAAAAGGTTTGCATAAAACAGGCTGCAGTTTAATAAAAAACAAGTATAAGTAGAAAAGAAGGGAAGTGTTTAACTGTACAAATCCCAGATATGGAGTTGTTGGCTAGGTAAGAGTGCTGCACTGAAGAATTTAATGTGATTTGATGGATTAGAAACTGTCCAAGAATTAATGCCATCCAAGCAAAAAGGCAGTAATAATGTAAGGATTGTTTACATGGACCATAATCTTATTATACTTTGTGTTAGTGAGGTGTGATCTGAGGAAAGAGGCCTAGAATTTGGTGTCTCGTTTAAATATGAAGCAACAAAAAGTTTATATATCAATGAGAATGGCCAAAATCTAGAAAATATGACTCATGATCTGAAATTAAACAAACTATGCTTGCTATCACATGTCCTCTTAAGTTTAATCACTTAATCCTGTTACTTTGTGCCCTGGATTCTGTAAGACATAGATGCATTTGAGTTCCTAACTTTCTCTGTTAGCTTGCTTCACTTTTTATATTTGCAGCCTTTTCTCCTCTGAAATGTGACTTCAGTCTGACATACTGCTCTGCTTTTCCTTGTCTTCTGTAAATCCAGATTTGCTTGGACTTTCAATATCAGAGTTGGACTGTTTGCTCTAATTGTATATTTCCTAGTCGTTACTAGATTAGTAAGACAAAAGTTGGGCTTTGAGAGATGAGAATGAAAACTATGGTCATTTAGTCAGAAATTGAGATCTATTTCTCCCTCTCTTTCCACAGAACTCAATAAACAAACACTTCCAAATGCATTAAAAATTATTTAGACTTTATTTATATGAAATTTCTTTGAAAAGTATATTTAGTAAGTTGCTACATGTTTCTGTATTGTATGACTATTTATTTTGAAGTTAGAAATGCAGTTTTCTCAAATTAATCTCTGTTTCTCCTGGAGCTATTGTAAAATCTTCTTTTATAGTAGATTTTTTACATAAGAATTTAATACTCTACTCTGAAATATAACTTAAAATGTCCTTTTTTTTTTCTGTTGGCAGTTGCTTTCTTTTTGTTTATGTTACATAGATCTACAGCAACATTTAGTGGCAATGACACTCCTAGATTAATTGTGCATTGTTTAGAGCATATAAATTTGTTTTAATTTTGTTGACTTTTTGTTTCACTGAAATATGTTTTGTGAACTTTTGAGGGAATGAGCAAGAGTTCTCTTAGTTCATTTAGCTAATGCAGCATTCAAAGTACAGACTCTGTATGATTTTACTATATTCTTATATTAACAAATTATTTATGCTTGCGATCTTCTGTTGACAGCCACCTCTGAACTCCCTCTTCCTTTTGAGAGAGATTGGCCAGAATGAAACACACTGTTCCAGTCACTCTGAGCCATTAGTTTACCAAAATACATTAAAACTGTACTGTCATTTCCTCTTACTGCCTTTGCATACTAATAATGTTCTGGCCTTTGACCACTGCTATGCATCCAACTGAAGTTTTCATTGAGATTTTTGGGTGCTTCACAAAGAATCCTAAGGGTAAGGCTTTCCAAGAGGTCTGAGGGATCTTGGTGTCCATCTCTAATTTGAAATTCAAATTTCAAACAAATCAGTAAGTGAAGCTCCTTGGACTCCTTTGAAACTCTCAGCCAGTCTCCTTTTCTAAAGACGTGTCTGATGCAGGGCTGTGAATTAACTGGGTGTGGAGGATTTCCTATGTATTCCTATACTTTGCTTACTGAGCTATTTTTTTTTATCTACACTGAGTCTTTGCTTTTTGACCCTGAAACTAATAGTGAAGTACTTCGTCAGAAGGCCACAAAAACTTTGTCAACCTGGCTTTTTACTCCATGCTATTTAGCTTTCATGATGGATGGAATCTAAAAGCAGTGTAAAAATTTTGCTCAACAAAATTGGATATGTTTGTTCTTATGGGAGGGAGGTATAATCTAAATAAATTGATTTAATTTTAGCATATCATTGCTCCTTTCCGTTTTCTCACTAATTTTGATGTAATTTCTTTCAATTCACATCAATGATCATGACATTTTCAGTATTGTTCACAGGTTTAAAATATCTTTCAACGTGTGGGCTGATATTGCTTGGTAGTTTGTCAGGTCTGTAATTTAAAATCCCTCCAGAACACCTGGATGTATTTCTAAACATGCATAATGATTTAATGTTTCCTTTATTGTTCAGCTGTAGCAATGCAACTCAGCATTTCAATCTTAAGGAATTCATTTTATGATTTCCTCCACTTTTCTATCACTTGGATGTTCAAGGTGTTTGAATTTGCCTTTTTAATATCACTACAAGGTGAGAAATAAAATTCTGAAAAGCACAAGATGAGTAGGAGAGAGGAATGTTCCAAAATGTTCATAACTTTGGTACTAAGTAAATAATTCTATGACTGACTTCTGTGGGACTAGAATGCAAGCAGCATAAATGGTTCTGAAAAATTTCACTCTCAAGGTATGTCTTCAAGGGGATATTACCATAAAAGAGGTGAGGTGTGAATTTTAAAACACATTGGCTGCTGAGCATTAACTCCCCATGTGAATAAACAGAGTTTGAGTGGGTTGCTCTCTTTGGGAAGAATGTGATCAACTGTACATTCAAGCTCCCTGTCACTTTGTTATGGAATAACTTCCCAAGGTATATTTGATCCAGTCCCCACAAGAACATGTGAAACCTGACTCCAAATAATTAGATTTCCACTTGAATCTACTACAATACCATCCTTAATCACTTCTGCCTCCCTTTGTACCTGCACTATAGTAGCATCTAAATTTTCTTAAGGTTTGATATACAGTAACAAATGTAAGTTCTTCTGCACCTGAACATTTGATCCTGACCATGTTTCCAGTGTACACACGTTTATCTATTCACAATACACTTTTATAACCTGCATTTATCATCATCAGCTGCATTGCTTATAAACGAAAGTAATTTAAATTCTTTAATCTGCCTATATTATTTTCTATTACTGTCTGTTCTTTATTTATCTATGTGCTATATATGTGTGTCTGTGTGTATTTGCACAGGTGTAGAACCTAACTCTGCACTCACTAAAATGATTAATAACCTGTTTGTTCCTGCAAATGTTTAATTTTTTGCTTTTCACCACTTCCCTTGATTTCTCCACTCCTTTCCTCTTTCACTACTGGCTTTGTGGTGCTTTGAGTAGAAGACAGTTATGTGTTATAATTTAAAGTACTTCACATTCAATTTCTCTTGCATACTCATACATACACAGCAGATCATGATGTTTTATGAAATAGGTTGGATTTAATGACTTATTTCTCCTGGTACTTTTATACTTGAATGAAATATTCCCAGACACTGAATGACAGATATATCAGCTATATTTTTTTAAATGTCAGAGGAAATAGCTTTATTATTTTTTTTTTTTACATGCTATGCCCTAATTTCTTATATAATTTTGGTAAGCTCCATAGCATAGGAATCAAGACTCTTTCACATTCAGTAATTGAGCCCCTTATTTCTCACACACTGACACTTCAATGTTGTTTGATCCTAGCATCTTGATTGTGATCTCAAAATTTGCTCTGAACTGTTTATTAAATCAAAGGGACTATTAAACTCAAAGGGACTTTTTCTTTTGACTGTAACTCCTCTTAATGTATCAGTAGGTGTATTAATTTTCCGAGTACATCCATGTCATCTCCCCAGACAAAAAACCTTGCAGAAGAAATTTAACCTTCACTTGATATTGTTCTTTTTGCTTAAAATTGATAGATTCTATTAAGAATATGTGGGACATGAGTATGAAAATATTTTAGCTAAGAAATGTCAAGCTACAAATCTAAGATGAATATTCAGCATTAAAAATGTGAAATAATATATATACAATTTATAGTTTGTAGAAGAAATACTGCCCTCCCTTGAGAGGAAAAACTATTACCATTGCTTCAAAACAGAGCTGGCATCAATAACCAGTAGCTTACACTGCATATTTGCACTACCTTTTTTAGTATGCTATAAACAGAAATAACTATTCCATATTTAATAGTTACAAATTAAATTTCAAATCCAGATTTATTTTCCCCTGTAAGCACATATTTAAGGTAAGAGGAATGAACACTCATAACCAGAATGCACAAAAAAAATCCTTTATTGTCACAAAATTAAACATGATGTTGCTTTAAATAGAAGTACACATTTCTCACAAACTGGACTCAGGGGAAATAGTATTATGACTTTGCTTTCAAAGCACTCTATGTGGTAATGGCCAAACACTGAGGTACAAAACCCTGAGAGCAAGAGGATGGATAAGTTGTGAAAGTAATTTGGAGATTCCACCAGCAATCCTCTTTCCCTAACTAAATTTCATATTAATCCTTCTGAACTACTGTGTCTATTTTTCAAAATATTAAAGTTCTTATGAAGTTATGCAAGGCTCGGACACATCAGCAGCTGCAAAGAGGGTGGCTGCAAATATCTGCCAGAGAATCTTTACACATACTGCCATGTGTTTCTTCCATGTTGCCGAGTTGGAAAATTGTTGTACCAGTGCCTGAAAACTGGCAACCTTCAATGGAGTTCTCAGCCATCCTAAAATGCAAAAAAAGCCTCGTGCTCAATATCTTTAAAAATTGCACCACAATTTATGTAGTGAATTAAGATATTGTAGTCTTAGCTTCAGCACTGTCCAGCTCCAGCTCCATTTTATTAAAGGAGTAAACTCCTGCTCACTGTGAAAAATGGCAGCAGAACATCATTCTGATTTTACATGTTTTTAGGCAGTCTGATTTGAAAGTGTTGGTTTGGCGCTTCACTTTCCATTTTTTATCTATGAATCGCACTGGACTTGCAAATTACCTGGTACTCACATGTTGACATTTGTTCTTCAAAATGTTTAAACTACTAAGACACTGATGAAGGATACTGCAGAAAAAACTGCTAATAGTATCATGTTAACACTGCAAAAACTCAGAATGCATTCACAAGGACAAAAAATGTAGTCAGAAGCAAAAGGTACACTGAGACAACTATTTTCTCTAAAATTGCACCATCCACAGGGACTGCTATGGGTGTTCATGGGGCAAAGAAGGAAGGATCAGGATGCACAAGATGTGTATTTTATGTTTAAAACCACTGCATATTGACCCCTACATCTTTGCTTTATATAACAGTGTTTAACTGGTAACGGAGAACATGGGAAAGAGAAGTGGGTACTGATCATCAAATTTTCTTTTTTTATATTTCCTGAGAAAAAAAATAAGTGGACTACAACAGTATGGAATGTGTGGATCATGAGCTATATATAATAATAAGAAAAAATTACCTGCAGCTAGAACATGGACCTAGGAGCACAAAAATGATCACCTCATCCTACAGAAAAAGTAAAGTTTTTTTGCCAGTTTGGAACTAAAATAATGAAATTTTGTGGTTTGAGGGGTTTTCTCTTTTATTTGGGAGGGAAGGAGACTGAGAGGGAGAATGTAAGATAATGGAGGTACCCTTCTCCTTTACACTATTTTGAAGTATTGGTCCTTCAGGACATATCCAGTTGTTGTGGTACTATGGGACCAGCCTGCTGTCATACTGTATCTTGAGTGGCTTCAGCCTGAGTGACTGAAATCAGGGGATTTAGAATCAATTAAAGTGCATGTGTTGTACAGTCTTCAGAAAATGGCTTTGAACATTCTCTTTATTGCTCTAATTAATATGCAGTTAGTTATGAGAATATATCAGAGCCCTTCCCTACTCTACCTCTTTCTCTGCTATAGGTGTTCCTAGCACCTTACCTACACCCTGAATACTGATAAGACCATTCAGATCTAAGGAGAAAAATATGAAAAGGTCATTATAAAAAACCTAGGTGCAACAGATGCTTTCCAAATTGATACTACAATTTCAAATTAAAAATTACTACAATTTCAAATAAAAAATTATTACTAATAAATTTTATCATTATAAACAGCAAACACTGAATCTGAGAGCAGATCTTATCATGCTCTTACTTTGCCTCCAACCACATCTATTGTAGCTCTTTCTAGTCAGAGTTTCTAATGTGACAAACCCTCACCATTTGTCACAAGCCTCACGAATCTGAGGTCTTAAAGTTCACATCCTGAATGTGTGTGATGGCTCTTAAATATGATTCTATCTTAAAAACTTAGGTAAAAATTAACAGAACTTAAAGGCACCAAAAAACTGCTGTAGGCACTCTCAGCCATCAAAGAGCCTTTCTAAGAAGCTGTAATTAATTTGGAGTGAAGCAGCATGAGAGGAAAAGCGTGGAAGGCTTGATTGGGTTCACCATGGCACTGAATTGTTGGGCAGAATTGGTGCTGTGTGGTGAGGAGCATGTTTGTGCTATTTAATGCAGTGGTTTAACAACAGAAACAGAAAGTGGCTTTTTGAGGACACCTTAAACCTGTAGATGCAGAGGATATTTTTGCACAGGGAAGTTGTCATAACTGTCTGGACTGGGGGGAAAGAGGAGAGGGAGTTGCTTTGTTTTCCACTGAAGTATAAGGGCTTTTGACATGTGTACATATATCTTTGCTTGGACTACTGACATGCCTACAGGTTCAGGCTGTACATCAAAGTTTGGACTGCATAGAAGCTTTTCTAAGTTCTGTCTTTCCTAACTAAAAGTGCAAAAGACAGCCAGATAGGACCCTACTAAATCTCAGAAGTCCAGGAGAAAAGCATTATAAGTGTTTGGTAATAGTTACATGTTCTCAAACTCTTTGAAGTGACGAGTATTCTTTTACTGTATTTTAATGTGCTACTTTGGCAATGGAAACAGGTTTGGTAAGCAGCAAGGATCTGATTTCTGACTTTCCATAATAGCCAGAAAATAATCTGCCTTTTACTTACTCCCTGTTTGCAGACTGTCATCTTTGCCTCCCAGTGTCAGCCCCAGGAGCAGTGCGAAGGATGCACACTGGGCTGGTTTATGTGCTGTACTGTGCTTATCAGGCTTTTTCAAATGTTCCCTAAACTGCTTTCGTTCCTGCCTCTCTACAGCTATCTGCTGCGCTGAATGTGCACATAGCTTGATGATGGATATGTGTTGAAGGCACTGAGTCTCTATTCAAGAAAAGTATCACCTATTTCTTTTCTAATATGTTTGCCTGTTTCATACTGCAGTGTATTTACCTTCTTTGTTAGCAAGGATTTGTTTACCAGTGTAAGACAGAGTTTTGACTAATTTATTTATGTTACTAATATATTTTTTTATATTTTACTAATATTAATTAATCAGTGTTAAGAATTGATAAAGAGTTGCTTTCTGTGGTCTCTTTCTTCAAATTGTACATGTTTTTTTTACTTTGAGGAAAGAGGGACTATAAGGTCTTTTCTGTATAATTTTCGATTCTTTGATGCCCAAAATCTCTCAGCATACATAAACTCTGTGGATTTAGTATGTTTCTTAGTTTTGTAAATCCCATTATTTTATCAAACATTCACACTCACTCGCAGTTTTTTTCTGATATTTATCTTGATCTTGTGTCTTATCAGGGCCTATGCCTGTTGCCAGTACCCAAAATTTCAAAATTGAATTTTCAATCTTAAGTCCATCATTGCTTTATTATTTCAGCTCCTTTATATCCTCTCACAACCTCTGTTCTGTAGTCACTCTTTTAAAAAAAAATTGCTCCTGGGCTGTTATTTTTTCTTGAGTTTTGCTCAGTCATCCTTTACAAGGCCAAAAGATTTCAACTCTGATGGGCCTTTCAACTTCTTTGTTTTATTCTGGGTGAATTCCCTGCTTACCTTACATCTGTGCTTTACAGTGTAACCTTCAGCCAAGAAGTTGGATCCTTCTCTTACAGTTTGCATTTAACATTAGAAGGTCTCCAACCTGCTGATTGTTGGATAGCCAGACTTATTACCAAGGGAAGGATTAGTTTGTTTCATGCCTTGTGTAATGCCCTGTTTCATACAGCAGTTACAGAGCAATTACAGACACCCAACAGAGCACTTCTTATCAGACAACATCATAGAACTACTTCCCAGGGACTAATGCCAGAGTCTTGGAAAAGTTATTCAAAAAGCTATGAACAAAGGGTAAGATACTGATCTTGGCTCATCAGACCCATCTGAGAGGTTTCACTGTTGGACAGATTTCAAGGTGGGCATAAAGAAGCCTCCCTGCCTGCAGGACTTTTGCTGCCTGGCTTCTCTTCCTGGCCAGGTCCCCACAAGTCACTGCTGGCTGTCTGAGGGTGCTCCCTGAGCAGCTGCCACCGTCTGATGAGCTCTGCCTGCAGTGCTGCTCCCCTGCACTGGGGCAGTGCTGCAAACAAAAGGTGTAATATTGGCAAGTGCTGCCCAGAACTCTTCTGTGAGACAAGATACCTCTTTTGGGAGTCCTTGAAGTTGTAATGCCTTAAAACCAGCACGAGTTTGTGCTTTTTCTTGGGCATTTGGTCGGGTTTTTTTGGCAGGGGTAGGATTTAGTGGAGGGGTTTGTGTGTGTGACTTTTTGGGTTTGTTTTTTTAATACCAGGAATCTGTGGTCTTTTCAAGAACATCAAAGGTGTTAGGGTCAGTTATTTGACATGGATGTCCTGTAGGAATTTGCTGGTTTGTACCACAGAGTTAACCTGCCCTCATCCCTTTTAAAATCTCTTGCCATCTCTGACCCTCTGAGGAATCTTTTCCTTTGAATGACAGGTCTCTCATAAATCCTCTGCATCAAATTCCAATTTTATTTCCTAAGCATCAGTGAGTATTAAGATGTTGTTCTTTGTGACAATGAGTGTGGGAAAATTAAAATATTAAATTAATTATACCAGAGGTAGAAAGTCTGAAGTTTAACCTTATTACTGTACTGTAGGAATATACAAAAAAGCAACTTATCAGCCACTCATCATTACATCTTATACCTTTAAAGTTACATGACTACTGTTTGTTTGGCTGAGAAACTGGCATGGCATCTTTGTAACTTCAATTTATACTAATTCTGATTCTTAATTAACAATTAGAGGTGTAAGTTTAATTCAACAAAATGGTAATGCAATTCCATTTGAAATATGCCAATGTGATAAGTAAAATTGGCCTTTTCTTCCGTGCTAGTCTGACCACTATCCACTCTTTACATCTTAATAGGAACACAATTTTCATTCATGTCTCTTTAGAAGTATCCTTAGAATGTACCTGGCTTTATGGACTAAACATATTGAAGACCTTTATGAAACCATAATTCAGTGACTTTTATGTGGATGGTTTGAGCATGATATTTTTCAAAGATACTATAAAATATAAGTGTGTAAGCTACAGCTGTAGAAGGTTTATTTAGCTCAGAAATTTATTAGTGTGTTTACGCTGTATATATTACTGTACTACTACATATTTGCAGTCATATTATCATCAGGCAATTTTCTATCTTGAATTATCAGAAAAGGGAATTAGGAAATGTAATGCTAGCCTTAGGGAAGCAAACTTTTTTCCAAACTCCTATCTGTTAGTATCACCTGCCAATGATTTAAGGATGTTTATAGTTTATGCTAACATTTAACTTTCCTTTTTATCCATTATAGTCTGTAGACTTCTGGTAGAAGCCTGCAGCCAATTGCTGTTACTCTGCAGCTCCTATCTTTACTCGCCAAATAGCTGTTTTCTTTTTTATTCCTTTTTTTATTCCTGTAAGGTAGTAAATGTTGTCTGTTATAAAACTGCAATCTCATTAGAAAAGGTTCACACAAATAAATTCACTGCTGAGATTAGGACTTTAAAATGTTAATGTCTTTGTCTTTCTTTGTGCTAACATATATTTTTGTATTGATGCTTAGAAAGAAACCTTTAAACTCTTTCATTGCCCAAAGAGGTGCTCCAACAGCAGGGCAGCATTTCTGGACAGTCTGTGGGATCATGGGTTTTTTGGCAATACCTCATTTAGGAGTTCTTAGTGCATCTCACTGATAAAAATAGATCCACAGTTTGAGTAAAATGAAAGTGAACAGAATTTTTAGATGCCTATGAGATTCTTAATGCTCTTTATCAGCAAGTAGAACTGCTGCAATATTTATGTGACTTTGGGTCTGTGCTCCTTTTCATACTTAGTTGTCTGTTCCTTGTATGGAAAGAGATCACTGGAGCTCAACTTGCAGCTCTGTTACAAAGTGTTGTATTTTACCCCCTCTTACCCTTTCTTGCTTTCTCCAGTTGGCAACAGACATTTTCCATGGTTAGACGTGGGAGGTGTTCTGCATGTCCATCCCTGTATGCTCATGGGAACTGACTGCCCTCTCCTACCTGATTCTGATAAAGCCCAGTAATGGCAGTGCAAATGTTATTTAGTC
Source organism: Lanius collurio (assembly GCA_020086605.1). Taxonomy (NCBI): domain Eukaryota; kingdom Metazoa; phylum Chordata; class Aves; order Passeriformes; family Laniidae; genus Lanius; species Lanius collurio. The sequence continues at coordinate 18,662,761 of JACBWW010000010.1, forward strand.
TGGGAACTAAGTTATTTAGTCTGTTACTCAGTCTGGCAATGGGGCATAGAGTAAAAGTGCAGCAGAAAAGTTTCATGCCCTATAAAGGGTTATCCTGTGCTGGGATAACTGTCCTTCCCCACACAGTCTTTAGTTTCATGTCATAGTTAATTTGGGATTCTTCTGAATCAAATGTCACTTCTAGGGCACAGCTCTAAATCTATTCAATTGCACCTGATTGATCTCAGTCTAACATAAACCTAAAGTAATTGCTTTAATAAAATTGTAATAAAATTAAGGCTTACAATTGTTTTTATGCAGGAAACTTTTCCAAAATTTTAAGCATTATTCACACTCAGAAATGTGCTCTCATTGTCTCCTGAACTCTGCTTAGGCATATCTCACGTGTGTGGGTAGAAGTAGCTGAACTATTTCCTTTCATTTAATATTAAAGAGGACACTTTTCCTGTTCAACCACTGGACATGTGCCAAGTATTTTTAAATGTCTATTATTTTATAAATTATACTATAAATCAGAATTAAGGTATTATGAAGAGGACTTTTGATGATAGTATTACTTCTAAAATTCGATGCTCAGGATTAATAGAATTAGTCATTGCTTGATTGGATTTGCATACATTGATACTGGATTCTATTAAGCAATGGGTCTTATATGCACTGGATAATTAATTTGTCTGTTTTTAAAAATACATAGGCCATACTGAGTGCAGATTTGCATTTATGATGGTAGGTAGCTAACTCTCATTTTACTGAAGGAAAATCACCAGCCTAATTGCAGATATTCCAAAATGGTTAGAATTATACTATTGTTGTTGTTTAGAATTATTTATTACATAAGCCAGTCTGTATAGGAATACCTTACACTGGTCTGATTGTCATCACAGTATGATTGCCCTTCAAACAATTTCTGAAGCAGTTCACCTTATATGGCCTTTAGTTGTGAGTATGGTTAGGCTGCAATAGTTTTTCTATATTGTCAGCATTAGTGATATTCTTAAATATGGAGATATAATTCAGCTGTTACAAGTTTGTGTGCCAGTAAGCCTTAACATGTTTGAATTGTACTCTTCACAGTGATTGATCTTTGTGTTGGGATTGGTCCTTATCTAATAGGAATTAACAGGAAAAGTGGTACCCTTTTTTGAATCCCAATATATTTTTAAAAATCAAGACTTAAAAATCAATTTAAAAATTGGTGTTCTGTTATACTTACTCTGACCACTTACTCTGACCACTTACTATACCACCTCTCCTTGTTGCAGTTTTCAGTCACCAACAGAAGTATTTCCCCACAAATACCTTGAAAAAACAAAATCCTGGGTTTGTACGTGATTCCTTTTATTTTTTTCTGCGAGGAGCATGTGGGAAGAAATAGTTCTATTCCAAAAAACACTTGTGTGTTATGCTGAAACCTTGAGGAACCTCTTTGCTTTTCAGTTCAGCGTGTAATCCAGCTATAAGTTATCACAAGGGTTGTGAGAGGCCGCTGTGGAATGGCATGAAGTTGGAATTAGAAGGGGAATTGGATGGAGAATAAGAAGCCCCAGGGTTTTTATTCTTGGTTGGACTCTAAACCTGCTATATAACCTTGAGCAGATCAGATTAACCTGACTTTCCAAAGCATTTGCACTCCTGAACTGGGTCTATACATTGATCAGTTGCAATTTCCTGTAAGGTGAGAATGGTGCCTTAATAAGGTGGAGGCAATTCATTAACACACAGTGCTGCAGAACTCTCCAGTTGAAAGCATCACAGGCAGTGGGAAGTATTATTAGGAACTAATAATGTTATAAATTATTAATAATAATATATTTAGGTTTACGCTACGATTTTGTGCTTTACCCCAAAGCAGGATAAATCATAAGCTGCTTAGAAGATTTTTAGTGTAGAGTGCAGCAGTTAAGGGTCTTCAGTACATTTCTGTAATATTAAAATGATTTTTCAGCCAGCATAGCATCTTCTCCAGTCTAGTTTAATGTTTAAAAAAAGTAAAACAAACAGCAGACCACAATATTATTTACTTAATTAGTCCTTTCTGCAGCATGAATTTATTTCTGAAGTTCATTTCTGCTTAATAAGTATCATATCTGTTGATGTTCCTTGTGTTACTGAACAGCACCAACACTACCAAATAATAGGGAAAAGTGGTAATAAGGCACTGTAATTCTGATCATGTGTCGTGGGATTAATTTCATAAGAATACTTTCAGATTCTTCATTGGTGCAGTACACCAGTGTAAAATATATTGTTTTCATTATAAAAAGCAGTTAATATCTTCTAAAAATGTACATTTAATTGCATAAAGGCATAAAAGCAACAATACAAAAATTATTCAAATAACATTCCAATTATATATGATAAATCTTCTTTAAAACCTTTACATTTATCTAGCAATTATAGCCTAACCACAGGATCTAATATCTTAGAGCTTCACTGAAGTTAATCAAATATCTTAGTCCAAAGCTGGAATGTTGCTCTGATAGAGCTGCTCCCAATGGCAATTTTGATCTATTTAGGCACCAGTTTTATGGCACATTCTGAATTTGAATTTTTCTGTAGTTTTTCTTGGGTAAGGTTTTTTTTCTAGCAATGATTCTAAGAAATTTGCAAAAAACTAATTAATTTGAAAGTTAATAACTATGTTTAATTCTTTTTCAAACAATACTTCAGTCCATAGAAAATGCAGACTCCCTTCTGCTACTTGGTATCTGAGTGTGTCTGAGATGGTAAAATTAAGCAGCTCTCACTCACATCAGAAGTGAACCTGAGAATATTTTGGAAGACCAATCTTTCCTCAGTGATAAGTACGACTTTCTCATTCAGCTTACAGTCTTCTTTGGGTTTCAGTATTTGTACTTGATTCCTAGGTGCATGAAACTAGAAAACTCAGTTAGTTAGGGATGAAATAATGTTAATGTGTTTGAATTTTTTACACAAAAAGTGAATTTGAGAATTTTTTTACCTCTGACCAGATCTAGGAAGAGCACATCTCTGTCTAAACTACTGCAGAGTCCCACTATCAAATACTTCTGTTTCTTTTTTACTCTGGTTTTAGTTTATTTCAGATAAATTCCTGCTTTTTCCCCTCTTCCTTTCTATTTTTTCAATTTAAGCTATTAACCTAGTTAGTCTCAAGAACACTTATTCTCAAAAAATCTAAAAATAGCCTTCTTTCTCGTTAAAGAAAGTTGCCTAAAATGCCTGTCAAGAATCATTTAATGTAACTGTTTCAAAATGGGATAGTTCCAGAATTTAAATCAGATAATGGACTGTATGTCTCCACCTTGGTATTTATAAGTAGTGCCTTGCTTGGCAAACATTCAGGCTGGTCTTGCCTCAGTTCGAAGTACTTGTAATCTAATGCATAGATGTGTAAGTGCATTTATAATGTATACATGCTGTATTAGCACAAAAGATGTAAGTTGAGAAAAACGGTAAGGTTTTACAAAAAAAAATTCCTCAGCCTTCTTGAAAGAAGTTTAATTTAACAATGGAGATGAATAGAATGTAAACTAACTCTGGGATTTCAGAACAGGTTAAAGGGAAGATTAACTGCTCCCCTGGCCCCCACTCCCAAATCCCAGCCTGCTGGCATCACAGGTCTGGAAAGCTGCCATACTGTTATATGTTTCTACTTCCAAAACAATCTTATCCATAGCTGTGCCTTTCCTCAGACTGAACTTATCAGGAACCTTGTGATTCCTGAAAACTTTGGCTTGAAGTTATCAAAGCAGAGTTCCTTCCTTGAAAGCTGGCATTCCAGGAATCATCTGGGCTGTATCACTTCAAATTTCATGCTGTGCATCCTACAGAGCTTTCCAAAACCCACATTAGTGGCCATTATAGCAGAATGCATTTTAATTCTTCAGCAGCACTAAACTTGCCATCCAAAGGAATAGTAACAATACAAGGTTTTGGTATAAACATACCTGTTCTGTCCTCCTGTAATTGCCACAGAAATTCCTGCATTCCTTGCTCTTGGGAACTTCACTTCCATGTGAGGTTTTTAGTAAAGAAATTGTGATCTTTAAAATGAAACCTTCTTTCAAGTTTTTAAAGGAGAACAGTATTCCAGTCTGTCATTTCAAAGTCAATTTGTACTTACACTTTTTCCAATATTTAGTAATTGTATACTCACTTTTCCTTGTTGAAACTGTTCTCTTTTTGAAGAAGCAGTTATCCTTTAAGTCTTGCTTGGACATAACAGGGAATCATCTCCGTAGATTTCCTCACTAAAGGTCATCTTTTATTTTTTGAATTATAATTTTAGGGTTAATATTTGCTATATATCTGTGAGTTTAGTGCTCATTGAGGTTGACAAGGGTCATTCCCCAGATATCCAAGAAGTTGGAGAAGTGTTAAGAGGTGTTGGTATAAGAAAAGAGTTGAACAGAGAAGGTCAGCAGCAGTGCCAGCAGAAGGTCTCTCTGACACAGTGTGCACCTGAGACAGAACTGAACACACGAGTTTCTACTTCTGTGTCTACATTAGACTCAAATGCTCTACACACACTCTTC
>JACBWW010000010.1:18667335-18774616 GCA_020086605.1 Lanius collurio
ATATATATATATATATACATATATATATATATATATATATATATATATATATATATATATATATATATATATATAATGATGCTTCTGCATAAACCTTAGATTCACCTGCACCTCTGCTGTTGGTGAGTCTCATTCCTTCATGAATCACAGAGAAGGTTTCAATGAGATTTAGAAAACAGATCTAATGAATCTGCTGCATTGCCTAGAATGTTATCAAAAATTTAAAATCTTTAAGCCTGTAAAGTAAGACTCAAAGTAAACAGTTTTTAAATAGAAATATTGAATGCTCCTCAAGGCCATGACAAATGGGAATTGGCTGTATTTTCTAAGAGGTGAATTACTGTGACCAATATATTTAGAAAAAAAAAGAGACAGCGAACACTGAAGAAAGAGCTAAGTAACATTTCTGAGACTAATTTAAAATATTAGCCATAATTCAAAACTATTCAAGAAAAGGTTGTTGTTTTTTAAATGACTGCTGCTTCACTGTACGAAATAACTTGTTTCTGCATGCTACATTGAAAACAAAATAAATTAAGAATGTAGATCTGTCCCACAAATCTTAAAATCCTATAATTGGTCAGAAATCAAGTGAAACTCAAGAATCCTCTCAATGGGAATTTGTTCTGTAGGATTTTCATACTTAACAATAGGCAACCCAAGCACAGTGGCTCTAGAGCAGATGTTGCATTTTTTATCACTGCTGTTGTGATGGCAGATCTGTAATCAATGTTTCAAATATGACATACAAGAGTTACCCAAGAGATTTCACATGTTAGTAACAAAATAACACTTACAGAGATGTTTTCTTTCACTTACATGTGCACACGCACATACCTGTGAGTCTGAAGTTTTCACAAATTTTAAAGATATTTAACATTTACCACTTCTTAAAATAACCACATGCAATGTGGAATAAGTGAAAGAAGCTATTTGGGTTCTACTTGAAGCCAAATAACTTCTGTTTTCTTGCAGAAATCTCTGAGTGACCAGAAAACATCTGGGTATCTCTTATACAGAGCTTTGGAAGAACTGCAGAATGCTATCTGAAGATCTGATTTTGCCAAGATTTTTCCAACACTCATATGACTATGCATCACAACCCTTGGACAGTTGCAGAGAATCCATCCACCCTGAATCATTTATTTTTTCCCAGACTATCCAACTTAGCCACTTAACTCTTCCTTTGACACAGTTAGTTTTCTGCTCTAAAAGTCTCAGATTCCAAAACTTTGCCTATATCTGTGTTATCTTTTCTGTGTCAAAGCAAACAGAATTTTTTTGTATGATCCATAGTTCACTAGAACCCAAATGGTGGCACCATCATCCACGTCTGTAATTTATGTAAGAATATACTATTCTAGCAGGGAATTTGAGGAAAGGTGTTGACACTCAAATATTCTTTGGAGTTATTATTATCATACTGGGAATATAAGAAGAGAAGTATATGGTATATATGGAAGATAATTAGGAAAATCAAAGCAAGCAACAAATGGTCAGGAATTTAAATCAGGTAAAAAAATCTAATCTGCTTAGAGGAAATAAAATCAGTTGAAAGAAATCCTCATCCCTCATTGGTTGCTCATGGTAAGGTGAAAAAGCCCCAACACATGGGACTCTTTCGTCCTTCTGCAATAAAGTCAGGAAAAACAAATAACTTCCATATACATTTTTTACTGGCATCACAAATTAAATATGCAAATTGAATTGTGAGTTGAATTTTCAACTGATGATGAGTTTAGAAACACTGACTTGTCTTATTTTATTTTGTAGATGCTTCAGAATCTTGCTGTGTGCTTACCACGGGTTCTGCCAACCACCTCAAGAGGGGACTCACCTATTCTTTCTTTAATCGATCAAAACATTATCTTGAAATAATTATTCCTCTCCACATGGCCTTCCTACTTGTGTCAGCTTATCTTCTGCTGACTCATGCTCAGGGTGCTCCTGTTGAGAATGGGGCACTGTTGGATACACTGAAGTTGCAAGTGGGATTATTCAGCAATAAAAGTGAGCACTACTCAGCACAGGTGAGACCTCCTGGCACGAGCCGACAAATACCTCAGACAATCATCATAGGAGTCCGTAAAGGAGGGACAAGGGCTTTGCTGGAAATGTTGGATATTCATCCTAATATTGTGGTAGCAGCTACAGAAGTCCACTTCTTTGACTGGGATGAAAATTACGTAAAAGGAATAGACTGGTATAGAAATCTGATGCCATTTTCTTATGGAAATCAAATTACAATTGAGAAAACACCAGGCTATTTTACATCACCACAGGCTCCAGGAAGAATTCATGACATGAATAGTTCCATTAAACTGCTTCTCATTCTAAGGGATCCCACTGAGAGAGTTATATCTGACTATACCCAAGTATATTACAACAGAGTAGAAAGCCACAAGCCTGTTCAGCTCTTTGAAGATATTGTTATTAAGAATGGAGTGCTTAATACCAAATACAAAGCTATTCAGAGAAGTCTATATGATGTTCATATGGAAAAGTGGCTTAAGCATTTCAGTTTGGATCAGATTCACATAGTGGATGGCAATACTTTAATCAAGGACCCTCTTCCTGAATTACAAAAAGTTGAAAGATTTCTAAATCTTCCTTCCCGAATTATGTCATCTAATTTTTATTTTAACCAAACAAAGGGATTCTACTGCATCAGAAGTGATGGGAGGGAGAGATGTTTACATGAATCCAAAGGGCGTCCCCATCCTCTTGTTAACAGCACTGTTTTGGAGCAACTATATTCTTACTTCAGAGAGCACAATGCAAAATTTTACAAGATGGTTAATCATTCCTTTGACTGGCATTAACCCATTTGGAGTCAATGTTTCTTAAAAAGGGCCTGAGACAAGCTTTCAGACACATCTTTCTAAACTGTAAAGACTCTTATTGTGAGAATTAACATACTGGTTATATGCTTCATTGGAATAGCACATCTGTTGACTCATTGAAATGGTACTCTCCATGTTGGGAAAAATAAGTTTTATGTATTTGTATGATTACTGGGAGTCATGTTCTGACCTTTCTCTCATCATGCAAGTACATTAACTTCAGCAGACTGAGCAAAGACATATCTCTATTTCTGCTGCTTTGGAAAAATGCATCTAACTGTAAAAAAATGTAAATATTGGAAATGGTATTATTCTAACTGTTCTGTATTTTTTGTTGTTAGTATTTTTTATATCCCAGGATAGTGGTGTTGATTTATAGAATTTTGCATAAAATAAGTTTAAATTGTATGTTAAAATAGGGGCATACATAGTAGCTCAAATAAATAAATAATCCTCTTTAATGTGCTGAAGTATTTAATTAAAAATAGAAGGAATCTATTTCACCTGTAATTTTGAATAGGTAAACGAGAAGTTGCCTGTCTATATAACATTAATATTATGTTGCAGTGGCCCCCCCTGGGCCCCCGCCCCTCTGGGCCAGATCCCTGCCATGTGACTGAGCCAAGTCTATCTCAGGTTCAAGCCGCCCGGGCTCTGATCTGGTTGGTTGTTTGTCCCGTCTCCGCCCCTGGTATCACCTTTCCCCTGTCTCTGATAAAGCCAGCAGGGGGGAAAGCCCCGCCCTCTTACCTCGCCGACTCTGCCCAGGTCGGGTGCTCTGTCCCCATCCAGGACAGAGGGAATAAATGACTTAACATCAAGGAGGTATGAGCTGTATTTCTGTTCTCAACTTCTGCTCTGGGGACAGCTGCCATTAACACTGCCTTAGGTGGGGCTGCTCAGTCGAAGGAATATTAGGCTGGTTGTGGATGGTCTAAGGTATTCCAAGACTTAGGAAGCAAGCTTGCCACAGAATTAAGCAGTGGACAGCTGATAACCCCCCACAATATTAAACCACAATTACTATCTTGGATTTGCAAAAAAAAATCTCCAAAGTAAGAATATGAATTTTTTGAAGAATGTTAAAAAGAGAGTTCTGAATGTAAAGAAATTAAAATATCCTAGGAACACTGATATTCTATACACTAAAAAATATCAATGCCAAAAAATTATAATATGAGCAGCTGTAAAAATATTTGATTATACAAATTATGTCACTTTGCTCTTGAATGGAAAAGCTGTTACTACTACCACATGAATTACGTTTGTTCTCTGTGACCAGTTATTCTGTTGCTCTTCTGACTTTGGTTTATATATCTCCATTGGCACAATGATTCTTGTTAAAAAAGAAAATTATTATTTGGTTGCCCCAAAAGCATGATGTAGTTTTATTTTGCCATTTCTGATGTAGGGCATGGGATAGTCTAGACATTAAAATAACCTCTTTTTTTTATTACATATCTCAGACACAATTTCAGTACACTCAGTATGACATACTCAGGATATCTGACAGAACCATAACCATTTATCGCCCTACCTCAGATTTTATTTTCAATTTTTTTAAACAGTATTGTGCTGATCTTTTCTGCTTTTTCATGTAAATATTTTATTATATATCAATACCAAAGAAGAAAATCTGAGCATCAAACCCCACTGAACACTGATGAGGGTCCTGCATCTGTATCCTTCTAAGTCACCGCTCATCCTAAAGGAGTGTACGTTCCTACCAAGGGATTCTTCCACTTCCAGGCTAAAAGGTATGTATTGCAGGGCTGATTTTTAGGCTTTTACTACTTTATGAGTGGGCTACTTAGGCAGATAGCAGTATTCCTCTGAAGCTGGATAGAATGGAACTCAGATGATGTGGAAATAGCCTTCATCAAATATTCTCTCAATAAATGTAAAATGTTAAAAATAATGTAATAATACTTATTCTTTATCTGTTCTACAGCTTGCATATGTATCTATGAAAGAAATATACTGTGAGAAAATTATTTTCATTAGCATAGAATTAATCTCTGAAATTACCTTTCTGAAGTAGGTTTGTTTAGTACATCTCTGATTGCTATAGATGGCTCAAATTTTCTTTTACTTCTGCCACTTTTTCTGAGATTGTGGCTTTTAATTATTAATATTGATCTGATATAGATACCGTGAAGTACAATGTCGATGAGAATCTGTGGAAATACAAAGGTATTTGTTTCAAATTAATCAAAGGACAGGATGTTTATATTAGTCTTCTACCATGTCTACAAGGACACTGGATAGGCAAACTGTAACAATTAGTTGTGCAGTCTAATAGTATCTTCTTTGTCTTTTGTCAAGTAAAAACCTAAACCAGAAAATTTCTGAACTCTGAACTAACAGTGTGATTCTACATCAGAATAACTTTTTCTATTTTGTGGGCACAGCACTTTTGTGTGATAACAGAACACCCAAATCCAGATTCCCAATACTGTCTAGCATGGCTGGTACTTTCTGACCAATCCAATCTCAGTGATAAACAAAACTCCTTCCAGTCCGCTAATTTCAGAAATACATTATCAAAGGGAGCAACAAAAGTACAGCTTGTATCAGACAGAAATATATAACTTTCTGTTTCTTATACATTCCCAAACTCTCTTTTTACTCTTTTCTTATTTTTTTTTCTTACAAGAAGCAAATTTGAAAACTATGTATATTTTAAAAAAAGTTTCAGGTAGATACTGGTAATTGAAGAATTCAGATGTCTATGTGCTGCATTAAATTTCATAGCCTTCCAAGATAAAGGGAGAAAATTCTAAGGTCTTTCTATATTTATGCTTGTGGGTACCACGTCTTTCTCTTTTCTCTCTTCTCTGAAGTTTTCAGCTAATCTTTAAATGACCTGAATGCAGGAGCACCAGTTAGAAGAAGCTGTATGCATCTTTGAAAATGCGAGTCCCTTTCTGGAATTTACATTTCAAGGAGAGTTGAGCTGTATGGATTAGTGATGCTTATATCTGTTTGATTTGTTATCACTCCTCATTCCTGTTCAGCATTTTGGGGAAGAACAGAGTTGATGGAATGAATTTAATTACTATTTTGGAGTTTACTAATATCATGAGAAGTACATTAACCATAATATAATCTGGGTGAGGTGGTCAATTTGAGTTGGTTTTATGTAAATCAAGGTTCTCATCAAAAATTTGGTTTTGATAAATGACCAAAAATCATACAACTTAACCTCTGAGTAACAGAGGTTAGACTGTAATTTTACGTTGCAGACTTTCAATCAGTTTCTCATTTTTTTGGTCAGAAAAATACTCTTTCATGCCATCCTGACTTTTTCCATTCTTAAAGTCTTTAAGAAAACCCTCCTTCCCTCATGCTTAGGAGAAAAATCAGATAATCTTAACAGAAAATCCACTTAAGTCATACTTGAATAATACTGAAACAAAAAGTACTCACTTTTTGACACTTGGAATTCAAAACTGGTCAATTTTTTGGGAAGACTGGTAGGCTTGCAGTCAGTATAAAGATCTTATTAATAAGACAGTTCTCATTTTAAGCAATTACATATATGTCATGAATTTACACAACTGATAGTAAACCAGAAATTACTTTTCTCTAAATTGTTTATCAGAGGAGTTTAATCTCATTCTCTGATACTCAAGAGTTGCTTGCAAAAGTAAATTTCATGTGGGAAGGTCACTTGAAGAAGTCATGATGTTGTTTCAAAGGTTTTGGGGAGCACCTGGAACAGATGATATAAATATATGTGCAAAACTACTGCAGAATTTATGATGATTTGACCAGTTCTTTGCTGTTGTTTTACATTCCACAAATACTAAGCTTTCACTTTAAATACTGTTCCTTTCCTTTTCTGGTAAAAATGCCATAGTTATACTTGCTTTGATCTAATGTTGCAGAGAATTAACCATATCAAGCAGCTGTAATTGGATCAGTTTAGCCATGATAAGCATCATACACTTAATATCCAGATGAGTCTAATATCACCTCTTCTGTTTTTGGTTTTGGGGATTTTTGTTGGTTTTTTTGTTTGTTTGTTTGTTTGTTTTGTTTTGTTTTGTTTTGTTTTAATTTGTGCTATATAGACTACCCATAGTACATAAAGGAAATTATTGGGAAACTTAAAAGCTAGGATTTTACCCCCAAAAGTCCTAGTACTAAACTAATGGGAAGGAAGCAAAGGAGTTCCTGCATTGCACTCTAACCCATTATTTTACCAGGAAAAGGGTTGGATTTTTCCATTGTATCCCCTGTATACAAGTGCTCCATATCCTTGGACTTTGGCCTCTGGTCTTTCACAATTTAGCCTTGAAGGCTAAATTTAGAGTTCCTCTTAAAGGGTACCTGTTAAACAGAAGCATTTTTTTATTGTGGAGGACTTTACAGAGGGCACACACATCTTTGCATGCTGCTCCACATCAGCTCCTCCACTGTCCTCTTGATACAAAATTGATAATCCTATGAAAATTATCTACTGGAAACCCATCAGATTGACTACTGTACTGAAGCATATACACATAAGGAGTTTTCTGTCTTCAGCACATTGAAAAAAAAGATTTAAAAATAAGTTTTTTTCTATCAAATTTGACTGCTTATTGCCTTTGTCAATTCAGATGCTTTCATGAATTGGGCAAAAATTCTGATATTTTATAACCCCTGTAATTTCTTGTTTAATCTGTGTGGTCAAAACTAAAAATATGATTTATCAGTTTACTCACACAGTTTACCTGAAAAAAGAAAGAGACTTACCCCTCAAAACTTTGATTCATAGTAAGAATTGCACAACATTTCCTTGTGGAGAAAGGAATATTTAAATTATTAAAGTAAGTAAAATACTCTTGTAGATTATTCTTGTCCATACTTGTGCATTGCATCTTCATTTCCTTCATAAGCTTGAATTTTGTCATAGATATGAACAGACACATTAGAAATAAAATCAGTAATAATTTGCCAAGCATATTAATCATTAGCAGCAGTTAATGAGCAATATTTAGTTACTGGCCTAATAGTTTCCACTGATTATTTCAAGTTTCAATGTGACTTACTAAATTGTTTTGCTATTTTCTAAAACTAATTTAAAAGTTAGAACCAACAGTGGCTAAAAAGACTGTAGTATCATTCTGTAATTACAGAGGAATTGTATTGTCTTGCCTTTAAGGTTAATTAACAGTGACATGAGCTTACTGCAATTCCTGAAAACATTCTGGAAGCCAAGACACTAACAAAACTGCAATGTATAAATTAGTCCTTGAAGGTGAATCTGCTACTTAGGGAAAATACAACAGAATAAAATAGACTAAAGAAAATAATAGTTTTCTGGGAAAATAGATGTGATGCAAAATGCAGGCTATCCTGTATTAGGCCATGTAACAGAGGTCTATTTTCTGATGCAGTATAGTTTTACACTTTTACATTGTATTTTCTTTCAGTGCCATTACAAAAACCTCTTAGGAAGTGTTTAAAAAGAATACCTTCATGTAAATTCTTAACCATAGTACAGTTTTTCTCTCAGAGGCCATTTCCCTAGTTTTATATTGTTTCCTCTGAGATAAAAAAGTAGTTTGAGTCACCCTGCAATAAAAGTAGTGAGTTATTATGCCAGAATTGAGAATATTACCTCAATTTATTGCAGTTCTCAGTGAAAAACCTTTCTATATAGGGACATATAATAGTTTAACAATCTCAGTATTTTCTCTCTCTTCTTTAGATAACACAACTATGTTCTAATTTTTCTCGTTCTGACAAATGTTGCACTAAACACATTGTCACTTTAAACCACTGCCTTAAAGATTTAAATCAATGGCAGTAATTAAAGGGAAGCACAAGTAATTGAGGATCCATTCCCTTTGCTACTAAGACTGGAAAAGGTTTTCTTTTTGATTCATCCTAAACTTTCTGTTAGGGATGTACCAGCCAAACTTGCAATAGGAAGAAATAAGGTAAAGGCGACTAGAACATGATAAAATTTGAGCTGAAGGTCCTCTTCTGATAAATATTTATTAACCCAATATGGCACAGTTACAATCAAAGTTATGATTGGCCTGGTAAGACAATGCACAGGACTAAGTAAAATGCTGTTTCAGGGATTTAGCTAGGTATTCCACATGTCTGAATGAATTTTATGATCATTAGGTTGTTAGGAATATACATGAATATACATTTTCAAAACACTCTATGTCACCTTATTAGAGAGTACTACAGTGCTGCAGGATAGGATGAGTATATTATGCCTATCCTTGGGGAAATTCTGTAGTGATACCCTGGTAAACTGCATGGGAAGTAACAACTGTCCTCACTAAACATTGGGCATTTTAAAATGCCTCATGGAAAATCAGCAGCACTAGATGCAACAGGTTTGCTGTTGATTTGACAAGGACTGTCAGCCTAGAAAAAAGCTGTGCAGCTGTCATGAGAAGATTGAAGATACCTTTTCTATACTCTGCCATGATACAAATCTACAATTCAAGGCAAGTGATGCAGATGGAACCCTGCAAACTGCAGGGTGGCAGTGCTGCCTCAAGTGAAGAAAGATTAAGGGCTCATAAACAACATATGCTGTAGTTACACTCATGCATCATACACAGCTTACAAAATACACCCAGTCTAAAAAAAACCAGGCAGAATCTACAGCTGTGCACTAAAGTTGCTGTTGAAGGCATGCCAAACCAGAGGTAACAGTTATATATGAGCTATCTGTAACTTATTTGTCGTATTAATTATATGTTTGCCAGACAACCAGTGTTTGTGTGAGCAAAGTTCTTTGTCAGGTGTACATAAGACAAAGGAATAAAACAGATGCACAGATTGTCTGGGGAAAAAACAGCCAGTGGATCATATACTTATCCAGGTAGCACAGGAAGCACACCAGAACAGGCTTTGAGTAAACTACCTTTCACACTTTTAAAAAACAAATTTTCTCTGTGTTTTAGTTTCCTTTAATTGTGTGTGTTTATGTGTGTGAGTGTGGAATTTTTTTTGTGGAATTTTAAAATTCAAAAGTATCCAAGAATTTTAAAATACTTTGGTTTCATTGTCCTAAATAAGGTATTACCATTCAAAAGTTTACTACATCTTCAGCAGCATTGCAACACCATTTACTTCCCATTTAGTTCTTTATGCCTTGCACTGCTCCCTCTCATCTTTCCCTTGAAAATATATTTTCATAGGAAATACCTTTTTTGCCAGCTGATTTCAATGTTATATGGCTGTAGTTCACAGTATGTATCACTTGCACTAAAATTACAAATATTAGGCATGGAGATGGCCAAATCTTACACTTCCAGATGAGTAGGAAAAATGGCCTATGAAATATAAGAATGGTCACTTAAAATGACCACCTGCTGAATCATACTGAGCTGTGTGCTTCGGGTTAGAGAGAGCAGGGCTGCACTTCAGTGGTCAAATGCCTTGCAACAGTTTTTGAGAACTTGGGAAGAGTGGTTCAAGCTTCAATCCGAGAAAAATCTTTTTCCAGTTGGTAGGGTGCTTGTGTGCCTTTTTACCCCTCAAGTCACCCACAAGACAGATTTCCGCTGGTAACAGCAAACAGCAAACTAAATTTGGAAGCCCCATTTAATTTTTTTACTAGATTCTAGATCATCCATTATTTTTCACAGACAGTAACTATGCTAGATAAATAAAGCCACTCAAGTATGAATAAAATATACTAATCTGGCTTTCTGTACCTTCTGGATACAATGAGCCAGAAAATGCATAACCTTGTTATCTCTCTTCTTAGAGTCCTTTGTCTTGACTCCTTTTTATCAAATAAGAATTGGGTACAGTTGTATATGCTCATACGACCCTCTATCCTGATCATCTCTGTATTGTGATCAAAGAGAACAGGATTATGTTACCTCACTTCAATACTAAAACCCAGGATGTTTATTTCACATTAAAAATCAGGATGTTTATTTCACATAAATGCAACTTTTCTGCCAGTCACCCACTATCTTTGATTTTCTCTATCTATAAATTCTCTGTGTTTGATTTTGTTGTTGTTGATTTTTTTTTTTCATTTATTAATTAATTCTGGCTTTTCTCTTTTATAGAATAAACAGTTTTGATCTTAAATTGAGCTTTCCTGATCTGGGAAGCGTAAAAGCTGAAACAGACACTGTGGGTTGCAAAAATAAATATATTGTATCTCTATGCTGTGTTACTATGTCAGGGACTCAGATTACACACTTGCGAGCAATTAAAACAAAATAACAAATCCGAACACATGCAGCAAGCATAATTAAATATATTTTGGTGGGATAGGTTAAAAAATATCACCTTCCATTTTAAAAAAAAGTATTTATTTGGTATTTAACAGAAGCATTTGGATTTATGTGTTTCACTAATGTAAAGTGACTCTGATGACAGTCCACTACAGCAATTGCAGTAAAACTACTTTGATTTTGTTGAGAATACAGCCTGAAATTTATATACCTAGAGAATACTGCTTCAGTCTTAGGCAGCTGAAAAACTAAATTAAATAGCTGTACTTCTGAAAACATATATACTCTTATCACCTAACACACAAATTAAACATTTGATAATAATGCTTATATAGAAGCTGTTTCTCTCCTAGTTTAATTTTTTCTGCAGAAATTCTAGTCAGTGAGTTAGTCAATGACAAGCAATAAACTGCAAGGAGAGGAGGGAGGAGAATTCCTTTATTTGCATCGCTGGCCTCATTCTGTCAACATATCACCCAGATTGCTGGAAACACACAGAGATGCATTCTGGCAATGCTAGGAAGGGACCTGCATTTCCTGCTGTCTATTTCAAATTATTAGTAATAGGATGATGCTTCTGGCACATCTAAAATAAATTAATAGTGGATTAATTCACTTCAAAAAGGCGTCAAGTAAACACGTTGCAGATTCATTCATCACAAACTTGAGACTAATACGTTTAAAAAAAGAATACCATAGTAATTATATTTACATGTATAATTGCCTAAAGCTGAGCTGAATGACAGAATATATTCTAACATTTCCAGCATGCCTTCAGTGCTGATTAAGCCACCAGTTCATAAAATAAATATAGTATTGTCAATGCTAACAATAACAGAAAGAATTTATTTTAAACAGTCTTGTTTTAGAGAATGTTTTATCTGAATTACTAACATTTTTTATCGCTATTGATTCAAGGTTGTGTTCAGTTACTATGCCTTTGCTCTTCACTGATAGTCAATTAGGTATCTTAAAATATCAAGGAAACACAGTTCAGCAGTCCTCTTTAAGTGGTAATCAGCTGGGCAAGGACAACTGCCAAACTTCAAATAATTGCCTTAAGTGAAGTACTGCTTGGAACATTTATTATAAGAGTATAGCAATGTTAAATATAACATAATACAATGCCAAAAGTAAGAGCAACAGAAAAGTCTGAATAAATGTTTTAGCATTTCCACTACCTTATTGATAGGAAGATCGATATAAACAAAACAAATGGGAGCCTGATTCTGTGCCTTTGACCAGAAAAAAATCCTACCTGTTACAGACACAACACCTGAGCTGAAGTTGCAGATCTGGACCCCTGATTTGGATGTGCCTCTATTCTGATATTTTATTCACACTACCTGTGTCTTCAGTAGAAGCTCAGGTACAGTTATATTCTGCTCAAGTTAAGTAAACCTGTCAGAATTTCACTGGATGTGGGTGCAGCGTAGGAATGATGCACAGTCCACAGCTGTGGTATAACTAGAAAACATTTATTAAAAGTGTACATAGCTTTTATAATAGTTTCACTCTCAGATTAGAATAACACACACCTGAATAGCCAATAGTATAACTGTTCATGCATCTGCTAACCAGTATAAGTGATCACGCTCCTAATCTTCACATCAGCTATTCTTCCTTAAAACAAGTGTTTGTATAACAATTTTTTTCTGCAAACTACTGTTGTTCTGCTACCTGTTACATGTCAGAAACTTTGTTACATCTCTCCTGCCTTGACTGAATAGTCCTTGTCTTTCTTAACCAAGAGGTCTTTGTTCTCTCATTGCTAAGCATTCTTTGTTTTCTTGCCCCATATCTCCCCCTTTTTTATTTACTAAGCGTTGCAAAGCGAGTACAGCGTGTCTGCATAAGCATTACCTGATGTATGTTTTGATTGATAAGCCATTGAATACAAAAAAAGACACATGGTGAACATAACGTAATCATCAAAGTTTCTCTAAGTCCTATTATAACTAAACTAAATACATGTTTAACCCAAGGTCCAAAATTGAGACTTCCCAACCAGGAGAATAAGCCAAAAGGATCCCATCCTAGGTTTTGCTGCAGTTCTCCAGACAGTTCCTTCAATTCCTGGATGCTATTGTGGATGGATTCAGAGTGGTCACTCAGGCTCCTACAGCACATTCCATCAATGTCTTCACATCCATGTCCCTGGGCTAACAATATAAAGTCTATTGCTGCTCTTTTGTTCAAGAAGCCTATTCTTTAAGAGGGCATGTGTCTGTTCCACAGCAGCTTGACTTGTTGAGGAATGAGGTATGCCAGTTAAGTGATGTATACCTCAAAAGTGAAAAAAGGGTTTTCATTGATTGTGACACCTCTGGTGAACCATTATCAGTTTTCACTACCTTGGAACTCCTAAGGTAGCAATAGCTCACAGCATATGCTTAATGACAGCTCTTGCCTTTTCCCCCTTATAAGCAGAGGCAACAAAAAATTTGGAATATGTGTCAACTGATACACACACATATTTTAAGATGCCAAAAGAAGAAACGTGTGTAACATCCATCTGTCAGACTTCATTGACACCTAATCCTCTTGGATTTGTACCTACTGCAGTAGGTAAAGGTGTTAAGAATGCACAATCAGACCAAGAATGAACAATTTGTCTAACTTGAGAAAAAGTAAGATTAAGTTGTTTGCTCAAAGCTTTTGTATTCTGATGATAGAATTAATGTGACAACTTTACTTGTGTAATTTGATTTGGAACTGTTGCCATCATAGTTAGGGGTCTGCAACTGCATTGCTTTCCACCAGAGGTCCAGGCAAAGATGAGTGAGACCTAAGATGCATAACACAAAAACAATGAGACCAGCATTGAACATAATCATACAGAGTAGATAACAGTATAAACAGTATAAAAAATATCTTGTTGTACACTTGCTTTAGAAAGGAATGTTCAATATGGTTTAAAATGCCAACTACATACAAGGAATCTGATATTAAGTTGAAAGGCTCATTTTGAAACTATCGAAAAACCTCTACAGCAGCTGCTAATTCTGCTAGCTGTGTCAACTGTGGCTGAAAATTCAGAGTTTTCCCAATCCCCTGTGGTGTTTTTTCCAGGCAACAACAGCTTTCTGAGTTTTCCCAGAGCCATCGATGAAGACCTTCCTTGCTCCAGGCAGGGGCTGTGACTATGTTAGAAAACACAGCTGTAGAGAAAGATCTTTTAAACATTGGAAAACTTTACTTTTCAGCAAAGAATTAGCAATGTTTCCCAAAAAGTCTGTCAGGGCAACCTGTAAAGATTATGATTCCTGGAACATATCCTGAGAAGCACCTGCAGGCAAAGGAATGTGGATATGAGAAGGATCTCCCCTACGTAGGGTTTAGCATTGTTTCCGTCCTGTGGCAATAAGTCTAACAATCATGTCAAATAATGTGGTTACTGTTTTTGAAAATGTGTGAGGTAAAAATACCCATGATAGCATCCACAATTGTTGCTTATCATCATATCACTTTGCAAAAGCATATGGTTGGAATTCAGCTATGACAAAAAGTCTCAGTGGTAACTCCTGCTTGGTTTTTTGTTACAAAGGACGTCTGAATTTTATCTGTCACAATTTGTAATGCTTCACAGGCTTCTGGGTTGAGTTCACAAGGAGACATTAAATCTGTGTGTCCCTTAAGTAAATAAGGGTGACAATTCCTTAATGGAGATACCAAGAGTAGGTCTGTGCCAATTAATAGTTCCAAATAATTTTTGCAAATCATTTAGTGTTTTAATAGAGGCCCACAGCACAATGGGCTGAGGAACAATTTTCTGTTCAAATAATAGAAACCTTAGGTATTACCAAGGTGGGACAGTTTGAACTTTGCTGCAATACAAAGATCAAATTTGTAAAGAGAAAGATGCAAAAAGGCTAAATGGCTTTGCAATACAACAGAGTAATCTGCTGTTAGCAGTATATCACCCATGTAATGATACAATAGAACTGGTGAAAATTGTTGCCACAGGGGTTGTAAAGTACTTGCTACCACAAGTTGGCATATTGTAGGACTGCTTTTCATCCTTTGTTGTAACACAACCCAGTGATACCTTTGCATAAGTTCAGTGTTGTTCAAGGATGGTAATGAAAAAGCAAAACAAGGTGCATCATCATAGTGTAATGCAATTGTGAAAAAAATTCTTTTAAGTCAATAATTAAGAATTCACAAGTTTCAGGGATCATTGCTGGATGAGGAATTCTGGGTTGCTGTGCACCCATCAGGGCTGTTACTGCATTGATAGCTCTCAGATTTTGTAAGAGTCTCCACTTGCCAGTCTTTTTTGGAATCCCAAATATTGGGGTGTTCAATGGCGTAGTGGGAGGAGCTATATTTCCCAAATCCAATTGTTCCTTGACCAGTTTTTGTGCTTTTCCCCTGTGAGAGGCCACTGATCAATCCACACAGGAGTATTAGTGCTCCATGTGAGTTTGTCTCAGCTACACACCCCTGACCCCTCTTAGAAATTTGTTGTCAATGTCAGTCCCCACTGTGATAACAGATCTCTTCCCCACAGTGTACATGGAGTAGAAAGTACATACAGTTTGAGCTGTGCTTGTTTCCCTTCTGGCCCATGTACCGAGAGTTCTTTTGCTGACTGCTGTGGCGTCTGCTGACCTCTGATGCCTGCAACGATCGCTGCTGGAGTTGTTAAGGGCCATGTGGGTGGCCATTCACGTTTATTGATGATGGTTATGTCTGCTCCAGTATCTATTAATCCTGCAAAACACTTGCCATCTATAACACAGGTTAGAAAAAGTTGTTGTACTGAAATAAGTTTAGACCAGTTAATTTTAGGAGTGCCTGTACTTCCAAAACCTCCAGTGCCCCTGTCAGCACTGACAGATGGTATTGATTGCATATCCAGCAGTATAGGGAGTGGTATCAGTTGAGCAATGCATGATCTTGCTGGCATAGTACAAGGTGGGTTAGGAGTCCAAGCTATGATTTTTATTTCACCCCTAGAAGCAGAGTCAATGATTCCTGGTAAGATAAAAAGTCCACTTTCAGATGATGAAGACTACCCAAGTAGCAATGCATGGCATTTAAAAGGAAGGGGTGCATTTAAGCCTGTCCTTTAAGGTGAACCAATGCGTCATTTATTGTGGTTGGAGTGGAAACTGCCAACTCCAAGCCAGCACTGCCTGGGGTTCTCCTGGTGTAACTTGGGCTGTGTCAGTTTGCAGTGGCTGGATCCTGTTTTGTTGTGGGGCACCGGATCCTGCACGCCGCTTCGACTTTCCCCGTTGTGGCAGAGGTTTGCCATCTCTGTTGTACTTAGAACGGCATTCATTACTCCAGTGGTAACCTTTCTTGCATCTGGGGCACAGTTTACTAGGCTTTTTATTCCCTTGCTTTTTCTTTGAGCACTGCTTTTTCTTATGGCCTTCCTCTCCACAGTTAAAGCATTTAATTGCTGTCCAAGTCACTTTTAGCTGTTGAGCTAAGGCAGTTGCTAATAGATCTGCTTTGTATTGTTCTGTACCAACATGTGCACAAGTTTTGATAAAGTCAGTTAAGGAAATATCAGGATTGTTTTTGATTTGATCAAGTGCTTTACGACAGTCAGTATTAGCATTTTCATAGGCTAAGAATTTCAATAAAATTTCTGCTGCAGCTGGTAAATCAATTTGCTGGTTCACAGCTGTTTGCAAGCGATCAATGAAAGTAATGTAGGGTTCTTGGGGTCCTTGCCTTATGGTGGAGAAGCCAGGCTCAGTTTTGTTAATGTCTGGCACTGTTTTCAGAGCTCTTATAGCCAGACCCCTCACTTGGTTATATGTCTCTGGGGGCATTCTTAACTGATCTCTTATGGTTGTCTGAGCTCCAGTCCCTGCCAAATGATCCTTTGTTATTCCAGCATTATCAGTGTTCATGTTAACCCGTGCTTGATTTTCACATAACTCTTCATACTCTGCCCACCACATCAAATATTGTCTTGCTGTCATAATCAACTTAAATAAAGCTTTCCAGTCAGCAGGTAACATAACATAGTTTTTTGCTATAACTTCTATAACTCCCATCGTATGGGAAGATTGCAGACCATTTTCTTTGACAGACTTTCTTAATACCTTAACCATTTCATAAGAAATTTGCTCATGGTGAAGCTGATTGCTTTGATAGACCATAGGCATAGCACGGAGAAATTCAACATCCCCAAGATCTAATGCTTGTCTTCGGCAGGTGTCTAGGAAGTGTTTTTGCTCAGGGGACAGCAAAAGTTCCTTTTCAGTCATTTGTCTTAAGGGCTCGAAGGGTGGGGTATGTGAGTGCTGTTTTAGCACCTTTGCATCAGTAGATGGTGATGCAGCCATAGTTTTCAGCTCCTGTGGCTTTATAGCAGGATATAAATCACATTCCTGTCTTAGATCAATAGCTCTTAGATTTACAAGATTGCCCTCCAGCTCCTCCCCATTCATTCCCTCCTCCACTTGCAACACAACCAAATCAGGATGTGAAAGTGTTGCTGTGAGTGCAGGGGAAGAGTCTGCAGATAGATTTAAAGCTGGGTGTAGTGTTTCTTCTGAATTGTGAGAAGCTTGTAGTGCAGAATAAACAATTCCCCATGTAATAAATTCATTGCAGTTGACCTCATGACTGTCTAATTGATGAGTCTTTAGAGACTCCCCCACTCGCTTCCAGTGATCAAGGTCATAGGAGCCATCAGGGGGATACCAAGGACAGTAAGTTTTCATCCATATAAGGAGTTGTATAAGCTTTCTTTCTTGTATATTATAGCCTTGTTCCTTTGTAATATGCAATAAACAGTCTTTATGGAGAGTTTCCAGTTTACTTATATTATTGCCCATTTTTATGGGGAAATTTTCCTGACCACCCACAAAGCTAACCTGTTCCTTAGCCAGCGATGAGCAGAGTCCTCGGCGGTCCCTGAAGCTCACTGTTGGTCCAGTGGGGACACACCGCAGGTCCAGGATCGCCAAGGAGATCCTAAATCCCTCTTCAGGGAGCCGTTTGCAGTGTAGCAATGATGCACAGTCTTCAGCTGGGAATAACTAGAAAACATTTATTGAAAATATTTGTTAATATTTTCACTATCAGATTAGAATAACACACACCTGAATAGCCGATAGTATAACTGTTCATGCATCTGCTAACCAGTAATATAAGTGATCCCGCTCCTAATATTCACATCAGCTTTTCTTCCTTAAAAACAGTGTTTGTGTAACAATTTTTTCTGCAAACTACTGTTGTTCTGCTACCTGTTACATTTCAGAAACTTTGTTATATCTCTCCTGCCTTGACTGAATAGTCCTTGTCATTCTTAACCAAGAGGTCTTTGTTCTCTTATTACTAAGCCTTGCCCCAATCTGGGGATGAATTTGGATCTACTCCTCTTGTAGTTATGACAGGCAGATGAAATACAGATGGAGTAATAAAGATACCTCCAGCAAAAGAGTCTTAGCATGTTTAGTAGCTGATCTTTGCACACTTCACAAGTGTAGAGCATAAAAATCTTATTTGTCTGAAGTACTTAGTATCTTATGATGTAAAATAAGCAATCATAAAAGATTAAAGATTCTTAAAAGTACTAAAATATTTCAATGACCAATGACCAAGGCAAAGAGTGATGACTAATAAGTCTAGGATATACCCACAGTCTTTCTTCCTTAGTCTGCTACTTTAAATCATAACTACTAACAGTTAAATAATTACAACTGATAGTATTGTCATGCAAAGCTTAGGTGGAAAACATGTTTTTAAATATACTAAATTTATCACACATTTGAGCTCTGGAGAGAAAAATTCCACACAGCCAGTACTCCAGAGGAAAAGATATTGTATACTCTCAGCAGGCTCATTTCAGAAAGCCCTCAGGCCCCAAATCTCTCCCTCCCAGCCATCAAGATTGAAATGAAATACAGGGCATCAGAAGCTCAGAAATGCACTTGGGATGCAATCCTCTTGGGACTTTAAATATTAACACGAAAAATCTTAAACCTTCAGCTACCAGGCAGCAGAGACAGACAACAAAACATTGTTGTCACACTCCCTTCTGCTGATCTCTTCTTGCAACAATAACACAAAATTACAGTGAACCAGCAGCAGATAATTTATGCAAGATGCCCAATGTGCTACATGTATTTCATTAATCTGTCTACCATTTCACAAAGATATGCATGGTGAATCTCCTCAGGGAATTCAAACACTGCATGGTCTCATTTTCAGGGCAGTGAAGTCACCAGCTGGCTTCAGGTCCGTGTGCTGCAGCCTCTGGTCAGTAACGGCACGGAGCCTGCACAACCTGCTGGCCCTCAGCAACTGCACCTCCCCACCACCCACGGGAAGGCACTTCAGAGCTCCTGCCCAAACCCACCAGTAAGTTAAATCTGCAGGGTTTTGGCTCAGCTAATCTTGCCTTTTGGTCACATACTTCAGTCATATAAAAGTCTTCTATAGCTGCAACCGGATATAAATTACACTAATAGTAACTCGGGCCATCTTCCTCTCAAACTCCCAGTAAGTCAGATTGTGCTTTCAAATAAGTGCAGGAACCAAACCAGACCCCTGCGACACACAATGCAAAAACAGGCAAGAAAATAACTAGGTTCAGAAATATTCTGGCACCACTTGCCATCCCAGGTAGCTCAGGAGAATAAACCAATGCCAAAGAAATACAAGACTGAAAGAAAAATCATAGGTTTCTTTATGTTCATCAGTTTGATACAACCCTCTATTGTTTAAGCCTTCAGGATGTTCTAGTGTCATATTTCCATGCTTTTCTCTCTAAAACCAGAAAACATAAATGCATGCTTTAATTAAAAAAGAGTAAGGCAAGATACTTACACTAATACATTCCCAAATTTTCAACAGCTGGAAAAAAGAGCAGTTACCTTGACACTTGAACTTCAAACGTGGAAGCTGGCAAAGTGGGAGAGAGATCGATCACACACTTCCTATTTCTAGTTTATCAGCTGGAAAACTACCTGGATCTGCAGTATCAGAGAGAGGATGCAAAAGGTGGTCAGGTAAACAGCTATAAATTACAGGGACCATCATCTACTCATCAGATCCTAATTTTATTTTATGCTATATGCCATAATTCAAAGCTAGATTCCTCCGCTATTTTAATCTGAATTTGGGTCAGGGTAAGAATTTACAACACTGAAATCAAACTTTGTGAACAGAATTTTTTTTATTATCTAGGAAATATACTCTTTTTTTGACAATCATCAGTGATACATATTCCTCACATTCTTTTTTTTTTTTTCTCCTAATGAAACCTGTTATTCTTTAAAAAGATATGTCCAACACATTTAAACAGAAATTCCAAATTTTCAAAGTCTGCCCTATAGAGCTCTTTAGATGATGCACATTTCATGTGGATTTTGCTATTACTCAGTCATGAATCTTTGTTGTACATTTATGCAATAAAGGAGTTAAACCAGATAAGGGCTGTATTATTGCTCCAATACTATCAGGCATTCTGCATACAGGAGTGAAATATAAATTGCATAATTTAATAAATATTTGATTTGATAACCATCATGTCTGTGTTTTCTTGATGAATAATACGTAGAAATTAGCAGTTTTGTTATGGATGGAAATGACACTGAGTTTGCATTTATAAGCCCATCAACAAATCAAAGATGAATTATTTTAAAGAGCTGAGAAGCAAGAAATCATGATAATTCTTTAGTTTATCCTCCACTAAATACCTGTACTCTGACACTTTGTAAAACACTACACTGTGAGATTTCCTTCTAGCCTTTGGAAGCCAGTAGTGTTTGCTTGTAGATCCTAATCTCTCCTCCATCCAATTCTCATCTATTTCAGTTTACCCTTACCTCAATCACTGCAACCAAATAACTGAAGAGAAACTACTTTTTTTTTTCCCAAGCTTTTTGCAAAGAGGAAGGAGCAGTTTTCTCTGTAAAGCTCCAGGCTTACCAGCCAGCTGTTAATTTACTGTGTCTTCCTTCTGCAGATCTTAAATTGGATGCATGTTTAACCAGAGAAAATGTTGAAAAAGCAAAGGCAAGTGCTGCTGGAACAACTTCTTTACATGCTGTTACAGAATTTTAAATAAAAAATTAAAAAGCCACTCTCCTTTTGCAGGCAGTGCCTCTACTGATGTGAAAGACCATTAGCATCCTTTATGTACAAAATTCTGCACCAACTGCTACAGACACCAGGAGCATTATTCCCTAGGCAGCTTCCTGGACTGTGCAGGCAGAACAGCCACACTGTGCCAACACCTCTGCTGTGGGCAAAACCTCCCCAGGGACAGGGAGCCTCTTCTCTGTAGTGGTGTATCAGTGCTGCTTTATCAATCTGATTTTCTACTAACACATGACAAAGAAAAGTAGAAGAGGAAATAAAGTCTCTTCCAAATTTCTCAAATGAAATGGGTCCATATCTTTCAATACTGGGGGGTAGGGGCTAGAATACCACAGCACTGGGAACATCAGAGAAAGGAGAGAGAAAAAGTCATGCATTATTTACTCCGAAAGCAGACATTCAACAAAACCTCCGTACTGAGAAATTTCAAGCCCTCACAGTAAAACTCAACATTTAAAGCATTCCTGTCATACCTGGGGAATATAAGATGGTGCCTAGATTTCATGTTGAAAGGGTTAAAATTATGCAGATTTACTTTGATGCTGGGGACTGAATCAACAAAGATTAAATAAATCTTAATTTTAAAAGAGAAAAGAAATAATGAGTTAAACAGTAAAGAAATAATTACATATCGCATAATGAGAACATTTGCTAGATTAAATTTAGTGGGGGACGGTTTCTTGTGTATTTTATGTAAATTTATTATTTGAATGTGTTCAATCTCATTCATTATATTGTTGTTTGTAGATATAGAAGATGATTTTTACCTCTCAAGATTAATTGGTATTTAGATACTCACTGTAATCTAATTATAGTACTGATGGTTTTGGAAATATTCTGTATTATATGAATTATCTCTCAAATAAATTTATTGTATCAAATATGCTTTTAATGATAGAAAATTATAATATGAACATTAACAACCAAACATGTTGAATCAGATTCTGAGACATCAAGAACATTTTTCAGAAAAAATAAAGCCGCAGTGGATGTTCTTGGATTTTAAAGATACATCTTGGCTGTACAAGTTTCACCCAGATAATTAGAATGACAAGCTGGCTGAACTGACAGCTACAATTACTTTTTCCTGCCACAGCAACAGTTTGGGGTTTTTTTTCTACATAGGTTCTCATGTTTCTTGTGTGAAAGCAAAACAGAAAAAAGAGCGCTACAAAATTGGATTTTTGTTGAAGAAAACTTACCTAACTGTTTTGTTTTTACTAAAACTAAGTTTTAATCAAAAATATGTTATGTGTTCAAATATTTTTTGCATCTGTGTGTTATCTTTATTCATCATTGTAAAACAGACTGGCAGGATTTTCTGGGTGGTCAAAAAGAATCTGGCAGTAAATATGGATTTTTTTAGTGTATACAAGTGTGCAGAGCATATTTCTAAAAATGTATTTTAGGATTTGTTATTTCCATGTAAGTATAATGAGAAGTGTAGCATCAGTAGATTTTTCAGATGTATTTATTTAAAGTGCAAATATGTGTATATGTGAGGATAAAGGTCTATGTCTATAAAAAGCCTTTTAAAAAGCTCAAATTCCTAATTATTTTTTCAAATATTCATGGAGATTCTTTCATTCCAATCACCTTTCAATTTTTAATTTACTTTATTAAAATCTCAATAAATCATCATATTGTGAACTTCTCTATCTGGAATTCATTAACAGATCAGAAGATAATTTATCAACCACATCTCATATATTGCATCTCATACATCAATTTGTCATTCTCTGCTTTTATTCTCTTTCATGACTAAGAAATCTTATCTAATTTCAAATTTCTATTCATCCAGGACATATAAATTTTTACTATTTAAAGTCATCTAAATGCTTAAGTTAACTAAATTTACATATGCCAACTTTTTAAACTTTTGTGCTTGATAGATGAAAGTCTTAAGATATCAAGTACTATCTGTGGGAACAGAAGAATATTTTATAGAATTTATTTAGAGTATGCAGACTATCATTAGATAAGAACTCCTTGTGGATTAGCAGAAACTGGAAAGTCACAGAGACTTTACATCATATAAACATACTATTGCTTAATTCTGAAAAACACAAAAAAGAGAAGTCTTGTGCATAACAATCTTAGCAGGCCAAAAATTGCCCCATTTTAAAACTTTGTAATGTAAACAAAGGAATGATTCCATACATATCTGATAAAACCCATCACCAAGGATAATAAAAAGTACATGATTTTGTAATAGCACCTTCTCAGGAGGGAATATAAAAGAATTTATAGAACGGAGACATCAAGTTGATACAGAAGATAATGTAGATATCTATCTACAGCCTAATGTAGGCTGTAGATAATCTCTCAACATTTTGCAAGACTGCAACTATGAAATACAGTTGTGAGAAACTGTGAGCAATCACCAATATAACATTAATTCCACCTTTATTTTCATGCTTACATTGTAGCTACCTGCATATAAGTCTGTCTGATTTTTTTTCAATTAGAAGTAATATGCAGAAGGGGAAGAAATATTCACTTATAGAACACAGTTAATCTGACCTATTTTAAACGTCTATGCAAAAGAATACAAATTATGCCCTGAAGGTATCTGTTGGCATTCACTGAAATACACATAAGAGTTAACATTTGCAAATGTATGCACTGAAAATGTGTGAGTTGAAGCAGATGAATCTTACCCAAATTGTTATCAATGAGAAGAGCAAATGAAAATTGTTTATACATAAACTTGGATGCAGACAACCATATTGCCTCACTCTGGCAAGCAAAAACATTGTGGCCATAAATAACTGGGAGTTCAAGTAGAATGTATTCTCTTTAATTCACACACTGCCCATTTTTTATTAACCATTGTGATCAAGGTCCTTGCTTTTAAACCTGTATCTGTTTTATTCATTCTTCAAACTACTCAAAGGAAAAAAAATTACTAATTGCTGTTAATGAACCCTTAAAAGCTGTTATGGTGACCTCCTGACTTGTCTCAATGACCTCCTGAAACAGCAAATGACAATAAATGGTTATACTCCAGGAAAAAAAAATCCTTTGGCCTTTAATTTCATTTTATCTCCTTACTTCATATATTTAGACAGAGCTAAAAGGAAGACAGTAGTCATTTCTTCCTAATCTTCTCACTTCAATAAAATCCCTATTATTCACCTTATTCAGACTGAATTATCCTTGCTCTTTTCAATCACTTTTTGTTCCTATAGAAGTTCTACTGTACCCTTAATCACCTTCTTTACACCTACCTGGGTGCTCTCAGTCTCAGCTTTATCTTCCTGAGGCAGCTGCCAGAGAAGGCTCTGGGATCACCCACAGGTACAGAAACTGCAGGAACATTTTCCTACACAGGGTTACCCGGATTCCCAGTGAGCTCGTGCATGCAATTGCTCCTTCCTCCAGCTTGGAAAACGAGTTGTTCTTGTGCCAGTTCGTGCATTGTAAATAATCTTCTAGATTACACAATAGGCTGCCGAACCTGTGAAAGTTTCAAATGACAACACAAACTTGTAAATTTGTAAACAAAATATAGCCATGAGAACAAAGAGGCAGTCTATCAAAGCAAATATTTTACAGCTCTGGGGGAGTAGTGTGGGAAAATACTGTGAATTGTTTGATAGAAAATGCAGGCCAAGTAGTCACAGAACTGAGAGAAAGTATAAAGAACATGAAGAGCTAAGAGTGATGCCTGAAGAGGCCACCTACAAACAGAAACTAGACAAGAATAAGGGAACAAAGGTAGGTATTTATTTGAAAGACATTCAAAGGTACACCCAGGGAAGTCCAGAGGCTACTGCCAAAATGGACCTCAAGGTGGACCACAGGTCACGAGTTCTTCACACTTTTATAGGTTTGGTTCATTTGCATATCAGGGTTTGTTCTCCAATTAAAGCTTCAGTTGATGATGTAGTTTCCCCAAGCTTCCCCCACTTCAGAGGCTTTTGGTTTGTACCTTTGGGCCTCGGGCAGTCTGAGTGTCCTTGGAGAGCAGGCCTGGAGAGGTTTTTGTTATGTCTACCTAGCACGAGAAAGCAGAAGTGAACAGGCTACAAGGAACTTCAGAGTTACACACTAGGCAGTACAGGATTTGAAAAATATGAAAGTTAAAACCTAAGGCATCAAGAGGAAAGAACAAGTCACAGGAAATTTTAAAAAGAGTAGAAAATTAGATGATCTAGGGTACCTGCCTCAGCGAAAGGAGAAATAGTGGTAGGAGGAAGACACTGTAAGATCAAAGATGTTTTATTCTGGTAAAAGTATCAGAGGAAATTAATTCTGACAAAGTCCTTATAAAATTTTGTTTTGAATCCTATGAACTTTATCTGAAGTTTGTATCTTCTGCCCTCTCCTCTCCTCACCAAAAAAATGCACAATGATCAAGTGAGACATTTTGCTCCTTTAAATCAAATTTGATGCCAAGAACAAAGCATTAAAGGACAACTTATCCTGGACAAAAATATAACTGCCTTTGTAAAGTTTATTGATGTTCAGAAAAATAGGACAGAGGTGGCATAACCCAGCTTAATGATCTTGGAAGTAAAACCATAATTCAAAAGTCTTGAAAGATTTCCTACACATTTCAGTGTACATAACATTGATAGATTAACCTGACTGTTGATATCAACCTAATTACATGAGGGACAAGTGAAGTCAGATTTTCTTGAAAAATTTACAGTTATCTAAAACCAAAGAAAAAAGACGTTGTGAAGCATTTTGTCATAAATCTCCTTAAACAGATTCTGCATGGACACAGGAAAAAGAAAAATAAATAACTTTTTAACAAACGAAAAGCAATGGTTAGCAGAGAACTGTGCTACACAGGGACAAGGCCCACCAGCAGGGGTGCAACTGAATCTGAGGTTTTATTTGGAAGCATCAGTATATGTATCTCTATTCCTAAGAGCTTTTTTTTTGGTTACAGTGCACAGCCTTAATCACAGTTCCACAGTAAATCAGTCCTCTTGGCACCTTCTATTGCTCTCTCCAAAGTCACAGCCAGCAGAGTGCCAAGTGTGTGCTGTTCCAAGTTTCCTCATGGCCTGGTGGAGATGCTGTGCTGGTCTGTGTTGATGTGGAAACTTGTTCACCCCGTTCTGTCTCAGGTACACACTGACCAGGGAGATGCTGCTGCTGCTGCTGCTGCTTTCTGTTTAACTCTTTCCTTACACCAACACCTGTTAGCCCAACAGAAAACTGTTCACCAGAGCAATCATTCTCTTTGAACCAAAGGTTTTTAAATGGTTTTTAGACAAATTTTGTTGCACCAGGATGACATCAAGTGGCTACTCAAGCTAATTACTCTACACTTGCTGGAAACAGTCATTATGACATCTCTCTACTAAGCTATTCCTGCTGTGTAAACATCATTTTATTATCAACAACTCCCTCTATTTTAAATTCAAATTTTACATGTTTTTATTTCAAATCCTCTGTGCTTTCCTCAAGTCTTTCTAAAGAAATAAACCTTCCAACTCATTAAATAAATAACTTTTCATATAATACTTTTGAATTCAGGGAATCATAAATGCAGGCTTCTGTGGGTTTAACAGATTTATTAAACATTATACTAACTGGAATAATAAGACTTAGCCAATCATTCTTTAACCGGAGGGAAGAAATTAAACTTTGAAAGATCTTCTTGGTATGTAAAACACATGATTAATAATTGAAACTACTCTCACATTTTAAACCAGTGAGAACCATCAGTCACTGATTCACCTCTCTAGAGACAGGGGAGAACTTCCATCACTGGAGGTTTTCAAGATGTGGAGGATCAGGTTGGAAATAATTTCATCTATGCTTCCCTTTCCTATGAAGGCTGGACCAGATGATCTTTCAAGGTTCTTTCTTGCATAGGCTACTCTGTGATTTTGTATTTTAGACAAAAACCAGCTGTGGCTTCTATAAACTTGTATTAAGGCTATAAAAATATGATAACCAGTTTACAACTAGTTAGTGGATAACCTTTCAAGCACTTTTCGGCTTTAATAATAATATGGTTCATTAGAGTTTGTATTTCTCAAAACTTTATTTCAAGAAATGTCCATCTTCAAATGTGGCAATAAGGATTATAATCCAAAATTGAGTTTTGTCACATATATCCAAGTATTCATAAGACAATCTTTTTACAACATAAAGGAAGTGATCTTACAAGTTTATGCTTCCTTCGTAGATGCTGCACAGAATTTAAGAAAGCCTCCAAAGAAAAAGAAATTAATTTTTAAATAGCAGAAGTAATGAAATCTCTCTATGAATTTGTATCCTTCACTCCCCCTACAAAGCTTTACTCCCCTTAAGAACCTCACCCTTATTCCAAAGAACTAGGTGTACTCTGCCTGCTTTTCATTTAGTGCAACATTATTTTGAATTAATCTCCTGCATGTAAGTGCCACAGATCTCAAAAGGAATTGAAGTATATTTCAAATTTGTTTGAAAACAGCTATCATTTCAACAGTTATTATGGGTGCAATGACCAGATGGGGAGAAGCAAAGGGAGACATCATTGCCAAGTAAACCCTGTCTCCTCAACAAGGTAGTAAAAACCAAAAGCACACACACAAAAACCCACAACCACCACAAAACAAAAATATCAAACTCCCTACTGTTGCCCTGAACAGATATCAATTTTTATGTTTCCATTGTTTCTCTTGCTCTCCCAATGTCCTATATGAATTTATTGTAGGCTGAGTCTTCCACATTCCTTTTGTTCTTTCTTTTTCACCAAGTCTAAATGCACTTGAAAAGATTACCCACTCTGAAGATGTCTTGCAGAATACATCTACTGAAGATTTGTCCAAACCCTGTCTTGGCAGCAGTTTCTGCTCTGCTTGCACATCAACTGACATCTTCATTCAAATACTCATATGACACCAAGCTGCCAAGAGTTCCTCTAAGTTATGTTGTCATGTTTTTATTTAAAAAACCTCATATTGACTCTTGGAAGGATGTTTTTATCTGCCATGAAGCCCACAGTAAGCAGATCTGTGCTATCCCCTAGAAAACAGGCCTCCAACAAGTACTCATCTAGAAGAACTAAACTGCCCTTCAGAGTCTGATTCACCCAAATGCCCTCAGGGACTTTTCTAACAAGACAGTCACCTTGTCTTTTCTGAGCTTTGGGTTTTCAGAGCTGGACTTGATAAGAACTGACAGCTCTTAGTCAGGGCAGACTCTGGAACTAACAAACTTCTTTTAGGTGACAGACAGAAAACCTGCTGCACTGAATCCATTATTTTGTGGTACTGGATTTATTACCCATTTTTGAAAGAATTTGCCCTCTAAATACCTGTTTAATTTTTTTCCTCCAATCATTTATTCATATTGAAAATAGTTTTAGAACAATATAAGCATGAGGGTTGCATTATCAGGATTAATTTAACCAGTGTTACAGTACCAGCAACTTAGTAATCACCAGAAGA
Source organism: Lanius collurio (assembly GCA_020086605.1). Classification (NCBI taxonomy): domain Eukaryota; kingdom Metazoa; phylum Chordata; class Aves; order Passeriformes; family Laniidae; genus Lanius; species Lanius collurio. Next base: position 18,695,869 of record JACBWW010000010.1, read on the forward strand.
AACAAAAGTGCTTGATTTGCTTTCACTGAAAGTTACAGCAAAATGCATGAATTTTAACAGGAACACACTTGAGGTCCTAATATTTTTAATACTTTAACTTTGAATTTTTAAAGCTTTTCCTTTAGTAGCACCATGAAAGTTCAAGCATCTATTAAGTTTGGGCCATTATCTGTTTGAAGACTTTAAACTATTGCTAGCAGCTTAGTCTTACAAATAATGAGTGACATATTTAGATTAAGTAGCTCAGATGGCTTTTTCTGGTGGTGTTTCCTTGTAATGTCCACCTTTGGTACCTACCAATTAATTTTCTTTCCTCCCTGCAAGATAAAAAGGACATTTGTTCATTACATCTTTGATGTTCTTTGTTCCAAATAATTTTGGCCTTCCATTTTTAGGACAAATTAGAAGTGAACTGTGATTGCTATGATGCACAGATAGGAAATTACGTTTGTATTTCAGTCACAAACTGAAATAAAGAATACAGAATTAACTCCTAACCAATTAGATAATTCAGTCATTGTCTGTTGAACACTGTCAGAGAATGGAAACACAGGACACTCATCTAGAGCACTTTATACACATTATTCCAAACAACATTTGATAAATAACCATAAACATTCAATAGTCACATCACAAAACCTAAAAGATAGACAGGACATCTTATCTGTTAATAAAGGACAGATATAACCACAGACTTGTTTGGCTTGGAAGTAACCTGCAGTTTGCCTAGTTCCACCCCACTGCCGTGGGCAGGGACACCTTCCACTAAACCAGGCTGCTCAGAGCCCCATCCAATCTGCCCTTGAATGCTCCCAGGGAGCCACAACTTCTCTGGGAAACCTGTAACAACATCTCACCAACCTCACAGTAAAGAATTTCTCCCTAATATCTATTCTAAACCTACTGTCTTTCAGTTTGAAGCTACTCCCCCTTGTCCTATCACTACACGCTCTTGTCAAAAGTCCCTCTCCAGTTTTCTTGGAGACTCCCTTTAGGCAGTGGAGGGTGCAAAACCTGGTGCTGGTGTTCTCCAGGGTGAACAGCTTCAATTGTCTCAGCCTTCACAGGAGAGGTGTTCCAGCCCCCTGATCATCAATTAAGAAACCTGTTCTTATTGTCCCATGCACATTCCAGTTTCCATCACTTATTTTTCAAAGCTTTCAGGCTTTTTCCTCTAAACTAAGGCTAGCAGTGTGTGTGTCAGAGAAAGCAAGCACAAGGACAGAGAGAGAGCAAATGTGCACACAAAAACTGCTGAAAGTCATTTTCACAGGCTTGAGCTCTAACGATGGCAACAATGTCACAATAAAAAACTGTAGCTATTTTAAAAAAACCTACTGGGGTTCTGTTTTAACAATAATTCAACATACTTGCCAATATGTTTCCATCACTGGAAAATCCAAGTATTTGCAAGTACAGGAGCAAAGGAACAAAGAAATCATAATGCAACATGCAAAAAGCCAAAGGGAAAGGCTTTCTTTCCAAACTCCAAGAGAATTTGCCTCTTCACCTCCTTTTGGCACAAAAAAACATTGAGAAGGAGAATGTGGTCTGAGTTCTAACAGAATTTGCATAGCTTCCTTTTTAAGGAAGAAGAAGGATCTATAATAGTAGATAAGAAATTCATATTGAATGCTGAGTACTTTGTAGAACTACTTAGTTTTTATTTATTGTTTTAATGATAAAATATCTGGAAGTCTAAATAAAAATCTGTTAATGCATTATCACTTAGCAACTTGAGGCTTGTTTCAGGTTTGTTTTCTTGAGGGTCACATCCTTACCTGATGGAAATGTACATAGTCCCAATTTGGCTATAACCAGATGAAGTTCCATGAGCTATAGCCTAGAACCAATGGAAAACATGCAGCATTTATAACTGACAACATTTATTTTTCTCTCTGATGTAGAGTGCTATTATAACCTGAAGTATAATTAGTTGCAAAAAAGGCTAAGGAAAAGGAAAACTTTACAAATCCATTTCCAGTCCCACTGTGATAGAACACAATACTACAAATTAGAAGCAGGTTGTAAAACAATTAGATAAAATAATGTAGTTCTCTTTGATTCATTAATGAAATCATGCACTGTGAATCCAGCCATAAAGAATGCTTATGCTGTTGCTTAGTCAACTGCAGGCAAATGAAAGCTTCAGAAATAACATAATGCAAGACTGGACCCTTTCATCAACAGACTTACAGTTTCCTTTTGTTACTGCTGTAGTGGTAGAATCAATTATGGCTTCTCATTATGTTAGCTCCAGCTAAGCCTGGCTTTAGAGATCTCATCCCTAAGCAATGCCTTTATAGCATCTTTGGCACCTATTCTTGCTTCCTATGTGCCCTCTTTTTGCATTAAGAAGCCATTGCAGACTATTTAATGTTGGCAATAGTCTGGTAGCAGGAGGTTGGACTAGTTGGCCCTCAAGATCTTTTCCAGCCAATGTTTCCGTGATTCTGTGAATGTTTTTTTTTCCCTTTTATTGATTTTTAAAGCAATATTAAACACTATACTAATAACAGTACATATAAAATTTAGCTTTTAGTGCAATTTACTCATCAGAATACAGTCAATATTAATTTTGAGAGCCACAGAATACTGCTCCCATTGAGTAATCAATGGTCTTTATCTCAGAAAAAAAAAAGCTATTTTCACAAAAACCTTGGTGCTTGTATTGAACTGTCATTATTATTATTATAAGTACAAATATTTTCTTTGAAGAACTAATACTGTGCTTATTGTTAATATTGTAAGAAAGACAACAATTTCAGGTTCTAAATTACTGTCTGCTCTCTTCTGATAGTACACATAGATGTTTTATTGAAGACAGGTAAATAGATGTTTCATAACTTCCACATTATGTGAAAGCAATCAGACAAAACCACTTTGCTTTACCACAAAGGATTCAATTCCCTACTCCTTAAAATTTCATCACAATAATTTACATCTGTTCAGAAGGTATACAAACTGTTACCAAACTGGTCTGGTTCCATTTAACACCTAATTTCACTCTTCATGTGTACAAATTAATTCCTGAGGTGCAAACCAGTGGAGAATTAGGATTCAAGGCAGAAAATTATTTTCTGGTGATTAGAATTTCATAATGCACTTACAGAATGGAAGGTCATCTGAGACAATTCCTAGAGTACAACTAAGAACACACAAAGTTATTGGAAAGTTTTAGTTCTGTAACCTGGCAAGAGAACAGAGGTTTGGGTTAGCCCAAGGATGTAAACAAGAGAGGAGTTGTTCACAGATGAGCATCCAAAACTAGCTGTTCCCAGCTGCCTCCAGCTCTGTACTACTGGGATGTCCGAGGCAAACTAGGCAGCAAACCCAAAGTATAGCAGAACTTACGAGCCTTCCTTGTGGAATTGGCCCAAGATCTGAAGAAATTAAATATTGTCACAGGTAACCCAGTCTCAACAATCAGAGAATTTATTTTAACTACATTTAACTTATTGCCAATTAACACAAATTCACAATGACTGATTCAAGTATTGGGGCAAAGGAAACATAAGTAATTAAACAAACTTATGGAAATATCTTTCTTCCCCCTTGCACAGGCTCAGCTCAGGCCAAACTCATACCCTCTCCCACTTATAAGTTTTATTTTTCCCATGGCTTCTGTTCTGTTCATCCTGATTTCCTCAGTGAGGTGACAGACAATGCAAAAGTTTGGCATCAAGTATGTCATGGTTTCTGTCTGCAATCTGGGCCAGGAAAATGAGCTACACCACCAACAAATGAAGATAACATCAAAAAGAGGTTTGAGTTGCAGGAACAGCCAGTCACCAATATTTGTAGGGAATAAGGAAGCTTTCTCGTGGGAAGACTAAATTGGCACAAGGTTTTTCAATATTTTTGGCCTTACTTAAAGAAATTATAAAGTCCCTAGGAAAAAGAATTGTCATGCACGTTTGCTGCAAGAGCAGTACAATCTCCAGCAGGCAGATTCCAAGGTAACAGGGTGATAAAGGACTTGACAGCAAACTTAAAAGCTGGAAAGAAGAGCCTGTAGGAGGCTGAACCAGAGCTAAGAGGCTGACCTTCAGCAAGATTGATTTAAAAATATTTCAGCCTCAGAAAAAAGTGAAGGTCTTTCCACAAAGGGAAAGAACATTTTACATAGTTTAGAAGACAGTGTAAAGAAACAGAATAGATAACAAATAGCTGGTGTGTGTAATCATCAGGCCAGAAACAAGCTAAAAAGACTTAAAATTAATTTTCATTGTCCACACTAACGGCAGTTACTGTATGAAGCACCTAATTTGGATGCCTAAACTCTGAAGTTTCAGTGCAGAAACACAGAAGTTTCCAGGACTGTAACACCCCAGCATTAATTTCCTTTGTGCTCCCCTGCCTTTGACCCCATCTCTAGTTCAAAAGGCATCCATTCAACATCACTTTGTTCTTTCTCACTAACAAAATGAATTTGACATCTAGAGGCAACACCCTGACAGAGATTACCTCCAGGATTTTTGGTATTGGTTTCTTTGTTGCCAGGATTTCACAAATTCATGGCACAATGTCAGTTGTTTCCATATCCGGAGAGTCATGTTACAAGGAAGAATGTAAGATTGTCCTGATACACCCTTGCTAAATCAGGTGCCAAATGCGATAGTGATGAATTACTGCATTGTTCTGCCTTGAGCAACTTACCCTGCTCTGTCAGAAAAGCAGCCAAACTAAGAGCACTGATCTTCCAAAGCTCTTCTGAGATCTGAGCAAGTCCATGGCACCACTTTGTGCTGTGTCAACACTTGCCAGCAACAGACGGATTTATGTGAAAATGGGGAAATCAGTATTCTAGGCTGACTTCTCTGATTTGGACTAAAATATAGGCAAGAATTAATTGGTTGAATACATACCAGAAATTACTGAGGAGAAAAACGGAATTTAAATGCAAAGATTACAACAATTAATTTCTTGGTTATGTTTGTATGTATGCCAGTGAATTGTTGCAGCTGAATGACAATGGATGGGGACATTTTAGACTCTCTGCTGCTTCCCCAAAATTTGTCACAAAATGCACAGCCTGTGACAGGACCAAGCCAGAAAGACTATACAGTCTAATTTTACTGCAGATGAAACTAATATTTTGAATGGGCATTTTTCTTTATTTGTATTTTTATTTTGTCTTTTATAAGACTCTATTCAGAAAACAATCCTGGAGGAAATAGTTCTAAAGTTCAGGATGCAGCCAATCTTTAACAGTTCATCTCTTTTGAACCCTGAAGCTCATTCCTTTGAGATTTTTGGTCTTTGAGTAATAAAAAAAAAAAACCCTCTGTAATCAATGAATGTAAAGTCTCAACACTTATTTTGACTATATGCTAGATTCTGATTTTGCCCATTACTTTGATTTAAGGAGTCAATGCTTAGAAAAAAATATCACTTTTCAGTTTTTCTAATTGATAGGGTATATATAAGGAGCTTCTAGCATAAAGATAACAAAAATTATTGCAAAAGGTACTTCTTCCTCTCTGGACAATATACACTGTCCATTTCAGGTGGCTACAAATTAATCATAGGAAAAGGCCAGTGACTAGGATCACTCATGCAGAGTTGATGGTGAAAATATTCATGAAAATATGCTATTACATAATCTCTTCAACAACTTCTCTGGAACTAATACACATCCAGACTAATGATTTCCACATAAGAGGTAATGCAAACTGGCTTCATCTTACTAATTATTGTTTGCAGTATGAGTTCTGTGAGTGGAGAATCCAACAATTGAATAAATAATGCTAAACTCTTCATATCCTTGTTACAGAAAAGAAACAGATAGTGCAATGTAGAACTCAAATTATGGTAGACCTGAAACAGTCTGTTCATCTTTAAGTAAAAACCTCAAAATTCACAACAAAGATCATGGTAAAAAAAATAAATTAAGAACCTATTTGAGAGATGTATGGCAAGTTTATATTATTTTAAGTTTGTAATACTTAAATGTGAACAAAATTATTATTTCTTCAAAGTGAATTGCAATGTCAAAACAAATTATAATTGCAGTTTGGGTTCTGGGGCTCGGACAGCCAGCTTCTGTGTAAAAAGGGTTTTATTTATACATTTTAAATATCTAAAGCAAATGATCCCCTCTCTCTTGTCTGTTTTTTATTCTCGCTTATCTCTTGCTGTTTTAATTTATAGGGACCTCAAGATAACCTATTTTTTTTCTATTTTTCCTTGTTTAATTAAGTTCAGCATAATGACAGCAAAAGGAGTGGCAAAAACCCTATTTCAAGCAAACAAACCAGGAGTTTGCTGAGCTGCCAAATCTTCCTGGACTCTCACAGCTGTAATTTTGACATTGAAAGTCTGATCAAGTTGCAGTCTGAAATTGAAATGTGACTAGCTGCTGCTAGATTCAGAGCTGGTAATTATATACTGGGCTTTGTAGGGGGAGGGGAGAAATCTCTGTGTAGAGCCTTCTTACCTCAGCTTGGCAGGATGCCTTCCTGCTGGCGACCGACAGAGACGGGACTCCATAGATTGCTCATATGAAGCCCTTTATTGACTCGCCTAGCTGTGTTTATATACCTTGTATTATATAACAAGTAATATTTGCCAGGTGATATTGCTCAACATATGCCTCATACTAACTAACACAGGTATGCCTAGAATGCACTATCACAGCATTTTTCTCAAAATCCCACTTCTCTTTGCCAAGGCTCGAGGCCTAGCGAATCCACCCCCGTCATGAGCTGAGCAGTACTAGAGGTACGGCTCTCTAAGCCCTGCAGGCCCACACCTTCCTGCTATTAAAAGTCCACTCAACAATAGTTTATTGTGCTGCATTTTCAGTTTTGTTAAGGTCATTATGAAAGCAGGCCCCTTGGTTGAATTCAGCTCTTCTCAAGAAGCTCATCTTGGATGTGGGAACATACATAAAGCAGAGATGTACCAATACAAGTATTTTTAAAACATTAGCCTAGTATTCCAAAGATCCAACAATAAGCAGAAAAACTTTGCACACTGTAACATAAATGTAAAATATGTTTTGGACCAAAATCCAATTAAACTGCCTTTTGAGTAATAAAGATAGCAATATTTGAGTAAGACAGCTACTCATATGGTCTAAATAAACTGATTCTTCTATATGCCAGGAAGCATATGTTCTTTGACTTTAATGTCCATAATGATCTTTAAATATGGACACTAAATACATAAGACCTATCTGGTTTGATTACAAAATTCTCAGAATGAGAACAACTAAACTGATGAATGTAATTATAAACAGTAATTGCATCCTCCCACCCCATTTATTCAAATGAAGAGAAACAGTAGAACAATCTGAAATCTAGTTTAATGTCAGTATGGCACTTTCCTGTAGAACTAGCTAGTGTATATATATCTGACATTTTTAAGGGGGTGTGGAGGAGAAGGAAAAAAATCTCTCTCTCAGCTGTGTATGTTGTTAACAGAAAGCCCAGGGGAAAGCCCAGAATTTGTTTTTGTTGGCTCCAGGTTTACTTGGGACTGAATCTCAGCCCTGTCCTCCTTGGCTGCTGTAACAGCTCTTGCTTATCTACTCCTGGGGCAGTCACTGGAGGCAGCAAAACAGCTGTTCTCTGAAATTCAAGTGCCCATCCTACCCCCTGTACTCAGGCTGGTTGGTTCCTTTCAAACTGCTGCTTGTGGAAGAATGCACTATTCAGATACAAGCAAGAAAGGCCAAAGCTAAATCTTATCTAATCTTCACTGCTATTAAAGTACATAGGAAAAGGATAGTGGTAGTATTATTTCATCTCTCACACACAGAGATAGTGTGCATAAAAACTGGGAAGAAAGGGTGCTGTGTCAGTGTTGATTCATTGTGAGTAATACAAAAACGGAGATGTTGTGTGTGACCGAGCACACAGAGGATCTGCTCTACAGGAGACTAGAAATGGAGCATTTGCTTTATAAACTCCCCAGCCTGTAGGCTCTGCAATTCAAAATTCATTACAAATCAGGAGGTTGGTTTAGATTCAGTGTCTTCTTGGCTGCCTGAAAACAGCTAAAATAATTTCAAAATCCTATAAATGGACCCTATTTCAGGTGTTTTGATTTGCATATCTCCCAGTGAGATTCTGGAACTTCATCCTACTTATAACAACTTATATTCACTTGTTAATTTTCTGTCTTCCAGGCTCTGAGTGTTAATACCTCAGAAACAGCCACTCTGGCCATTGAGTACCTCGGCATTTTTATTGTTGTGGTTTTTTAACCACCAACCAAATAGAACAGTTTAAAGACTCTATTAGGACCCCCAAAGCTCTAGAAAGCATTGAAAATGGTCTTTTGTAGTATCTTGTATCCTGTTAACAGACCTATAAATTATAATAACTTATGTCTGGCCTGGGTTTGGACATAGGACTATGCTAAACATTTATATCTTGAGTTGATATTAAAAAATTTAATTCAATCCAAACCCCCGAGATTCTTTAGATGGTCGTTTCCTTTCACTTGGCTATTACCGCCATCTAGTGATACAATTTACAATATTCAAAACTTTCCATTTAGAAGTTACATTGCATCAAAAATATTTGGAAATGTGCAGGATATATTCTCAAAATCTATGCTTCATTTACTTAATTATGTAATGCCCATGCTGGCATGCAATTTTATACATATTCAGTTTTGAAGGATGATGTTTTTTTTGCCTTCCCTATAAGAATGTACTTGAAGACCCAGATACCTGCCCAAGAAGAAAACTCTTCAGAGCCATAGGAGTTTAAAATGTTTTCATCTTATCTTCTGGCAAATTTCCCTAGAAATGGCCATATTATTTATTAGTGTTGTAATTGTAGTTGTTAATAAATGATTCATAATTATTTATGTCGATATAAATAATGAAAATAATTTGGGTCAAGTAAAGTGAGCTAATCTCTCCCTCTTTTCAAAAACCAGAAAGTGTCCCATCTCATTTGAAAAGTAATCACTTCCCAAATCCCCTGCCTACCTAACTGACTCCTTGAATATTACCAGAGGCTGAAGATCAAATACAAATAAGGCATATGATCTTAATCATGAAGGCAAATTGCCTATTTTAAATGCTTATTATTTGTCTGTGATTTGAGGCTTTTAAATCGAGGTTAATCTTTCTAAAGAATTCACTGGAGCTCAAATTGGCAGCTTAAGTCATAGGAAAAGATGGGGTATTTTAGCATCTAGTTTTACTTCCTAAGTAGCAAATTACCTAGTGATTTTCTGTAGCTATGTGCATTCAATTTTATTTTTTCTAGTGAGATTATCTCGCTTACCTGCATGGTCAGCCAATTCAGAGTGTTTCTGAGTTTAAATCAAGTTACACATAGAACAAAAAGATACTAACAACAAAATCTGACACTTGACATTATCACATCAGCCATATTCAAATTCGGTTTTGATTGTTAATTGAACTGCACATGGAAAGTCTTCCCACACAACTCTACCCTGGGACAGTTCAGACTTTCTGAGCTTGCCAGAGGTGTCTGGATCACAGACTGACCACTGAGGATTTAGTCACAGTGAGCTCTTCTAGCTTTTTCTTCACAGTGTGATGTTTCTCCAAGTACTTCCACAGGCCTTTAGGGGATGTTTTTATACTCATTTAGATGTTTTTCCTTGGTATCTTCCCTAGCTTTGATATTGTAAAGAATGTTGACATTGTTTAAATTAAACATTCCTTGAGTCCTTTATTCTAGCAGAAAATCATATAATAAACACTTTGGCTATCATCATCAGAGTGAGCTGATGAATACTCTGTTTTAATGTTTCCAAGTACCAGATGTCTTCCTGTATTTTTCAATTCTCAGTGTTGAAATGAATATATATGTTTAATTCTGATTTCAGACTGAACTCTCTGTATAAAATAAAACTGATAATTTAGCACAAAGGTGTAGAGGGAAGACCCGACTTAGTCACATGACAGGGACCCAGCTGGGGGTGGGGCCCAGGGGGGTCCACTGCAACACAAAGGTAATCCTATTGTCACATGTAGCAGCAACATCAGTTCGAGACAACTTAATTAAAATCATCTCCAAAATCCCAGAAAGCTTAATTCTTAGATTTTCAGCTTTTTCATACCTGGATAAACCTCATTGTAACAACACAAACAGGAAAATTATAAAGAAGAAAATGCAAGACAGTGTATTCTGTACAGTAGATTTTCATTCTTCCTGGAATCGCTTCAGATTTAGATATTATTAATAAATATACACTCTACCATATTACAGTCAGATATTCAAAACACATATTTCTAACCACTTGAGTAAACTGAAAGAAAATGCTTCTTCTGCAATCAGAGGTGTCTTAGTGCCTACAGATTATACTGTTCAGAAAATGTATGACTTCTTGCATTCACAGATTATTGTCAAATTAACTAAGCTGAGGGACGACTAACAATTCTAACTCACACTATTTTGTGAGTCACAACATATCCAGAGCAAGAGATGACTTCAAGTGATGGAAAAGCATGCATTCCAAATTATCTTTTTAAGAAGCCATCAGCCAGTGTCAGAAATGCAAGTTGAGATAGCAGAAACCAGGCTCATACAGAGAATTCCGTAACTTGTCAGAGCCGTTGAAATGGATCTGACAGGTGCTTTTAAATCAAGATGTTACCCAGAACCAGTCCAGGGAATATGGACACTCAGCATTTAACTTTTAAATGAAATAAAGATAATAAATAACAATTCTTCTTTTCTGAAAACAGTTGTTGGTCTGTTGCAAAAAAACCCAGCATAGGATGGTCTGACATTAGGTCTTGAAATGAATCTACGAATTCATCATGACCAAAAGGGGGGGATCTTCCTCCTTCCGACTATAAACACTGCTCTTTCTCCTTCTTTCCCATTCTGGCTCTCCCACACATCATGCCCTGAGTTAATTCAAGATGTTGAAAGAGAAGAAAATTAGCCTAACAAAGAAAGAAAAGTGAATAGTTTGTCTATGATTTAAATACTTGAAGCAATTTATCCAGTGGAGTGCTGGAGCTGGTCTGAGGGAGAAGGTGGGATCGTGCAGCTGGGCCCAGCTGAGGAGGAATTTACCCATTCTCACAAGAATGAGCCATTGCATTTCAACATTCCTCAGTACAACTTTATCAAACTGTGCTTCCAAATCCTCCATCTCCATGTCATCTACACAGTGTTGCACCTTGCTACATCTTAGTTCTGGTGATTGTTCAACCAGGGTACTGTCATGAATAAAATACATTAATTTTTTCATTGTCACTGACATACTTTACTGGGTTACGTTGTTTAAAGTCAAGCAAGTCATGCTGAACCTGACCTAGTGAAGTGGCAGAGATGCTTGATCAAGAAGCCAGGCTAGTCAATCATACTGATTTAGCCTGACACTAAATTGCAGCCCCCCCTCAGAATTAGAAAAACCTGTTTTCCTCTCAGTATTCTCACTTTTCATTCAATTTCTTTCTTCATTTATGGACAGACTAGCAGAACAGAGCAGCTGGAAGATAGATTTGGGCCACCATTTGTCGGAAGGACAACTAGAAGGTAAGTGGGGAATATTAGCCCACTCGGCAACTGGGAAATTATCTGAGGCCAACAGCTTGAAAGTTTCAATAGTAGATATTAGCAGCATGTAAAATTATTTCATTGTAATGATAATTGAAGAAACTTAGCTGAAAAATATTACCATATTGTGATTAATTGAAAAATCAAGATTGAGTTAAATGTCAAGTTTAAAAATAGTATAATCTCATTAAACTGATTCATTATTTGTTGTAATAAAGGCATATCTATTATAACTATGCCCCTATAAAGACAATAGGCCAGAAATGCTAAAATAACAGCATGTGAAATTATAAAATTAAGCAATGACATACCCACTATAATCACAGTCTTTATAATATCTCATAAAAATAAATTAAAACCACAATAAATATTTGCCTTATGACAGTTGGTTATGTATCTTCCTATATTGAAAAAGTGGTAACACAAGGTATATGGAAAGTTTTTTGTGGTTGTTATAGACATGATTTTTTTAAGCAAACACCTACAAAGCATTTGCAGAAGGAAAAGGGATTAAATGTTGTGAGTTTTGTTCCAGTTTGGAAGTAAAATGCTCAAAATTAAAAGATGGGGACAGTTATATTCTCTTTTTTTTTCTCATTTTATTGAATTTTATACTTAGAAAAAAATTTTGAGCTTGCAACATTAGAGCTGCAGCTTGACTGTTCAGCTACAAAGCTGAGGACATGCAGCAGTTGGATATTGAACCAGGCCAAAACCACCAGCTCTGCAGTGACCATCTCTGGGTCAGTCCACAACTCCCTCTCCTCCAAACCCTCACCAGTTCTCACTGCACTATTAAAAATGATTTGGCAAACTCCGCTGGGATCATTGTGGTGGAACAATCTTGAAATGAGCCCTTTTACTCCTCCAGATGCAGTTCAGTGTTACAGCCAGATCCATGAAATGCATCAAACCCGTTCCAACAAAGGTCAGCTTCCAGGTGGAACTGATGTAACCAGGTCTTTCTGCTCAAAGCAGGGTCATCTTTGAGGTCAAATGAAATTAAAATTACCTGGAGTTTAGTTATTGAAAAACATCCAAGGGCAGAATCTGTTCAGGTTCTCTGTGCAGCCTGCTCCAATCTCAATGTGAACCTGTCCTGGAACCTGATGAGTAAACTATTTCCTTTGCACAGTCAGACACTACTGGGAAGCAAAAACCCCTAAAGGATTCTAAAAATAAAAAAAGATTCTAAAGTCTGCCTTCTAGCAAAAGCAAAAGTGAAATAACTTAAACAGTTGATAAATGTTCAGCAGAGCAGCCTCCTCCTCTCTTACAGTAGTCATAAGGGATACAACAAGAGAAGCAACCTCTATAAATGCTCTTTGAAATACTGATCTCTTCTCTGCCTATATTCCTCAGAGAAAATCACCCAAAAAACAGTCTTTTTTTTCTTGCCTATTTTTTTTTCCCCTCTGATCTACTATTTCTTCATAAGAGGTGAACTAAGACATTGAGAAATTCTGGACGGCTGCTAATTCATAAATGCAGTTTTCTCTTAAAATTCAGGTGGCTGTATGTCTAAATGAAAACAGCAGGTCACAACTGAGCAAGGTCACCTGGCAAACTGAATCTGAAAAAAATATGAAATTAACTGGCTGGATCAAAATCTTAGAACGTTCACCTGAATGATGAAATCACTACCTCTGTAATTAACTACACAAACACTCCTTCTCAACACTGGAAACAAGGCTAAGGCCCAAATTAAAATCAAGACCAAAGCACTCTGAGATTAGTCTATCTATATTTAAATAATTTCCTATCTGAATCACTGTTTAGAAAGAGCTATACATTATCACCTTCCATAAGTGTCCATTCTACCCTCCTAGGCAATAGTTAAAAGAAATTAATATTCACAATTAATACCTTCATCATTTCTGAATTCATAATTTCATTTGTTTTAAAATGTTATATAAGACAATGTCAGAAGTAGACAATTGAACCTCTGATTATTAAAATAGGAAAAAATACTGAAATCCTTATATTTTCAATGAAAAGAAATCTACTGCAAAAAGAAACAAACAAGTTTTATACTGAAAAGATTGAAAGTAAATATTCTTAGTGGTTTGCATTTCAACTTTGCAGCTACCAGAGATCAAGAGGGTTTCACGTGTTTTTGCTGTAGCTCAGCTGCAGAGGAGCTGTTTGGGCTTCGGTCTCACAGAGTAATACAAAGTATCTTTATGGGGAGAAAATACGAGATAATTGAGAATTATCTCATTCCTAAGGAACAACCTAACAAGAACCAACACTGAAAAGTAGAAAAAGGAATGCAAGGTAATTAATCATAGTGGAGGAGAGGGGCAAGGGATTACCAAGAAAAATAGGGGTCCCATCTTTTGACATTTCAGTCAAAATGAGGTAATCTTTTGAAAGAAAAACTACAGTAAAACAAAATTAGTAGGATCAACAGCAGAGGTAACGAGGTAAAATGCAAGAGCCTGCTAAGTGATCACCTCCTATTAAACATTCTAAAGCTTCCTGTTGCCTTGAGTTCCATGAATTCCTTCTCATTTACAATGTTTTGCTTTGAAACAAAAATCATACTTTACGAGTTTCTGAACACTTTGTGATGTATTCATAAGAGGGGAGAGGAAATTGTATTAAGCCAGGTCTTAACTGAGTGAGAAAAGAAGATTAATCCCAAGGGTTTTTTTTCCTAAGGCTTAACATCTGCACAGAAAATTCATTCCAACAAGAAGATACAAATCTATTCCCTACATTTTCTGTTAAGATGCATTTTCTGGCTATAGATTTTAAAATTAAGATATTCCAATTTAATTGAGCAATTTTTAGACACTAATTCTGGTCATTTTTGTGTAGCCTGCATTTCACCTGATTTCAGAGCCCGATTTGATAAGTGTTTTGCAATTGCCAGGAAGGAAGGATATAAAATAAATAGCTTCTGATATACCTTAGGTGAATGAAGCTACTCTCCATGTAATAAACTCTTTCTGAAGAAAAGGAAAACTTTTCACCACAAAGAAAAAGTCAAGGTTTTCAAAGTTCTGGTTTATATACATTCTGACAAGCTTCAAATTCTTGTTTTTATTGGAATATTTAGTATATATATATATACACAAGCACACCCCCCCCACACACACACACACTAAAAAAGGAATTTCATTTTCTGTGAATAAACCATTTGTAAAGTAAATTTGGTGAAAACATACACAGATATAAAAAATAAAAAGAAGAGAAGAGATAAAATGTTGAAAGGCCTTTAAACCCCGTATAGACTGAAAAAAAAAAAAAACCCTTATATTCAGGAAACCATTTTTAATAGTTATTCTGTCTTACTTTCACTAGCCAAAATAGTGTTCAATGTTTTTCTGCTATGTTTATGACACCTTACATTACCCAATGTACTTCAGAACTTGACATAAAGAGTTAAGATTTGAAACCACTTTTTAAGAGTGAACGCTTAAAAAGCGAAAGGAAAATATTTTTCTTTTTGCAGTTTATCAGTCTCTCTCAAAACAAAGTTTTTGCAGATGGAACAGAGGCTGCTTTGACATAGTCTCAGCTAGAGATACTGCTAGACATGCATGACATTTGTTCACAATCTGAAATAGATTACTTGTTTTCTTTCTTTGTTTTAGGAGCTCACGATTCTGCTACAAAAACGTAGAAGTCTGTCACAATTCATCTATTGACAGAAGAATTGACCATTGTGCAAGCCTGCACTGGATGAATCTTTTGGGACACATGAGCCATTGCCCAGTAGGACTTAGGGGAGTCACTCAAAGCAAAACTAAAAGTTGTCTGTGTGTGTAGCTACAGAAGTATCAGGAGAACCCTGGGTTCAGGTGCACGAAAGACAGTGAAATCAGAGCTGAACAAATCTATTTGGAGGACTGTAGTAAAATCTTGGCCTCTTTAGATCTACTAGAAATATATGTTTTCATTCAAGAGAGCCATAACCTTTTCCTGATGTCTACCCATTTCCACCTGACCTCATGCCACTGTAGGGGTCATGCTGATAAAAAGGGACAGAAGGGATGTCTCAAAGTACCAGGAAAGACAAAATCCATATAAAAAGCATTTATTCTCATGCAGTTATTAATAACAATTCCCCTTCTTTAACCTCACATCTCAGGCCCCTTCATGCCAACATAAAGTACCTTCTACTTTATCTAATACTCCCCTGGTTAAATATAAGATCCAGATGTTTTCACTTTGCTTTGTGTTGCCCTTTTCTCTTTTTCTACTTGCACACTCTTTACTATAATTCTTTCCTAGTAAAGGCTATTTAAATCATAGACCCATAGAACAGTTTGAACTGGAAGGGAGCTTGCAAAGGCCATCTAGTCCACATCCCTGCAATGAGCACTGACATCTCCAACAAGATCAGGTGTCTCAGAGCCCCATCCCACCTGACTTTGAATGTTACCAAGGATGGGGCCATCTGCCACCTCTCTGAGCAACCTGGGCCAGTGTTTTCATACCTTCATCGTTAAATTTCTTACATCTGGTCTAAAATGACACCAATTTAAAACCATCACCCCTTGTCCTATCACAACAGGTCCTGTTAAGAAGTTTGTCCCCATCTTTCTTGTGGGTGCCACTTCAAGTACTGAAATACTGCAAGATTTCTCTAGAGCTTTCTCTTCTCCAGGCTGAACAACTCCCACATTTTCCCAGTCATTTCTCACAGGAGAGGTGTTCCAGAGAGATATTCTCTCATCATCTTTGTGGCCTCCTGTGGATTTGATTCAACAGCTCCATGTCTTTCCTGTGTTAAGGACCCCAGAGCTGGATGCAGCACTGCAGGTAGAGTCTCAGCAAAGCAGAGGGACAGAATCTCCCTTGTCTGCTGCCCACAGTGCTCTGGATACAGCCCAGGACACGTTTGGCTTTCTGGGCTGCCACAGCTCATTGCTGTGTCACATCCAGCCTCTCACCCAGCAGCACCCCCAAGTCCTTCTTGGCAGGGCTGCTCTCATTCTGCTCATTCCCCAGCCTGAACTGATACAGGGGGTTGTTCCAACACAGGAGCAGCACCTTGTGACAGGTCCTATTAAACTCCGTGAGATTGCCATGGCCTGCTTCTCAAGCTTGTTCAGGTCCCTCTGAATGTCATCCCATCCCTCTGGAGTGTCAACTGCACCACTCAGCTTGGTGTCTGCTGCAGATTTGCTGAGGGTGCACTCGATCCCTTCATCTATGTCATTAATGAAGATATTAAACCGCACTGGTCCCAGTACAGACCCCAGAGGAACACCATTTGTCACTGATGTCCCCTGGCAGGCTGAGACATTGAACACAACACTGTGGGTGCCACTGCCCAGCCAGTTCCTCACCCACCCAACAGTCCAACAATCAAATCCATCTCTCTCCAATTTAGAGAAGGATGTTGTGGGGACTGTGTCAAAGGCTTTACAGAAGTCCAGACAAAGCCTTTCCTTTGCTCATCAAGGTATCTCTCCATCATGGAAGGCCCCTGGGTTGGTCAGGAAGGACTTGCCCTTGCTGAAGCCATGCTAGATGTCCCAAATCACCTCCCTGTCCTCCATTCACCTTAGCAAAGTTTCTAGGAGGATCTTCCCAGGTACAGAGGTGATGCTGACAGGCCAATAAGGTCCCAGGATCTTTCTTTCTACCCTTTTTAAAGATGAGTACAGTGTTTCCCCTTTTCCAGTCAGCTGGAACTGCACTTGACTGCCATGACCTTTCAAATATCGTGGAGAGGGGATAAACAACTACATCAACTGATTCCCTCAGGACTCCAGGATGCCTCTCATTCCTCAGGTGGTCAAGAGCTTGATCTTTACTTGCAGTGGGGAATTCTTTTCTCCCACACTCCCTATCCTGCTGTCCATCGACTCTACAGGTGTGGGAACAGAGGCTGTCACTGATGACTGAGGAAACACTGGGATGTAATTTATCTAGTTCTTGCTAAAACTCTCTATTTTGAAAGCAGAAATGCAATGCTTCCTGGCCTGTTTTAGTATAACCATTATCCATGATACTACATATATAAATTATTGCATAACTGTATTTAAACTAAGATCTGAAAACATATAATGATGGCACCAAAATTATGCCCTAGAGCTCACTCTTTCTGAAAGAACAGACATTAAAAAAAATAGTGTTCTTAAAAAGCAGGCTAGAAGATTTTTTATCCAAACCACCAAATGTTAGCAAGGAGTCTACAGCAAATAAGCCCAAGTTAGTATGCCCTAATGAACTAAATATAATATTAACAAATCTCACATCCTGAAATATAAATTCTAATCATCATAAATGGAAAGTGTGTTTGACAGTTTTGCAGCAGGTTTCAGCTACAAGTAGAAAAAAAGTCTTCAAATATATGGAACAAGTACAAATTTTATTCTTACTCCACTTAATTATTTTATTTTGCTGACTATCTGAAACTGAGTCTGAAGCAAGTATTTTAAGCCTGACTAAGATTAGGATGCTGTATTTTTGTCATGTTCAAATTAAATACCTGAATGAAACTATACTTTTAGAACATGGGTGAACAATATAGTAATTGAACAAATCTTTCTATCAGACTACAGAAAATATGAGTAAACTGTATTTGTACTCAGAAATTTTAGAACAAGCAGGACTGCTAGAACATTATTTCAAAAGCACAGTAAGTAAAATGTAACTACCCACAATCAGTTAAGAACTGTTGACCTCTTCATATCCATAACTTCAACATTGTGTCATACTGTTTTCACAAGAATGCTGTCCAAACAATTTTCAAGGTTAATTTTGCTGTTACTCCCTTTGGCAGGGTAAGCAGATAATTCTGTCTGTTCACTAATTTTTTTCCCAGCTCCTTTGATATCAGTAACTAGTACCCATGCTAAACGAAGTTTTCATATTTTGCCAAGGCCACTGTTTGAATTTGTCTGTCTGTTATATTTCTAAAGGTAATATTGATACTTCAAAGGATGCAGAAAAAACATTGTCTGCTTCTTGTTAGTGAGATTGGTGAGAATGTTGCATACTTTCAGTGACAAGATTGTAGGACAAGCTGCTGTATTGTCTCCATTTCTATTTCAGAGTAATTGAAATTGAAGAGGATTTGCTTTAACCTGATCAATAATATTTCCTCCTGTGGCTGTATAATCGATTGGGGAAAAATATAAATCTCTTGGTCACAATGTCAAACATTAAGTTATAAATTAACTGTATAAATATTAAAATTTTACTTTACAGATCATGTCCTTCAAAATGTGTTCCATTCATTGTATTACTCACATTATTAATTCTACTGAAATAAGACTATCCTTCTAAGTGTAAACATGTAAAATTGTTTAATTTGGGGGCTGTGAAGCTTTTGGATACAGTCAGCTTAGTTGTTTACAAAATTAATAGATTCAAATTTAAACTAAAGAACAAGTGTCTAAATATTAAAACATGAACTTTTGTGCAACAGCAAAAAACTTTTAAGGCCAGCTACTGTGAATCAACATAATTTCACCCCACAAATCTTTACTCATTCACATCAGCTGAGGAATCTGTCTATAGGAGATGCAGGAGATTTTTACACTTGAGGCAAACATTGTTCAGAAGAGCCACTGCCATTTAATAATCAGTCAAGAAAATGCTTCAAGTACTTGAAGCCTTATGAGCCAATACATGTACTTACAGGTGAAATAAATCTTCACATTCTATTAACATGTAGGTATTTTTCCACATCTGAAATGCATTCTTTTTACAAAACTGTATCAATTTTAAACTGGATTGGAGACAAAACCCGGTCTGCAGTAACAACATTGGGAGACAGGGCACAGAAAAAATCCTGCAATTCTGACTTTTATACTTTGAAGGTATGGTGCTGCAGTCAGGCCAGAAAATCTTGCTTTCTTCTTTTATGAAAATGGGGAATTTATTTCCACTTTTTGTTTTTTTAATTAATTCCCTATTGAATACTAACTTGTGAGTTGAACTGCCCTATGAAGAGGAACACCAAAAGCCAGAATCAGCACAGAAAAAGCAACAGAGGCATGTAGCTGGGACTCAGTGGAAAAGCAAAGGGGTAGCAGTGCTCTGTTAAGATTTTCTCTGCTGATGTAAAGACACAGAATCTTTAGATTCAGAACTGACTCAATTAAGGATTTACCTTCACTACCCTACCTTCAATCAACATCCTCCTCTATATTTCCACAAAGATGAACAAGAGGTTTATCTTTGAACATGCTGGATTCCCAGTATGATACTGAATTCACTAGTACTTCAATTAATGTACTAATGAAGCACAGTGAATGAAAAGAGTACAGTCACCTGAAAGCAAAAACAAACTGAGAAGAATTTTAGAAACTGCTCTACATGCTCCTTTCTAGTGAAAAACAAGGTGACAATGGTCCAAATACTTCTACCAATGCTTGTCTTTAAACACAGCTTTTTTTTGTTAAAGTCAGTTAGTCTTCAGGGACTTAAAATGCAAATTATTTTTGAGTATTCTAGCTGCTAAGCTAATTGGAGTGATCCACTCAGATCATATAGGAATACGCACTTCACATATGAGAGGCTAGAAGTGCAAAGCCATTTTGTGGAGTGTTCATTATACTCTGCGTATCTGGCAGAGATTAAAAGAATTGAGGCAGCTTATCCCCAGTCATAACATTACTATAAGCTCAACAATCCTTTCCAGGGAGCTGGGAAACAAGTTGTTTGTCCTACTGAGGACAGGAGGGAATTGTCAGCTACTCATTTGTTCAGCTTGTTTCCTCACTGATACCCCGAGGAAGAAACCTCCGTGCAAAAGTATCTTGCAGCCTCTGTCACTTACTGGGGATGGATCACTTAACAGATGCATAATGGAGCATCACATTTTAGTTCAGAAACATCACTTACAAGGGAGAGAGCGACAGCATCAGCACACCAGCAATGGTTCAAATTTAGCATGTCCTAATGTGCAAAATTGAAACCAATTATTTTTGGTAGCCCAGAGCAATCTGCAGTTTAAGACAACTCTGTACCATGTAATGAAAAGTCTAACTGTGTATGTCCAAGTCCTACCAGTAGATCACCCTCCAAACACCTAGCTAAACAGTACTTTGAATGAGGGAAAGAGAGTAAAAGCCATACTTGCAGGAAAGAAAAAAAAATTATCCCAAATCAAATATTGGAAAGAATAGGAGCCTTTCCTCCTTTAATAAAACAGCAAGAGGCAATTGGAGGACAGGAAAATCCTTTTAGGGTAGTTTTAAGGTATGCTTGTATTGGTTAATATATATTAAGTGGAACTTAAATATAATCAGATCAAATATCTTAATTTAAAAAACAATTCTACTAGTTGTGCCGGAATTCTGGTGCATCTGTACAGTTAAGCAGGGTTTCAGCTTTGATGTGTAAAATACTGGCACTTCCTATATCCCTCGGGACAAAAGGAGAAAAAACACCCCAAAGATTTTGAGGTTCCTGTGTTTTTGCTGGGAATATTTTGCTGACTTCAGTAGACAATGAATCAGATCTCTGAATATGAGTTTATTCCAGCTGATTTTCATAAGCTTCTTCCTGCAGTTTGCATACAAACAACTTTGTTCACATGACTTAACCCAGAAAAAACACTTTTGAAGGCCAACTACTGTATCTTGTGTTCTTTTAGCAGTTAAGATACTTGCCAGCTTCATTCTTCCAGACAAAATATGCATGCTTTCTTTCCAACAGCTGTGACCATTACAATTCTGGAGAGTAGCATAGTTTTTATAATTTATGCTTCAACTATCTGCTCATATTTCATGCATTTTCATTTCAAGGCAATTTAATTTAAAAAAAGAAAAGAAAATAGAATAATGCATCTTGTAACAAAATTATAACTTGGCATTTGCAAACAAGAATGCTCATTCTCTTCTGATTATATAATGTTCTATAAACAGATTTTGTACAAATGAACATTTTTTGCAAGGATCACTCACTGATGGTTTCATGCATGCACTACATTTTCCTGAAATGAATTTGCAGTGGTCATAATTTTAAGCTAAACATCAAAGACTTTAAGCACCAAATAGTAAAGTATTTTATATTCACTAAATAAACTGAGCCTGAGCAGAACATTATTATATGGAACTTCCAAAGCATTATATATAAATATTATGTATTCAGTACCTTTTAGTCATGCTTTCCTTTATAAAGTTTACTACAAATGCTACCAATAACAGTAATTTAATTATATTTTTGTCCAAATAAGTATGTCATATTATAGAATAAACTAAAAACTTAGAACCTAATTTAAATTCAGCAGTGTTGTCTGCAAACCCCTTCAGCATCCCCAGTCACCTACCAGGAGGTTGTGTGTTGGTTTTTGTTTAGTGAATCACACAGGGCAATGTAATGTTGTAGTTTCATTAAGAACAGTTCATCATGAGAGAGAAAGACCCTGAATGGGTTCTAGAAAATACATCACAGAACGAAGTACAGTGAAGTACTAAACAGAAGACAGAGGGAGGTTAAAACAACAAGATGATTAGCCTCACTAATTAGTGCTGACAAATTAGTCAGCATGATGAGCAATATGATCAGTCCCACAGCAACCTATCAAGATGGTTCTTGGAGGTACTGTGGCAAAAGGTGATTTTTAACAAGAGATTTCTAGAAAGCAAATTAAAAAAATGTAGTTGTCTGAGCAAAACCTTGTTGTAGAGTGGAAAGGAAAAGATCCTTGTTTGAAAAAGTAACAAGGAATGCTGTCATTCTTGGTTAAGCAGAGGCACAAATCAACTTCTCAGTAGTGAATAAAAGGAGATTGATACAGGTACTGATTTTGTATGGAAGGTCTGGAAAGAAAAATAAACAACAGCATGTAACAATTAGTATTGAGCCTGCTTGTGACACTGTAGTTCTCCAAATTACTTTGAACCACTTCAAACAGACTTAGCTGATCACTTCAGACTTCTAACATATAAACCAGAACATCTTTACATAAGAGATGCAGTTTTATAGTGTAATTAATGTCCTAAAGGAAAGACAGAAACTTGAAAGCAAATGGTTAATGAATTTGTGAACAAATAGGACTAAATATGGTGAAAGATATTTCCCAGCCTTGGCATCCAGCACGGAGCCTCATGGTGCCTGGATAAGCAGAGAAAAGCCTTGTACACAGACCTTGCTATCTCCCTAGTAAAGTCATATTTGCAAGTGAAGGACATTGATAGAGATTCTCAAAATAGTGAGCTGGGGAAAAGGGGGGTGGGTTAGACAGAAAACACAGCACAGGCTATGAGAACAAAAGGTTCTCTCATAGATTTACGCTTTCCAAACACCATTGACGTATGTGAAAGAAAACACAGACAATAAATTCTCATTCTCTGTGCAGATTTCAAGACATCACTTTAATTATTCCTATCAGTTCTGTTGTCTATTGCACTCCTCCAACACATGAGCGATGCTTCCCATGTTTTCAGCAGCACTTTTTGTGTACCAATGTGCAGGTGCAGCAAATACCTTGGCAAGGGGCAAAGGGATTATCACTTAAGAAAACAGTAACACTGTATAGTTCGTATTTCTTCAAGGTCTTGAGCAAAGCATAAATTCTCATGGAAATGAAGTTACTGCACTTCAAGCATCAGACAGCGAACCAGGTAAGACTTACTGCTGCTTGTAGCGATGGTTTTGCTGCATTTTGTAATTTATAGACTTTTTTCTTTTCTTCTCTCCTCCATTTGTTCATTAATTCAAATAAGTATTTTCTCAGGTCTTAAATGTTATAGCCTCAAAAATTGTGCAGTAGTGCAATATATGGAAAAGGGGATATTGCTACTAACTTGTAATTAATTTTCAGGTCAAGTCTACAGAGCTGCACTTAATTTTTCCTAAAAACTCTACATTTTCTTGTACGTATTTCAAAAATATGCACTGATGAATTTTTAACCTACTAAGTACTATTGAGTCTCTGCTGAATCCTATGCATTAATGTTGGTTATCTCATACTTCAGCCTCTGTTTTAGTCAGCAGTACTTTTTAGCAGCTTTATAGTTAAAAAGAAATGGTACTGTGTAAAGAATAGAAACTATTTTTATTCTCCCTAATATATACATTTATATTCCAGGCTTACTCTTGCCACAAGTGGAGTGGATCGTGATCTGGCTCGTTGTTCCTTTTTCCTATGCATATACTTCTTTGAGAATTGCTTCTAAAGAGGTATAGGGCATGGGAAAATGGGGCAACTGAAATACTTCACCACTCATCTCAAGCAGCATTGCAAAATCAACAGTAGAAATGTTTAGAGAAAACAAACGCATGAAAAAATGAAAGGTAAATTTATTAAACTCCCAATTAATTCTCAAAACCTGCATTAAAAGATACCAGCACTATTTACTCTGACCTAACAGCTAAATATTGGTTTCCTCTTAGAACCCAATTCATTACAAGAACAATATTTTAAGCATTTCTCCAACTACATTATTAAACATATTCCTTGGTCTAATGTAAAACACATACAATGCTAATAAGTTACTTCTGTAGTCCTTATTCCCATAAGCCTCCAACTGAAAATAACAGAAATGCAGTCACACAACCTGCCAGAAATGCCACTCGTGCTCCCTGTCCCACGGGTGTTGGGAGTCAGGTAACGCCGACTCACGTGTGTAAGGCCCAGTCATGCAAATGTCACCTAAGGGGGTTGTCTGTAATGCATCACTTATTCCTAGGATTTTATCCTCTAAGATCCTAAGAACCTTTTACATGATGCCTGCATTTGTGGAATTGCAAAGTCTTTTCTTATAAGACCCAGTTAATAGTAAATCAAATTAAAAACATACTAATTTTTTTTTCTTTCTTTCGCCCACAGGTATCTTGGAAGTGGAAGTACAAGCTCTCTTTGCTCATTTCATTTAGTAGAAAAACAGTCATTAAACACAATTTTTATGTTTCTGTTCAATTACTTTCATTTACTCTAAATAGCAATGTGTCACATCAATTCTGGGGGGAAAAATACTGCTGTTATGAAATAATGTAACTGTACATAATGCGTGTCAAATAAATATCTAATGATTCGGTCATAGATCAAATGTTTGTCTTACACTGCCTCATGGTTTCTAACAAGTGTTGTAAAGCTGTGGACTCAAAGAGTAAAACAAGGTGCATTACAAGTCATTGTACTCAGTGGTTTTTGTTATGCTACACCATTCAATATTAAATGAGTATTTTAGAAGATACTTTTAATTTATCTCTAATAGTGTCAGAGGACTATTCTATATACATATCACTTTTTTCTTAAATTAAAAGCCAATTAAAAAATTACATCCACAACCATATCTTTATTCACCAATTTCATATCAAAGCTTGTGGTAAAGAGTGCTTGTAAGGGATTTTTTTTTAAAGATAAAAAAATATTAAATATATATATATAATCCTTAAACTCAAAAGGAACCCCCAGAATTACTGCATGAAAGGTGGAAAAATACATACAAAACAAACAAAAGTATAAATAAACAACAGACAACCCTGCATATAACCTAGTGTCTCATATTTCACATTAATATAAATTTTAAAAAGCAAAAGTGCATATTTTACCTTTAATATATTTCTCGTAAAGCTTAGCCTGTAACAAATCCCAGATCCCTATGCAGCAGGAATACAACTGATCCTTTTCTTTTTCTTACAGCACAGAATGCGCAGTTTAAATGCAAAGCTAATAGGAATAATAATGTCATCTCAGCCATTACCAAAAATAGAAGCAAATAAAGTGTTTGAGTTAGGAGTGAAATCTATAAAAATAGGAGGCCAGATACGATAGCAGCAAAGCAAGACTGAACTGAACAACATGAACTGATAAACAAACACCTCTTTTATATGGTTTTGAAATTTTATATGATTTGAGGTTGTTGGATTTTTTGGAGTTTTTTGTAATGCTTTTAAAATCATTTAAGGAGAGCAAATGCAGTTCTCCCTCCTATTTCCGCTGGTTACTGATCCCACCTTCCACGGCTAAAGTGAAAACTTTGCAAGCTATCCCATAACCTCTAATGGCTCTCAAACTCCAAACACCAGTCTCTGCAAGCACCTATAAAGTGCTCACACAACAGGACATATAAACATTGAACTCTGAGCAGGTACTGAGATCAGAGCAAGCACATCTGGAGGAGGGGTGGGACAGCAATGGGACAGCGAAGCCCAGATAATTTGCAGGGTTTTTTTTTACCGCTATCCAGTTTGTGCTTAATCTTTCAAACACAAACCACAACCCTATGCTTAAACACCTTCCTGAACAAGACTGAAAGGAGAGTAAAAGACATGGTTAAAATGTGGATGGAGACACCTTCCCCCCACCCCTTTTTTTTGGCACAGTGCAAGATACACTCTAATTATCATTAAAAAAATATTACTTTAAGTGGGAGCAATAAGCCTAGGAGGTAAGCACAGGATGATCCCATTCTGTAAGGCTTAAATAGAAAGACAGATTTTTAGCTGTTTTCAGGAGGTGAAAAATGAATCTATTTTTCACCTCCTGAAAACATCAGGCTAAGATGAACTTATGGAACAATGTAATGAAAATAACATACTGAGGTACATGTTGTATTATTGAATAGTAAATATTCAGTGGTGAAAAATGAAGGGCTGGAAAAATTCAAAGAACATTGCAACACAAAGGAAATCAGTATTAAGGTTGTACTGTCCAGCAAGTGCATTACATTTTGTGTCCCTGGCTGAGTTAAATGGGAAGTGAAAGCTTTAACAAAGCTCCTTTGCACAAATATATTCGTGCTGCTCATTCTGTTTGTCATTGCCCATGTAACTGCTGGGAAAAGGGAAAAATTGAACATACGATGTCTTTTTTCAGAAATCATGCCCTCGTATTTGGAAACATTGTGCATGGCATGTCTAATACCCTGCAGTTCCCATGACTCCTTATTCCTACTTTTGCTTCACTGTATCCAAGCTTTAAACTACATCAGAACCAACCTACCTTGAGGTGGGAGGGGGGTGGGGGCAGGGAGGAAGGAGGAAAGTATCAGACAAAAAATTCTGCTTCCCCCTCAGTGGAATTATTTCCCTGATCTGATGCACAAACAGCTGCATCAGTATAATACTGAAAGAAATTAAAGAAGAGAAACAGAAGTTGCTTATGCTGGAAGGACCATTAGGAATCTCTTTGGAACTGCAGTGTGAAAAAAAAGTTACCCTTCCCCTGTACCCAGTTTGCCTAATATAAAATACCCATGACAGATTTGCCCTAGAGAAAAATATCTCTGCCTATTTCAAAGGCTCACAGACACTTGTAAATGTAATTCTTCTCTAAACAGCATCTGTCAGCACTGCCATAAGTGACAGTGGAAAAGAAATAAGGAATAATGGTCTGGACATCCAAATGCAGGGGTTTTACTACAAAACACAACACAGTTAGCAGCAACATACTATACTATGGACACATTCATTGGTTACTGAAACTGAAGGTAACTCTTAAAATACTATTCCAGCATACACATAAAATTTTCTTTTTAAAATTTTTTTGAAAATGCTTATAGGTCAGCTTTGTCACCCAATGTGAACAAGAGAGGTGTAGCTCCACGTGAAAAACAGAGCAGATTAAACAGCTCACTGATGCTGGAAAGGAGTCCTTCACCACTTTCTCCCCCTCCTGATACCTTGGACCACTTCAGGCTAATTTCCCAAGGCCCAGCTAATTCTTACCAAAGACAGAAAGAGGAAAATTCTTGGTTTTGGGTTAAAAAATAAAGGCAAAGAACCAACAGGGGGAAAAAATCCACCAAAATTACTTCATATATTTATCTTTGCTAATTTCATGAGGTTTTTTTTCACTGAAGAGCTGCAATTTAGTGATAATTTATACAACATGCATATGTAATAGAAGGAGGAAGGAGAATTCACTCACCATGCATATAGAGGGAGGAAAGAGAATATAGAAAGCCTGACTCAATACCTGACCTCAAAGAGCTCAGTGTGGGACTAACCTTAGGGTTTCTTGCTCTAGTAAACAAATGCTACGTCAATTTAATGAATGAGCTCTAATTCTTCCATCTCTCAATACTTGCACCAGACAACTAGATCTCGCAGAGCCCGCGGAGAGGACCCGCTGGGATTCAGCATCTCCCCGAAGCTTTCCCGCAGCTGCGGCCGCTGCGGCGCCCTCTGCGCTCCCCCTGCTGACAGCGCCCGGCAGCGAGCGGCCAGAGCGGGGTGGCAAGCGCGGGGAGGCGGGGGCTACCACAGCAGAGGGGAACCAAAGGAAGGACTGGGTGTTTATGCAGCATGTTGGAAGACAAGATCTGTCGCGAGGATAGAAGGATTTGGGGCCTTTAGGGTTGTTGTTTTTTCCTGAGCTCTTTTCTGCAAGCCATTCATTTCAATAGTACAACCCTCTTCAGAACTTGGGGTTACAATGCTTATTCCTGTCAGTAAAATGCATCTTTTACCATTATTGATAGTCGGCTTTGATATGCATCCAAATTGTGG
Organism: Lanius collurio; assembly: GCA_020086605.1. NCBI lineage: Eukaryota > Metazoa > Chordata > Aves > Passeriformes > Laniidae > Lanius > Lanius collurio. Next base: position 18,723,747 of record JACBWW010000010.1, read on the forward strand.
ATTTATTTATATATTTTTAAAAGCAATGTTTGTAACTACAAACTACCAGGGGCTTAAAAATAAAAACATTCTGGCATTATTCACTCTTAAATCTAGCTCATGTGGTATGAATTCAGTCTTTTCAGTCTGATAAATTACTTTTTGTCCCCATATTCCTTCTCCATTCTGCAGGACCAAATCCTCACAGATGTATGGGAAGCTGTAGATCAAGTGAAGAAGGAAAAGACAAAAGAAAGAAATATTACAATGAAGAAAAGCTAGTGACACAGCAAACAACTTATTTCTTCCGTCAGAGAGAGGTTTCCCATGAGATGGGTCAAGTTTTTTTAAACAAAATTTCCCTGGGTTTTTTCCCTTGTTTTGGATTTTTTTTTTTATTTTTTTTAATGCTGTATAATATGTCAATGGGGTTGAATTAAGATTAAGCAGTATTTGAATTTTCATTCTAAAGAATAAGTATTATTTTGCATTACAGTGAGGGGAGGGGGATGTTCATTATCGCATAATATAATTCAAGGAAGAAAAGCACTTCCTGACCCAGGGAAAGAGGCGCTTCCCGGCGGGCGGCGCTGCCCCAATGCAGTGACCGAGCCCATCCCCGGCACTGCCCGGCGCCTCCGGGAGGGAGGTGGCCAGCGAGCGACACCCGGCTGGAGCAGCGCTGGAGCAAGGAGCAGAGGGCAAACAGCTCGAAAAGATGGCAAAAGGAAGCCCCGAAAATAGAAGTCGTATTCAAAGATCAGTATTTATTTACTAGTGGGTTATATCTGCATCTGCGCATCAATCCTGCTCTCACCTTGCTCTACTGTAGTCTCTCCATCTGGAGAAAGTGAGGAATTATACTGATCTGCTGGCTGTAGAGACGCCTGCATTTACTTATATAAAGCAACAAATCGACTCACTACTGAGCGAAGCAGCCTGGTTCTTCCTCTTTCCTTCCATGCTTAACATTGCTCTGTGCAAGTTAAAGGGCTCATCCAGCCTTTCAGTGAGTGGGTATATCTCCAAGCTGTTAAAAAAAGCCATTTTCTTTTCTTTTTTCTCTCCCCCCTGTTTCCTGCTATCTTAGAAACCTGAATGGACTCCTTGACAGATAGGAGGGTCACCTAAACTCAGAGCATATGGGGAAAAGCATAGCCAGAAAGAGGGAAGGAGGAGGAGTGACTCAATTCCTTCCAACAGCAGAGCTGGTAGTACTACTCAACCTGTTTCCTTTAGATAGGTATGTCCTTTGTATGAGATAGAAACCTTACAAACTGCATTAATTTCTATCTAATGAATGTCCTTAATATTTGTTAAAACAACTGAATAACCCGTGTCCAGTGTCTTTCATTGCTAGGATACTGCCAAATCCTACTACAGCTTCTGTGCATTAATATTTTCCCTGCTCAAACCAACACCAGAATAACAATCGTTGCTTTGCAGGAAATTATCTTCATAACCGATGCAATGACTAAAATCATTAACAACTATGAGACACCTCCTAAAGTTATTTCAACAAGACACTTATACAGATAAAAGAAAGCATCAGACCTGTCAGCAGACGTTCTCACTGAGGGCTCTGTCCAAAAAAGCTGTCATTAAACCCCAGCAGTAAAATTCGAGTCAGCCACACCTTCACTACACTTACAGCTCTACCATTTACATTCAAAGTTTTGGTCCTCATGGGTTTTGTAGTCCACATGTTTATAAAAAGCACTAATAATAAATGGAAAATGGGATAAATGTTTCACCACAGGTTCTGGCAAGTGTTAATTGCTGACCAGAAACACATGGCAATTACCTTTTGACTTGTAATTGCTTTCATGTGATGGTCGCTTACGAGATCCAATCACTTCATCAAAGTCCTTTTAGTGGGAACTTTGCCTCAAGCCACTCTTTGTATCAGGTAAATTATCACAATAACACTCAACGGCATGAACATTAGCATTTAAAAAAAAATTATTTCATTTCAAGCATATTTTTGCTTGTGTATATCACCTTCATAGCCACTGACAATTGTAGTTTTGTTGAGCTTCTTGTTTAATTCTAACATTGCAAGTCAAATAACAACTGAGAAAAATAAAATTTATTATTAATTAGGACACCACCTCCCCAAAATCAACCAACCAATCAATCAATCAATCACACTCCATAAAACCCCAAGTCTCTAAATTTAAAATACAAACTGAGGAAATATAGCAGTAAGATCTTACAAGGGAAAAAAATCACATTAATAATACCAAAACCCAGTAAAACCAAAATAAAATGCAAATCGATTTTCTAACTTAATAGAGCACTACACATCTTTTTTTAGTGCAGTCACATGCCAGGAAAGGAAAGTTTAGTCATTTTATCATCTACTTCTCTTTACAATAAAAGAGACAATGTCTAAAATAGCCACCAGAGTCACTCTCATTGTATGTCTGTACATGGTTTGCTGCATGAAAAAGTAGGAAGGAAGCCTCAAAAGCTAAACCACAGCATGAGTCTGAAAGACTGCTTTCCTAAGAGAAAAATAAAATATTGTATTAGCTTCCTGTGTCTTTTGAAATGAAGGCTTTTCTCCTGACATTGTGAAATCGATTATTCCAATATATTCTGATGATAACATGATCAATGATTGCAGGATAAAAAACCAAAAAACCCACAAACCCACAAGTTTCATTAACACTAAAATACAAATTTGAAAACTGTCATCGTAGTGGCAAAAACTTCATTGTTTCAAGACATTTGTGCATCTATTAAAATAAGCACAATAATCAACAACTAGAAACATTACTATAATGAAGGAATCATGCCTTGATAATCCATATGGTTAGATGTTGCCTGTAACACTAAAATTACAAGGATTCGCTTCAGAAGCTGTCTAGTACTTACTCATTTTTCCAGACCAAACTCTACTTTCTCCAGGATTAATTTGCAGTGTTTTAGGACTAGGAAACAGGCTAACTAAAAAATAATGGTCCATCATTTGTAATGGTCCCTTTCAGACAAATCGTCCTGAACACTGATTTCCCAGTAGTTTTTCCCATAACGTTATATACGGGTGGTGGTGTTGGGTTGCGTTTGGATTGGTTTTTACTAAAAAGAAACCTGTAACTTCCAACTTACATCTTAATTGCTTTTAAGAGCTGCAAATTGCTGTGAGTGGAATCAGAAGCACAAGAAGACAATGCAACTACTGCCCCTGTTAGCTTAGTCGGAAGAGCTTTTCTGTAAAACCCGAGTGCCAGGTCTGCAAAGTCATTTCTTTACCTCGAAGCATATGTGGTCACCGACTAGAAGTGTCCTGTTTATTTAAAAAAAAAAAAAAAAAAAAAACAAAAACAGAGAGAGAAACAGACTGCTCAGGTAGATATTCAAAAGTTGGGGTTTATTCTTTTTACTACAAGAGGGACAAAATACTTCATAAAAACAGGTAAGTGTATGAAGTGTATGTATGAAGAATATTAAAAATTAGAGTGTAAAAATGTCTTACATGTGTCATGCTTCAGCATAGTTAACAAAATTCCATTGCATTTTGTGAGAGAAAATAATTTTCCTACCCGAGAAATACAGAAAACCTAAGAAGGGAGAGAGCTTCGGGTGTAGCATTATCATACTTCTGCTATCTCACTATAAATACATCACCCTTCATAAAAGGTGACATGAATTTCTTTGAAGTTTAAGAATTAGCACGTTGTCTCAAACATGCTCCGCTCTGCGTGGAAGCCGCTTCATTATCTCTGACTGTATAAACTCAAGCAGCGGTGAATGTTTACTGAAACAACCTGTAAAGGTGTTAGCCTGTGTTTGCAGAGGATAAGGACTGTGCCATCCCAGGCCCACTTCAGACCGTAAAAGTGGTTCTTTTCTCACCCTTATCTGAATCATCCTTGAACAGACTGCCTCTGAACAGTTTACACTCCTCTTCTTTGATCTACTTCATAAGAGCATCAGAACTGTTTACTTTGAAATGCACACACTTCTTTCTTGGGATGCAGGGAAAGGAGATGGCGTTTAAAGACATGAACAGATAAATTTAAACAAACTAGTAATTTTCTCGGTGTTTCCTATCCTGTCCAATATCCTGACACATAATCACTCATTGCTTAGTCTTATTCTTAAATAAATTCATAAGCATGAACTCAAATTATTCAAAACTTCCCGCCCTATTTTCTGAAAATGACCTAACAAATTGCTATGCTAATGCCACTGTGCTCTAGTTTCAACCATTCTCTCCCTGAAGACTTCTTAAAATCTCTGATACTACATAAACTGAGTCAACAAGTGTACCTAAGACTTCAGAGGAAGATGAGAGTCCTGACTACAGCACTCTGCCTCATGGACAGCAGCAAAAAAAAAATTAACCCTGCACTTTCCAAGTAACTCCAAGCTCAAACGAGCTCTACCCACCAGAGAACTGAGTTCCTCACAGGCATGTTGGCAAGACACTGCATCAGGGTTTCTTCAAGATTTCTATCTGACGAGGATTACTTACTTGTTCTTACCTCACGTCCCTACTTCCTTTGCTGATAGAAAGGCAAAGGGATTCTTTCAAGCCTTGCATCAAACAGGCAAGAGGGGCTCAAAATCTGAGAATAAGACTCATAAAAGAGGCTTCTCCCTGTCCTTCTTTGTTATCAGTCCCTTCTGAATCCTCGTCCTTCATAGCAGGAGATAAAGACTGAAAACCACGGTGGCCGAGGGCAGCTCGGGCAGCGTGAAGAAGCCCAGGCCGTGATGCAATTCCCAGCACCTACGTGGTGAGGAGACGACTCCGTGCTGAACTTGGCGCCAGATCACGCAGCCTTGAGTTCTGCAAACTACTGCGCTCGGAGATTAGGCGGATGTAACAATCACCTGAAAGGGGAGATTAAAGCGCCTCTCAGCGAGGTCCTTTGTCCCCGGCCTCATTTGATGCTTTGGGCCTTTCCAAACCACGCCGGGGGAAGCGCTTTAAATGTTTGCCCCGGCGGCCAGGCCGGCTCCAGTGAGGGCCGGCAGGGCAGGGGACATGGAGAAGGGCTCCTTCTCGGTGGAGTGGCTAGCCCAGAGCAGCCGCGGCGGAGCCCCGGAGATGCCCGGTGAGTCCCGGCCGTGCCCGCTGGGTACCCCCGCACAGCGGAGGCCGCGGCGCTTTCGGTCCCCGCGGGCGGGAGCGGAGGGGCACGGCCGCCACCGTGTCACCGCCGGGGGGGCCCAGGGCCCTCCGAGGAAAGGGAGCCCCGAAGGGTCCCCCCCTCAAAGGCCCCCGTCTGTTCCCGCAGACCCGCCCCGGCACCGGGAGGCCGCCGAGCGCCGCAGCCCCGGGCACGAAGCGGAGTCTGTCGGCGCCGTGCCCGGGCGGTCCCGCACCAAGTTCTCGGCCGCGCAGCTGCAGGAGCTGGAGCGCAGCTTCCGAGAGCAGCGCTACATCCGCGCCGGCGAGAAGCGGCGCTTGGCCGCCGTGCTGAACCTCTCCCAGAGCCAGGTGAGCGCGGCCTCGCCCTCGGCCCGAGCGGGACACGGGGCCGGAGGGGGCGGGAGGCACCTCACGGTCACCGGGGGACGGGGCAGTGACGGCTCCTGCAGGTGCGGCGGCCCGGGCTGCCCGCCAGCCTCGCCCCGCTGCAGCGAACGGGCTGGAGCAGACCGATAGCCCGGCCTCGCCTGGCACTGCCGTGCCCGCCGCAACTCCGAGTCCTGCAGGGACAACGTGCATATGGAAAATAGCGAGTGCAAGTTCAAAAGCTGAAACTTCACTGGAGGTGAAAATCCTTCCACAATCTCCAAAATGTCAATTTTCAGAATAATTCTTTCTTATGGTTATGTATCCATTTGACAGGTTCATTGCAGGATATTTGAACAGAACTACCCCTACCCAGCCCTTTTAGCCCCACTGCACCAGTCTTGTTTTACAGCCCCAGTCCAAATCTGAGTATTGGCTTGCCATGGATCATGGAGTCTTCACAGTTTGATTCCTCATCATGTCAAGACAATTACTCTGCATTAAATATAGACCAACATTATTAGCTCTACACCTTTACTGTTAAAGCATCCTGTTACTTTGACAATAATCTGCCTTCAAGGATGTGTTACTACATGGGAAAGGGATAAGTGGTTTGGTTCTTGACTCTTTTTTCTTATCCTCAGATAAAAACCTGGTTTCAGAATCGTCGTATGAAGTTCAAACGCCAGACTCAAGATGCCAGGATCGAAGCTCTTTTCTCGGGCTTATTTTTGCCCTATCATTATTACCCAGATGCAGCTACATCCAGCCAGCCTTATGGGATGGATATCAACGGCTCTGCTACTTCTGCTGTTTCCCTTCACCCAGCTATGCCAAACCCAGCCTTGTTGTTGCCTTCTGGTCCAGATAAGCCAGTTTTGCCAAGTCCAGCTTCACTACTGCCTCCTGAGCCAGGATTATCTTGTTACTCTTCTGTGCTTCCAGCAGTGACTCTAACCACTGAACATAAAAGACTGATGTTCCAACCAGATCTTCCTTCCTGTTAGAAATGTCAATGATTATCTGTAATCTAAAAAAAGAAGTGCCAAGTGTCTCTAAGAATAGCTATTTAACTTATTTTGTTATAGTAAATAAATTGATAATTCTTTGAATTCTTTTCTTTAACATAAAAAAAAAGCTTAATTAGCAGAGAAAGTAATTTACCCATATGAGAGAAGTTATACTGAGAGTGGAAGTGGAAAACAAGAATCCTCTCTTTTTCCTACAGACTTCACCATGCTGTATGGAAATTTCTACGTAAATTTTGCAAATTTTTGTAAAAGTTTTCAGAAAATAACTTATAATCATGTGGGCATCTCCACTAAAAAAGCGGAGTACTGTTTGCACTGAAATAAGACTATGTCATTTAATAGACAATGGTGTTAAAAACTTTGTCCATTCTACTTGATTGTGGGTTTTTAAATAGGAAACATTTGTAAACTACAGCAAATGCATTTAAATTAAAATGTTACCGAAGGTGAAAAATGCTGTGAACAGAACTGAATAAGTTGTCCAGCATTCTCTTTTATGTGTATATTCTGCACCATTCTTCAAGTGGTCTCACCTGTTTTTTGATGGGGTTGTTGAATTTAAGCACTTGAAGAGAGATTAAGCTAAGGCATTAACTGGCAATCATGTATGCTGATGTCAAGGTCAAGTACACTTGAAATTTAAATCCGCTTATGAAAATGAATTGTTCACCAATTCAGGTCTCTTGGGACACCAAAAAAAAAAAACCTACTTTTTGTTCCAAAAGCTGAGCTGTAACTTGATAGCCTCCCTAATTTTTAAACTGCAGAATTAGTTTAGACTTGCTCTTAGGAACACTTGGGCCTGTTCCTAAAAGTGACAAAGGAAGCTTTATGGAAAATGGCAAAGCCAAACATTTAGACTGGGGAAACGAGACCTTACATCGGTGTAAAGCTGCTGCAGCAGGTGCGGCTACATCTTCTTCCCCGATCCAGGACAATCTTACTTGCTTGCTGGGTGATCGTTACACTACTTTGCAATTGTAAAGAGAGAAAAAATTATCCCCACAAAACAAAAAAAGACCACCACCGAGAAAGAAACCAAATCCTTCCCTTCAGCTCACAAGGGGAAAAAAAAGGCCTGCAACAGCTCTGTGCCATGCATTCCCCTTTCCCCTCTTTTGCCTCCCCCCTCCATCCCGTTTGGTAGACAACAGGGAGGGGAAGTTGGGAGGCACTGGAAGGAATTTCCTCCACCACACCCCATGTCAGTGTCCCAGGGCAGTGACACAGCCAGGCAGCTAAAGGGACAACCTGTGCATTTCTCGGTCACTTTGAACACACTACAGAAAATTCCCTTTACCACTTTCAAGTAATTTTTTCACTAGTGAGAAGCCCCTAGGCTGTTAAATCGAAACTCTTGATCATTCCCTGAATTAAAAGAGTGGAAATGTGTAATCAAGTAATGTATTTAAAGGATCTTTCAGATGAATTAACCAAACTCATTAAAATCTAGACTAAGAAATAAGAAGTGTTAACTAAGCACTTTTAGGAGGACTGAACACCAGTCCCAGGAAGAACTAAAAAAACCCAACAAATTTCAGGATTACTAAAACAAAGTTTGAACCCTTTACATGTTTAAAGGGAATAGATCAATTTGCTAAAAAAGTGCAAATTGCAAAGTATGCAATTATAATTGTTATTTACTGGTAAAATAGTTGCCTAATATTCAGGTTACATCCCATTCAAATGATATGGCTTTGAACCAGACAAAATTACACCAATTTTTTTTTGACTAGTGTTATTTTAGAAATTGTTAAACATTAAAATTCCATAATGAAGGCCTAATCCATTTAATTTCTGTTTAAATACATGCTGACTTAATAAATTTTGATTATTATATCTGCTGCCTTCACATGGAAGATGGGATTGTACCTGTATTACTTGATTTACATCCAGAATCAAAACTCACCGACCAGCTTACCCTTCGTCCTGTAGGATGCACTTAGCTTGAAGTACAGTGCAGGGCAACTGGGTGTAGTTGCCTCTGTCCAGGCTACCAAACACTCAACAGACAATCTCGATGGGAGGATAGGAAAGGGAGACAAAGTGTATGAAAACATCTTAATCCATCACATTTACAGGAGGACAAGTGACCATTGCAGTTTACATTGCACAGTCAAGTGCAGCCTTTTATAGACTTGACACATATAACCGTTCAGATTTTATTTATATATATATATATACACATACACATTTATGAAAACCATCTACCTAACACATTTCAGGCTAGATTTATTAATATTATAAAATATAAAATTATTAATTTTCACATTTAACTTTAAAATAATAAAGACATTCTTCCAAACCAGGTGATAAGATTCTGAGCATGAAATACATTACAGTGGAAAACACTCTTCCCCTTTGCTTTTTCACTATAATGCATATACAGGGTGGCATTGCTTGTCCATTTTGTTCTGAATAACTGGATGGAAAGAAGGATGAGGAAGAAGGTGTTGATGGTAGTAGGGCAGTTCATTTGCCCTAAAGGGGTAGGTGCTTTGCGATGCGTCATATCTGGGAAAGGAGAAGCCGAACTGCACAGCAGGCACCGGGGTAAAAGGCAGGAGTCTCTGGTGCTGGGTAGCAAACGAGTAGTGGAGACCATCCTGAAACAGAGCTGGGGAGGTCCCCGGGGCGTAGCTGTAGAGTGGAACAGGGGACGCGAGGCTGTGCTGGTGTTCCTGTATCTGTCTCTTCAATTTCATCCTCCTGTTCTGAAACCAGGTCTTGATCTAAGCAACAAAAAGAAGGAGGGGGGGGACGCAGGACACAGATCAGAGACTTTGCCTAAAGATAATGTGCAAACTGTGAACAACCGTATCTCAGCTGCTCTTGCCATTCTGCTTCAGATGGCATTGACACAGCTGGACTGACGCTTTTGCCCTACTTAAAAGAGGGCAGAGGACCTGCGGGATGTCGAGGGAAGGGTGGCTGCGTTCAAGGATTTGCCATTATTTACTTAAGAGTCTTTAGGACCAGATATGATCTCTGCATGGTCTATGCAAATAGCCATATATCCAGGACAGTTTGCCTCACTAAGAAATAAAAAAACCTCGATAACTTCCCGTAGAAAATGTCGCAAATTTCCCGGAGTGGTAACTCGTTAATCCCCGAGGGATTCCACAGGCCCTGGTAAACTCAACTCAATAGTGCTATGTCTCTTCATCGCAGGAAAGATCGATGCGAAACCGCAGACCCGGGCTACTCCTGCCCGCTGGGGCCGGGAAGGATCCACCTCCTGCGGGACTAACCTGGATCTCCGAGAGCTGCAAGGCAGTCGCCAGCTTCCTCCGCTCCGTGGCCCCCAGGTACTTCTGGCGCTGGAAGGTCTTCTCCAGACGGCAGACCTGCTCCGAGGTGAAGGCGGTGCGCGCCCGCCGCTGCCGCCCGCGGGTCCCGCCCGCCGCCGCGGCCCCGGCGCGCTCCCCGCCTGCGCTCTCGCTCTCGTAGCCCGAGGACTCGTCGGCGCTGAGCCAGCCGCCGTCGGGGGCTGTACGGGAGGAGATGGGGGCGGCGGTGAGGCCGGGACAGTGCCTCCGCCGCCCCTCGGCCCTGCCAGATGTGTCTCCCCAGCCTGTTCGCCTGCTCCCCTCTTCTCCCTGCCTGTTCCCTCCTCACCCACCTGGCTCAGACGGGCAGGGGTCGGTGATGTCCCGGGGATCGTCTCGGCTCCTCTCCGCCGCGCAGGGCTCGCTGTCCGCGGGCTGGTCCGGCTTAGGGGTGCCCTGTCGGGGTTTGGCTCTGACCAGGCAGGTGGGACTGCCCAGCGAGGTGGGGGCGCGGGGAGGGGGCGCGCAGCAGATGTGGGGCCTGACCCCGAGGGGCTTGGTCTCTGCCGATGGGATCTGGGCCTGATTCATGGCGGAGGGAATGGGAGTCCAGTGGCCTCGGCCAGCTCTTATATGAGCGCTCCGTCCCGAGGCGGGGGGGTGGGGGGGGCGTTTGTAGGTGCGAACGCACATCAAAGTGGGAATCGAGCAGAGATAACAGCTACCAGAGAGCAGGAAAGTTCGCACGTCTGGCAAATGTCTACAGCCCTTGGCTCCAGCGTGTCTGCGGGGCCGAGGAGACCCCCTTGAAGTGCAAAGCTGCCCCTCTCCCCTGGAGGGCAGGGCACGGGCAGCCCCAGCCCCGCAAACAGGCGTTTAAAGACACCGTGAGTGCCGGTGGCAGAGCGGATTTACCACTCCCTTTTCAGTCGCGGGGTCCCACATTGCACAGATGCCGGAAACCAGCCCTGAGACCCACACTCGCGAGGCCGGGCCAGGGATGAGGGATAAGGAACCTGTGGTAGAGCCTGCTAACCCCGCCATCCTTTTCCCTTTCTGGGAAAAGCCATGGGGGGCCAATATCAAGAAGTCCCTATCCACGAGGCCAAGTCCTCACTCCCGGGGCCAGAGCCAGGCTGGGGGTGAGCAGGGCCTCGGGCCTTCTCAGCTTGAACTTGGCGCCGTCTGTCTAGCCAGAAAACGCAGCCCATCTCCCCAGTCGTTTAGTGATCAAAGCACCAAGTGAGCAGCGGAGCTCGCACCTCATCGACTTCATACTACCCGAATCCACACGCCGATTCCCGAGATGGACGATGCCCTTGTAATGCAGGGAGCATACCAAGACATCCCACAGCACAGCTTGGTTGGGGGAAAGGGGCATCTCGGCAGCTCATCCCATCTCCAGGTTGTCCTTACGTTCAAATTCACAGAGCTTTTGGTCATGCCAGTAAAAAATACCACACCGACCCCGAGCACACCGGCAGTAGCGACGCTTGAATAACTCCCATCCTAACCCCCGCCTAAAGGAGAATGGAAGTGAGCGCCAATCGCTCTAACTGGGTAAATGCACCGATAGGACCTCAATTGCAGTGAGGATTCCGAAATCCTCGGAATTCCTGCTCGAATGCACCACCAGAAGGAGTGGACACCATAAACCTGGGTCTAAGAGGACAGGAGTCTGTTTCTTTCTAAAACACAGCAGTAATCTAGATTCCCACACACATGGGCGATGTGAGGGGGTTTTTTATCTTAAAAACAACAACAACAACAAAAACCCTCAACCAAACCCTAACCGAATCATCTCTCCACTTTATTATGAAAATCATTTGAAAAATAAACCCCTCATGTTCATGTTATTCATTTCATTGTCTCAGATGTTCCCGTAACTCCATGGCCGCAGGAATGGATAGAGGGTTATCGACCCCTCCTGATCCCACAAAGACGACTTATCCCCACACTAGCCGCAGGGGAGGGATAAAGCCCAGGCAATTGAGCAATGCAAACACCTTACCAAGCCCACAGAGTCCAAGAGCTGGATGCCTCCTGAAGCTTTGCTTGCAACACCATCCCCTCGGGGCAGGGACGGGAAAGGCAGTTGTTGCCTCGCCACAGCCCCGACAGAGAGATTTTCCTGCTCTCTGAGGGGTGCTGGGTACGTCCACTAAAGGAGTTTTTCACCTTTTGCTGGCACAAGACTGTCGTTTTGTCTGATATGCTCAAGCCAGTGCAAATGCCCAAACAGTTGTATACAGCTGGAGAGGGAACTTCCCCCCCCGGATCAGAACCACATACCTGTGAGTGCCACTGATCCAACCAAAACCACTGTAAACATGAACACTTACACCCTAGACACATTTTAGTCAAGCAGGGATAGGTCATTTACTGTTCCCTAAACGAACTGAGAGCCTGAACCTTAATTTTAATAGCTTCAGGATTTAATAACTATTCTTGATTTATTCCACTTGTGTTCTATCCCTCTTTTTCTGAAGCAAATGCATCACTATATTATCTCCCATCTTATTTCAGAACAGCAATTTCTGAATAACCCCATAGGTGAACAAATCCAAGCAGAGAAACTCATGTTCTACCATCTTAGATAAAGCAGTCTGTACTATCTGCAGAGCCTGACTACCTCACCAAAAAGAAGTTTAGAGACAATACACCAAAACCACCGGTATTCAGGAGCTCCTAAACTGAGCACACCCCCACCCAGCAAGCAGCATGACTCCTACTTCCAGCAGGGCAGCCTCCCCCACCGTTTTTCCAGCAGAAGAAACCTGTGCCAAGTCAGGCAGCCTTGGGTCCCCCATGCCCTGCAGGCCCCTCACACGGGCACACAGAAAGACCCAGGGACTACCCACTAGGAGAGACACTTCATCCCCAGCTGCCAAAGTTAAACCAGACACGAGATGATCACTCAGTGCTTTGCCTAAACAGAACATCTCCATTGATCCATTATGTATCTTATAGAAGAAAACCATTATTAACCCCAAAGAGCTGCTGCCCTTTCCTCCTCTCATTTGGGAATGCAGGGAAGCAGCTGACCTGTCCCACTGTTTGCTGAAAGTCAACAAAAAGCGTTGTTTTGTTTTTTTTTTTTTCATTAGACTCCAATCTGATTTGCCTATTTAGTAAGATATTTAAACCCAACACTAGGATCCCCCCCACTCCAGATGAAAGTAGCTGCATCTGTGGACCACAAAACTCTGGAACAGATGGGAAAAGTGTGGAAGGTGTTATGTGGTTATTGTAGCTCCCACTAGAAAGAGGTGGCAGCTTGAGAAACTTGAAATCTTTAACGACCCTGAGTGGATAGAGGCCCTGCAGCTGCAGTTAAACCTTCCCCTCCTCACCTTGCAGTAACTTGGGGCTCATATGAGACACAAATTTACTTCCATTCAATTATTTTGTATCACTTGAAATTTTTACAGCATTCGGTTGATATGATAGAGAAACATGATGAAAAATAAATCTTAGTTTTCAGGGGAAATTATGTATTTTCCTATAGAATTCAGTATACTCATAACTTCAGAATATTGTATTATATTGAAAAATGGACGGATTTTTCTTGCATGTGTTATATTAGGAGCATAGTGGACCCATTTCTCCAAATCACATTTCAAAATACCTATTGTTCTGCATTGTAAGCCTTACAACCCTAAGAAACATGCTTGCTGCTTCAAGATATATACTGAAAACTTAGGCACTCTTGTAACTTGGCCTGATACCTTGAATTTCAGTGCAGTGGTTCATGCCAGGATGTGATAATTACAGATACAGCTGTTAGGACTGAGTGCTCTTCTCATGTGAGCTCTACAAGGCTTCTAAGGACAAATGGTAGATTTGTCTCACTGGTATGCCTGGGAATATTTCATCTGGGGCTTTGCTCACACGTGGAATATAAACCCGTGAGAACAGGCAGGACTGCAGCAGCTCTACAGTATGAAAGTATTGCCTGAGGAAGGTCCAGCCCATCACTCAGGCTGCAGTATCTCCTGCACAAGACACTGGATGCTCATCCTTTGCCAGATGCTGAAGTACTTGTACCGCCCAGGAATGCTGTTGGCATGCCAAGGCCTTCAGCAGACCATCATACTAATTTTGCATAGAAACATAAGAAAAAGTGGACATATTTTTGCCAACAGAAAAATAGTCCTTCTCAAGGGGAATAATTGCTAGCATAGTTGGGCAAACCTTCATATTACAAACTTTCTATCTGCTAGCAATGTCTGTAAGAAGGTCATGGGAAAAATTTCCAAACAAAACCCCCAAACTAGTATACAGACCAAATTATCATAGCATTTAGCAAAGATTGAGAACTGATATATCCCACCAGATCTGGGATAGTGGCTCCATCATAGGCAGATACCATTAATCTTTGTAAAATGCACAGATTTTCCAATATCTTCTTGACAAAACTGGAAAAGTGGAGATGATAGGGCATGCAATAAGAACAACTACAACGCTACCCACTCCACTCTGAGAAAGAAAAAAAAAAAATAACAAACCCAAAACAAAAGACCCCAACATTCGAACCCCACAAAAAACATGTTTAGCCGCACAAGTGGACAGGAGGAGAGAGCCTGGGGAAATGTGGCAGTCCTTCAGAGGTAAGTAAACTCGCGGTAAGGAACGGGGTTTTAACAATGCTAAAAGTGCACGCAAGACAAGACAGTTTGCTCTATTTCAGACGGGGCCCCAGGAATTCCAGGCCCACCGGCAGCCGCAGGGCCCGGGCTGGGCTCCTGGCCTGTGGGACAGCTGATGGCTGTTTGTACCCTCCGCTGCTCCGCTTTGGAAATGCTAACTTGGTTATTCAGCGTCTCCTTTGATGTCCTGATAGGTGCTATTAGATAGTCAATTAGGCATCAACGAGATCGATTGTTTGGGAATAGATGCTTTTCTGTTTGAAGTACCCGTGAACACTAACAGTGCCATCACCCCGCCGCTCCTTTGCCCAAGGGAACAATGCGGGTTAACACACAATAAATGACAAATGCTACTGACTCAGCCGGCAGCGCTGCACCCTCTTCCCTCCCGACTCACACTCTGCAAGCTCAGATATTCCCATTCGGAGACAGTGGGAGCAAGCACGCACTTTGCATTGAAAACCATTTATCACAAAAATATTTTTGTGCGCTTTGCAGAACCAATGGACAAAGCATCTAGATAATTTAGTACAATTTAGCTTGAAACAAACTAGTACTTGAATTTCTATGCACACCATCGCCACATTGCCTGAGGACTTGTGACACCTCCGCAGTTGCTCAGAATTGCCCAGGCAGAGTAACTAAGAGCTGAAATAAGAATTAAATCACTTAACCTACCTGAATACCAAAGACACACCAGGATTAGCTCCCTACTAGGTACTATTAGAGGGTAACACTAGGACTTTACGAGACAAATACAGAGAAAAAATAGGAAAGTCTACACAAGGAACATGTCGAGACCAAGCCGTCTCTCCTCTTCCTTCCCCCGTCCACGTCGGTGGGATTTATCAACTTAATTGCCATCTAATTGCGTATCAAAGAAAGAGATAATGGGTAGCAATTAGATGTAATGGCCTAACAGTGCGAGATCTCTCTCGATTAGCACACAACGCCGAATAACTTCACCTAGTTTGTAAAGAGGTCTCTGGAGTGGCTCCGCCATGTCTGGGAGCTGCAGGGGGATGATGTACCCCATCCTATTCCCAGCCCCCTGATGGATGCTGCAGCCAAATTGGGACGGCCGGTTCCGAGCGCGGTTGCCGGCGGCTTCCCCGCCCTGCGGTGTTAATTCAATCAGGTTTCTCCCCTTCCGCGCACGCACTGCAGGGGACAAAGGCTTTGAAGTTAGCACTCTGGCAATTTCCCCCTCCCTTCTCTTCTTCCTCCTTGGGGAGCCCAGTTTCCAGATTATACAGCCTCTACAGGCAGAGAACCGCCGGCCCGGCGGGTTCCGACAATTTCACCCCAGGAGCTTCAAACTACTCCTCCCCAGCTAATCGACTCGCCCGGCTTCTTCGCCCCTCCCCATCCCCCCCAGCTGTAGCTGGCTTGCCCACACCGCTTTGTCCTGCCGGAGAGCATTCCGGTACTGGGGTTATTGTGGTACGTTTGAAGACACAAAGGCGGGATGGGCTGCCCGGGGATCCGCTGCGGGGGCTTGCGGTCTCCTGCGAGGGGCTGATACCGTGCAAGGGCCTGCACTGACACTAGCGCTCCTTTACTGCTGCCAGGGCTAAAACCCAGCGAAGGAGAAATTCAAACAAGCATGAAGTCCGAATTTCTTTCTCCCAGATCAAAGGAAAAATGTGCATTCACATTTTAGTGCCAGAGTTAGACAAATTTGCTCGAGCAAAAATGAAATTATTTCACATATAGCTTTCTAGACTACGGGAATGTAGTAGTTACCTTCTGGAGTAAGCCGATTTTTGCAGGCAAGAGACAAATTTTCGTGCAGATATTCGGGGGAACCTCATACCATTACGGACTCAGACAAATGTTCATCATTTCTCGCGTTTATTTGGGCAATTACCGGGAAAAAAGAACAATATTTTCAAGTTAGTCCTGCCAAAACACTGGCAAGGCATTTCATGTGCTTGCCGAGTATACCCGTGGCCAAGGAGTCATTATGTTAAGTGACCATTAGCACCCTTTCAAACGGAGATCGGCTTCTGCCTTGGCAGTCGTTCTGCAGCTCGTACGCCTCGAGCTGGGATGCCCCATTACTGCCCCTAACCATCACTCATTCCTGGCACGACACCGGCCAGCCTCAGCCGGAGCACGGGGAGCCGCACACGCCCGCCCGGCACGCAGAGCCTCCACCCCGAGACCGCTCCGTGGCCGGTGCCTCTCGGCCCCGCAGCCCCGCTTGTGCCAGCATGGTCCCTACAAACCGCGGGTCTAAATCATGGCAAGGATGCAGCACTGCGCGTTATCCCTGGCAGCACCCGTTGTCTCTGTCTCGCTCTAAAGCTCAGCACGAAGCGGAAACTGCTGCCCTGCTCCGAGCACCGCCGGACGCGGCGGAGCCGAGCCCAGGTACGGGCAGGCTCCGCGCCGCTCGCCCGTCGGACGGGACAGCCCGGCCCGGCCTGGCTGCTGCGGCCCCGCGTTAGGAACCCGGGGGCCGGGAGGGCAGACCCAGGGCATGAGGACACAGCCAGAGCTTCCCCAGGTCACTTCTCACCGGGGACATGGGGACCCAATAAGGTGTGCTCCTGCCTCTCCCTTTTTGCAGTTGGGATGGGGGGACGACGACACCTTTTTCCCCCGCACAAACCCCGTCCCTGCAGTTCCCCTCCCAGGAAACAGTTCCCCTCTGCAGGCGGGAGCACTTTGTTCTCCCTCTCTCCTCCCGAGCCTTTTCATCTGTCTCTCACTTTCCCCGGATCCAGCTGCGGTGCCGCCCGTGCCCACTTCCCTTTCACCCTCCCCCATCTGGTCCGGGGGTGGGGCGCTCCCGGAACGCTGCGGGTAGTCCCGGTGCCCTCAGAGGCTGCTCCCATCCCTTCAGCCCCAGCTCCCAACACCGCTGGTCTGGCTTCTGAGAGCAGGAAGGGTTATTTCCATTGTTCCTTTTGTACGGGCTGAGCAGAGCATTTGGAGGAGTGGTGGGGCTCTCCTCTGCGGCCATGCAAGATTAAAAAGGGAACCCCTAACCTTTCAACTACAAACCCCTTGAAAGCGGAATAGCCACAGAGTCTAATGCTTAATATCTCCCTCCCCCCGGGCAAACGGTGTATTTATTGGCCTTGACTGCTTTGTTATTTTAAGCATCACTGCTTTAGAGCAGAGGAAAATATTCACCATTGCAGCATTTTCCGGAGACACCCCAGTTCCCTAAAGACGTTTGAAAGAGTCAGAGAGATTTCTTCAAATCAATATTATCATTTACTGATACCTAACTTTGAGAAATAAGCCTCAAACGATGGGAAGTTTACTTACATATCAACAAATTTCCTTAATCCAAAACTGCATCATATTCCTGATATCTCAGCAAGATTGACAGCACCTGAGCCATTTTTAATTTAGCTGAAATTCTTGCATTAGAGACAGATAATTTGTGCAATTGTAAACAAATACTAATACTAATATCTCAAAAGGCTACAAAAATACAGCATAGATTACACAATGTAATCAGCGGCACATAATGTTGCTTTTTACCAGACAAGGGTACTCAAGTGACAGATTGGCCCCTGTATACAAAAGACATTCAAGGATACTGGCAGAGAACCCTCAGATCATTCATTACAGGAGCCCAAATTACCAGTGTACCGGAAATCTTCTAATAACCCCCCAGATCACCTCTAAAGTGATGGAAATTTTTATTACTCTTTTCATGTTAGTCGGCAATTGACTTGGAAAGATTTATGTCAGCTTACATCAGTCAAAGATCATTTCTCAGAACCCTTTTTCTGGCCTGAAATTAGGCCTTTTTGATCATCAGTTTACTAAGTAATTATTAAAATTTTTAAGTGAATAGCACAGTGGTAAGGAATTTTACTGCCACTTATGGAAATCCAGCTCTGGAATGTCAAAATTCTTTTGATCATCACCTTCATATCCCAATAACTCCAGGTGAAATGACTAGATACTCTTTTGTAGGTAAGACATTTCAAGATCCTTTCCATGACCTTTTTAGGTAAGATCTAATCTACTGAGGCAGCACATAAAAACATGATTATATCATACTTAGAAAGTAATTTTTTATATCTTAAAAGCATCTGTTCTGCTACTATAACAAGCCCGGTATCAACTAACAGGTGTATCCACATATTTGGCTAAAAGCACAGTTCCATGACAGAAAATCTCATCTAGTAAGCAGCTGAAGGGGTTGGATACCTGCTTTAGAAGACAGAAGGAAATTCACACTTTTCTGCACTCAGCCTCAGAGTAAATAGCAGGGGGGCAGAACAAATCTAGATAAGGAGTCTACACCTCTTCTAATGAAGAGGAGCTTTTTTTTGGGACAGCAGGAATACCTCTATAATCCTTGAGAAAGGAATTCACATGAAAGCTGGAAAAAAATAGGTTTATTTAAAGATTCCATTTATATTACTGTTTGTCCCACCCCCTTTATATATTACAGTTGCTATAAATGCAAGGGCCTGAAGTCCACGATTCATATTGTCCAACACGTCTTTGTACAACATGTTTAGCTCGGTGCTGCATCACAACTCCACCAGGCAGCTACAGACAAGGGCAGCCCAGATATCTATCAGTAGTGCAAATCCTCTTTTGTCAGAGTCCATGTCAGAGGGTCAGACACCCAGCAAGAAAGCCCTGGGGTCCCTGTACCCTACAAAGCAGGGTGCTGCCCAAAAGCCAATTGGCTGTGCTCTGCAGGCGCTGCTGAGGTCCAGGGCGGGTGCCGGCAGGGCCGCCAAAGGGAAGCCCTCGGAGGCAGCCCCTTGCCGGGGCAGAGGTGGT
Source organism: Lanius collurio (assembly GCA_020086605.1). NCBI lineage: Eukaryota > Metazoa > Chordata > Aves > Passeriformes > Laniidae > Lanius > Lanius collurio. Next base: position 18,742,915 of record JACBWW010000010.1, read on the forward strand.
GGCCGGGCCACGTATGTGAGAGGCAAGGGCATCACAGCGCTCTGCGGGGCGTAAGGGAGAGCGGGGCTGCAGAACGGCTCCGCCCTCAACTCCTGCAGCTGCCGCTTGAGCTTCATCCGGCGGTTCTGGAACCAGGTCTTGATCTGGGAGAAGGGTATGGGAGAAGGAGAAAAGACGAGGTTACAACTCCACCCAGGTTTGTTTATCTCGGCCCTTGGAACTGCGCTGTGCGCAGAGCCCCCGCTCACCTGCACCTCGGAGAGGCGCATCCTGCCCGCCAGCTGCCGGCGCTCGGCGGCGCCCAGGTACTGCTGCCGCTGGAAGGAGCTCTCCAGGGTGCTGATCTGCTCCGCGCTGAACGCCGTGCGCAGCCGCCGCCCGCCGCGGCCGCAGGGCTCCTCGGGGCCCGGGCACTCGGGACCCTCCTCCAGCACGGGCTGCCCCGCTCCCGATGGCCTCCCGCCTGCTCCTGGGGACAGCGACAAGGAGGAAAGGGTCAGCCAGGCCCGGGAGCCCCGTGGGAAACCGCCCGCCTCCTCCGCCCCCGAGCAGCCACCGCGCAGTGGTGCCTTCCCTGGCCCGGGGGTGTCCCAGCCCCCCCGCGCCCCTCCCGGGAGCCCCAGGAAGTCCCGGCACCGCGGGTACCTGCGGCGGGAGTGGCCGCCATGCGCTCCCTGCTCCTGCCGCCTCTCCCGTCCCGCGGGCCCGCGGGCTGCTCCTGGCTCCGCTCGCTCTGGCCGAGGCTGGGGCAGGAGCCGAGCCGCCGGCCCGCGGACGATGCTCGGTGTGGAGAGCCTTCCGTGGGGCTCTTGACAGCTTGGCTGCTCTGGGACAACCACTCCACGGAGAAAGGGGCCTTAGTCATCCTGCCTTGTTTCGGAGATGCCGGGAAAGAGGGTGTCGGGGAGCACGGGCCTCTCCTTTATACCGCAACTGCCAGATGAAAACGTTGTTTATGTAAATACACATCAAAGGGCCAGATAAGTATCATCTAATTGCTATCAGTCCTCCCCCCCAACAAAAGATATCGTTCACACATTGCCCCAGCTCGCGGAGGCTTGGCTCCGCCGTGTCTGCCCCTGAGGAGTTCGCTCCGCCGGCAGTGATTTACAGCCCTTGTAACATCCTATCCCCATGCAAATGGCATTTATGGAGCTGAGCAGCCTCAAACGGCGCTGGGGAATGTACCCCCGGGGGAGCGTAGCATGTCCGGCCGCTGGAGGGAGAGGGGACGGTGCTGCTTCCGATCTCCCTTCCCCTGGAGTTCGCTTTTCCATTAGCTTCCAAGCACCAGGTCCACTGTTCAAAGCTTTTTTTCTCAAGCCTGCTCCTCTCTCGGCTGAGCACTGAGTTCTCGAGACAGCCTCAGGCAGGCAAGCAGAGAAACTCAGCCACTGGGTTCTCCGGGACTGCAGCATCAGGTTATAAGCACCAGGCAGAGGCTGAGGCTTTTGGAGAAGGCTGTGAAACACAAAAAGATAAATGTCAAGGTCATTGGATTCCACGACTCAACAGGCTTCTGGTGGTTTATATAAAAGTATGGTTTCTGGACTAAAGAATCGGAAAATGACAATTATTGCCTTAGAATTAACATTCTGGTGAGAGTTCTGCTGAGGTTACAGAATTCATGTCATATCTTCCCTCCCAGATCTCTTGCAGCTATGCAGGTCATCCAGTTTTCTCTGCTATCTTACCTCTCTTTCCTTTTACTACCCTGTGTGTGTCTTTCAGAAACGTTCTCGTTCATCTCTGGGTTTTGTGTGCAACAGGAACACTTGACTGCTGCAGTAAAGCCCCTGTAGCATACTGACAAAGGCTCTTGGTACTTTATGGGCGGTTTTTCACTGCAGGGGAACCATGAATTCTCTCCCCTTTTCACCCTCCCCTCTTGTGCGAGAACAGAGTGGGACTGCCACAGAATTGATAACTCCTATCACACCCCTGCTTGGTATCAGTCTGCCTCCAGAAATCATGACTGCACGTCTTGTTTATCTGTCCTCGCTCTTGCCTGCTGCTTTACACTCACCCACCACCTGCACACAAACCCAGTGCTCTGCTGTCTACCCTGTGACTTGGCCAACCTGTTACTCTGCCACTCTGGCTGCATTTCTCAGCATTCACTTTCTCCGTGATAACCATAACCACAGTTCTACCTATTTCTTACACTGTCAGTGAGGCAGAGTTTTAAGACTGAAACCCTCCTACTTGATGTCTAAATCTTCCAATGTATTCAATTTTAATTTTGTAAAGATATCTATTTTTTCTTTATATTAATCCAGTAAGAGGTTTTATTATAATCCTCTTTGTCAATCTTTTCCTAAACCAAACATATCAACCTCTTGTCCATGCCAAATACAGTTGCTGTATCCATTCATCAGGAAATCATACAGTTTTTTGTTCACCAGAAAATTATTTAATTGAACCATATTCAAATTTAACTTGCAAACCCCTTTTAGGCTCTGTCTCTCCTTGATTGTTCATTCTCATGGCATACTCTGAATCCTACTCTGCTCTACCAGTGATGACACTGTTTAAGAGCTTCTCTCTAGCCAAACAAAAATACAAACACGATTGTCACCTTTATTTAAAGCTGTTTAATAACCAATTTAGAACCATAACTACACATGACCAGAGGCCTCCTGGAGCCCTTAATTTCTGGCCTGTGTACACAGGGATTGACATTGCAGCCTGAGCCCACTAAACAAGCTTTCTGGAGGAAAAAGGTGTAAAAATGTGTAAATAAACATTCAAGCATTAATGCCTCCCATATATGTCATCTACCTAAAGAAGTCCACAAACAGCTCAAGTCTGTGGGACACACCCCCCCACATATATATGTGAGGCCTTTTTACCACATGAAATCGTTTGATATCTAATTACTTGAATCCTCATCCATTTATCCTTCCCAAGCATTTTTTGATTAGCAATGGAAAGTCCAGAAAGCTTACTTGACCAAACTGTACAAGATGGCTTTTAAATTTCCTCTGTTTTATAACATACACACACACACACACACACTCTTCCCCCACCCTACCTTGAATATTTCAGGGTTTTAACTATTCTTTTCCTTAGGTAAATGTGAAAATTTGCCCCACCACAAACCTGAGGATATATTTTAAAATACCAGCACTTCTGAGCATTAGACGGCCCTGTTGCAGAGCAGACCAAGCAGGCAGGAGATGGAGAGGAGACATACAGGAACCTCTTCTATTCACTGAATTACTAAAGGACAAGTCCCTTGAGTGAGCTGCATTTAACATGTCACCTGGCAGCAACCTCTCCAGTCAGAACTGGGAATATCAGTGCTACTGTCTGCCTGCAGAATCCTGCCAAGCCTCTCCTGCAGTCAGGCAATATGCCATTTTCAAGGACTAATTCTCATGAATGTCAGAAAAAGAAAGTGTAACTTTTCTGCAAGCTTCCTTCTCAATTTAAATATTTCTGATCACTATAACAGCATTCTGCACCATAGATGGGGCAAAAATCCTATCCCAATGAGATGAATACGTTCCATGTGCCCAGAATTATTTCCAATCTTAGTCCTTACAGAACATTATGTATAAGTAATATACTTATATCCTACTTACATCCTTATATATAACATATATACTTATATATCTTTATATATTTTTTTTTAAATATAGAAGAGTCTATTTCTATGACATTACTTTTTCCAGCTTCATGTCAACAAAGAAAGGCACTTGGCAAGCTGTTGTATAGGACGAAAAGAATATGTCACCTATGATGGAGCACTAAAAGTAGAAAATCTTGAGTTTTATCATCCACTGATACATCTGCCTTTACTCATTTGAAGACTTTTTACCATCTGAGCTGCACATTACATCTTTATACACTGCTGGTTTATTAATTGCATTGTATTGAAGCAAATGGCACTGCAGAAAGATGGTGTCAAGTGCTGAGCTCCCAGAGACACAAATTGATCATGGTGTGACAAGGTTAAACCAAATCTCATTTCCATTACACATAAAATTTATAAGTCTCCTGGATAGGTAGCAGATGACTTCTGAATGTAATGACTGCTACAATATTTAACAGCTGTGAGTTTAATTTTATCTAAAATTCTTAAGCTGCCTTCTTTCTGTTTCCATCTATTATTCATTAAATGCTTGTTTGAAAATCTCCTGCTAAACTGTGATTCAGAAATACCATGTTTAAAATCAAGTGATACTACCAACAGGATGAAAACCATGCTAATGAAATTTGTCAGAGTAGAGCAGGGACAGATAGTAGCTTTTACTCCCCTGCTACAGGGGGACAGAGACAAAGAGCTCAGACATACCAACGTGATTGCCGCTAGCAGGAGTCTGGAGATCCATTTACCATAGATAATGGCAACACTCTATGCAGATGTTTGCAGAATACACAGCTGCCCTCTTTGAGGAGGCAGCACCTTCCCCTTCAGCTTTGCAGAAATCTACACACACAACACTGGTCTCAAGTTGAGGAGGTTCTGCAGAACTACCGAAGCCTGCTAGCTAGGCAATTGATAATAGAAATATTTTGGGATAACATCTCAGCCTTTGAGAATTAATTGTGGCCCCACATCTTCCAGCCCCAATCTCAGCTCAGAGCCCCGCAGAGGGGCAGGACGGTGCTGAGATAGCCCCTCCCTATTGGAGCTATGGAGGAGCTGAAGAGAGCAGCTGAGGGCTGCCAACTACCTTGGGTTCCCCACAGGTACCAGAGAGAACTGCCACCACTTGGCCTTGCTGCAGTGGGAACACAAGACCAAAGGAGGGGACTGTCATTTTGTACCTGCAGGCGATCCTTTCCCATAGCATTGGAGGGTCGTGTGATACTTGAGTAGAAGGACTTTGTGGTTTTTGGGAGTAGGTAGGTGGTGATGCAACTCAAAGAGTAAAATCCAGGTAGTTTATGTCACACAGGGGATGTGTGTTCACCTGTGCCCATGCAGATTTCCCATGGAGATTTGTCCAGGGAAGCAAGGGCTGCTGGCATCTGCTATGCAATTTACATGGTCTTTGCTCTGGTGTGTTTATCCAAACATTCAGTTTCTGAGTAATCACTATTTAAGACTTAAAAGCAATACAAATGGCCTCCAATCAATCCCTTAATTATCAATTATTATTATCTTTCATCTTTGACAGAATAAGAGCTACTTTTCCATGAGGCATTTAAAGATTAAATGCACAGAAATACCAGGAGGGCCTGGTATAAACATAGTAACAATGCACAGATGAAAATGTCATCATGTTTGGAACTGATCTGAATCAACACAGCACTCAAAATGCCAAGGGATCCCATGGCTCCTTAACACAAGGCTGCCACCAGCAGCTAAACAGAATCAGTCAAATGTTTTAAAAATACATATATTCTGCAGAGATATGCTGCAAATATTAAGAAAGAAACACATTTACTTGTTTTAATGGCTCCTTACGCAAATTTAAGCTTATTTAAAAAAAGGTCAAATTTAGTATGAAGCAAGACATTTAAAATATGTACTGCTGTTGTTACAGAAGCAAAGTACAGAGTCTCTTGTTTATTTGTATTAGACAAACTATTATAGTTGGCAAACCATCCAAGTTTCAGGAATGTAAATCCTACTTCACAAGTCATTGCTACCATATTGCCAGAGGGAGATCTCTAGGGATGCTACTCAAATGAGACTGCTCCAAAGTCTGTAGTTGGTTTAATTCTGTGTAGACTAGAAATTAGACTTTAAAAACAATCAGACACACCTAGACACCTTGCAATTTTTCCAAAACTTAACAGAGAGGCTAATTTTGCATTTCACATCAAGGCCTTTTTCTTTGTTAGCCTTTGCTGAAAAATATTTTTTCATGATGATTACTTCTAAAGTTACATTTAGCAACATATAAAAGTAAGAATGCATTAAATCAGAATTTTTCTGTTACATTCATATTTTCCACAGATTTAGAAAGAAGTGAAAGAAATTATACTGACCAAAGCATTTATTATTCTTGAAAGTAACTTTTCACTTTCAGCTATTAAAGAATGAATAATTTTCCCCCTTGATTTTAGAGTTAGCATTTGAACATGATGAGTCAGTCAGCAGGAGAATGAGCTGTCACAGCTGGCAGCCCTGGGACATCTATCACGCTCTGTGCCCATCCTGGTCTATGCCAATACAATGCTGCTTTGAAATGCATTGATCTCAGCAGTGAAAATGTTTTACTGACTCTTCCTTCCCCTAACTTACACCTAAAATAAATTAGGTCTTTGTATTCCTCCCAAACCAGTCTGTTCAAATTAAATGGAAACAATCTTTACCTTTTTTTTTTTTTTTTATTTCTGACTTCAAGGCTCTTCTTCATTACACATTTATAGTTATTTCTCCCATCCATCTGTATTCCTCACTATACACTGCTTCTTCCTATTTTTGTTATTCCAGTCACTTCCATGAAGTATCCTGCAAAAGTTACTATTGCCTGAAGAAGACAATAACGTTGGCAGAATATATAAACGTAGCAACAGAGCATAAATGACACTGCATGTCTGCCTTCACTTATACCAACCAGGGAGCACAGACATGTCCTGACACTCCCTTAGTTTACAGATAAAGGGAAAGCTGGGCTTTGTGGGTGAGGACAGGAATGTAGTTAGGTTAAGATGCTTAACACTGCCCCTATAACCTGCAATTTGATGTCTACATTTCCTCTGAATAGTGCAGTGTAATTCTTTTGCCAGGTTTTACAGAAATGAGCGTATTACACACGGATAGAAGGTAAATAGGATTTAAGACTATGATGATGTGTGTGAGTGTTCACTAAAAGATTAAAGGGAACAGCTGAACGCTGAATGCAACTACATCTTTGTTTTACAAATGGAATATTAAAAGTCCTACAATTTTGCGTTTGCCTGTTTCTAATGGGCAGGTTTTGGGCAGACATCTGGACGGCCGATAGCTCCCTTTGCTCCCGGAACGGCACCAACACCTCAAACGCTGCAGAGGGCCTCTTGTGCCATCTCCTGGTTATGTTGAGACTTCACCTCCAGAAAGCTGCTGCACAACGGAAGGGAAGCAAGCAGCAGGAGTTCAGCTGAGGCAGAGACAGAATCAGGGGATCTACTCAGACTGGAGAAAACCTGTAAGACCATCGAGTCCAGCCCTTAACCCAAGTCCTTCACTAAACCATGTCCCTGAGTGCCACACGTACACAGGAGTACTCCCGGGATGGTGACTCAGTTCCGGGCAGCTACGGGGACTCACCCAGCACATGGATGGGCATGGCAAGCTCGGGCTCTAATCCCTCTGCTGTGCTTTTAGCATCAAGTCACTTTTCCACTGCATTAGCATATGCATAGAAAGGAAATTCAGCGTCCTTCTACAATAAATATCTTTTACATCAGTTCTAGCAACTCATCCCCCCCACATTACCCACATTTTTGGTATCAGTGGAAGAATGCAAATAACCCCCTGAGAGCTGAAGTGACTGGATTACAACTAAATTAATAATCAAATCAATATCATTCCTTGATTGCAGGTAAGTATTTGAATCAGTGTCCAATTTAGTTTATTGAAGATCCCTACCGAGTCCTTCTACTTTCAAAGGAACAAGGTAGCCTGTGCACTCAGATAGAGTTTTCTCTCATTTTTTCTTCAAAATTCACAGGAAAAGGGATCCTACAGGTGTGTTACAGATGAGTAACCTGTTCCAGTACTTCACATGAAACTTTCTAATGCAAAAACTGAAAGAAAAAAAAAATCAGCCTTGTTTCAAACTCAAGTCCTTAAACTTCAGAGAACAGGGAAAAAACCCCTCACTCTGCAGCTACTACAACTTTTTACAGCAACATTTCACATTCATAGGTCTGCCCAATCCAATCTTGTTTATAAAAATTCAATTCTTTCAGTCTTTTTCAGTTTATGTTTCTAAACATATACTTATTGTAGTCCTCTACTCTCCTTTGTTTTGGCTGTAAGTATCCTAGCTGCAGCACTTAACGGTGAAGTATTCCTGCTGATGCTTCTCTATTGTCAAACAGAGCAAAAGAATTACCTTCTGTCATGTGCAGCTCTTCTGTAGTACACCTCAGGTCTTCTCCTTGCACCTTTTTCTTTTCTTTTTGCAAACTGTCCACATGGATTCATATTCAGCTTGTGATCTGGTCCCCAGAGATTTTTACTGAAGCTCTGTAGTTATTTTTCATTTAATATTGAGCCTTGAAGCTTAAACTCTTATGATTATTGTGTGTTCTAAGCTTCTATGTTGTGTAAGTGTGCTTTCCATCCCACCTTGTATTTCACAGACATTCCTACACATTCCATACAGTGTGGGCTGTGAGGACACTGCATTATGGTAACCCCAGATAGTTTGCCTCCCTCATCGGAGTATGCAGAGTCCCAAGCAGGTCTTATCTTGTTGTTATCATAACTGTGATAGTTCCCTTCTTCCCACCTCAGTGTGTTGAGAACCGAGCAGGTTTTAATTCAGTGCTGTAAGCCAGAATAGTTTGCTTCCCCCCATCTGCACAGGTGCCAAGGTGAAGGCCATCTGCAGATCCCAGAATTCAGACAGCAGCACCTGCATTACATGGGGCAGCTAATGAGCAAAACAGAACATTGCATACTTATGAAATGTTAATTAGCACAGGTTTCATTACTCACCCCCACAGCACTTTCCCTGGAGCTTCACTCCTGAGCAAGGCTCTGCTGCATTGGGTCCTCATTTGACTGGTGCTCCAGGATTCCCACTGTAGGAATGCTACACTTTTGATAAAGCCAAAGCTTTCACTTATTTTGTGCCTTGTCCCTGAGGGATCTGCACCTGCTTTTCACTCAGAACAGCTGGGTAGTCCTAACTCCACACCATTAGCTTTCACAATGTAACAAGCATGGTAATTACCCTTTGAAATGATGTATTAACCAGTTGTGTATTCACCTTAGAGGCCCATCATCTGAGTCTGAGCAACCAAATATATAATCAGGCCAGGAGGCTCTGTTGTCAAGGCATTTTTTGACTTCAATGTACACCATGCTGTTTTCATCTCTTGGGACAGTTACCTTGACCATTAGGTTATTTAAAAATTACTTCATGGACAAAAGTATGTCAGCCTTTTAAGTTAGTGTGTACACTTACAGATTTTTAGACAGCTTTTTCAGTAACTCTTCCAGTGTCAAAGTTTGGCTGTTTCTCTGTCATTCTATTTGCCTCACCTTTCCACTCATTCCTTTTAAGAATACTACTTTTAAAAAGTAGTATTATTTTCTGGTTGTCTGAGAACTCACTCATTATCCCTCAATCAAAAATACAGTAATTCCAAGATCATTTCAATTTTCCTCATTATTATTATAGTACAGATGTAATCAGAAGTTAATGTTATGATACATCTAATTAGCTTGATAGCCTCTGACCAACATTCCTGGTTAACTTTGATCACGACATACGTTGTTTAGAGCAGAGACAGTGGAACAGCAAGCACTCCAGACTTTTGCATCATCTGATACTTACTCACCTCTTCTGGTAAGCAGAGAGCTCTTACTGTAGAATAGAAAAATATTGTAAAAACTATTTTTATTGATTTGCTTTTCCCTTGCTGACAGAAACTTTTTGTCTGTCCAGTTTTGCTCCTAACCTGCTGTGCTGTTCTTTTATATTTGTTCTTGATAATGCAGCCGTCTTATTTCTACTTTTTTTTCCAGTATTCTTTTTTGATTTTTTTTTCAGGTAATTGATGAGCCCCTAATGCAGCCACAGTATTCTCTGAGTTTTCTTTCCTTTGCATGTGGATAGACTGTTATTATACTTAAAATATAGACTTAGAAACCCTCAGCTCTCTTGAATTTTTCTTTGCCTTTCAGTTCCTTCCCCAGGACCTCATGTACTAATTCCTTGAGTTTGTTGAAGTTTGCTTTTTGAAGTACTGTATTATTATTCTGCTTCTTTCATCTCTTTCTTTCCTTTGGATAATGAACTCTGATGTCTCCTGGTAACTTTCATTGATTGCTTTCCACATTCAGATTTTCAACAGTTTCTCTGTTAAACACTGTAAAATCTTAAATAGTACAATTATTCCCTATGGTTCCTGCACCAGCTTATATACACAAAGCTGTATCTAAAGTGTGCCCATGCCGGGCTCAGAGCAAATCATATCCTGGCTGTTATCAGAGGAATAAGAAGGTGGTGTGGGCAGGGATGTGAGCACAAGTGCACTTCAATACATCCCTGGGGCTGCAGAAACAAACAATGAGAGACTATTTGTGACATTTCAAAAAACATCATCCTCACAAATTTTAGATGCAGCCTAGGATATTCAATAGTTCATCAGCTTAGTTGATCAAACATCAAAACTTTGTTTGGCACTCTATTGAGTTCTCAACATCTTTCTCTAGGTTTCAGTCATTTATCTTTTATTTAAATAAATTAATTCGGGGGATTTTGTATTCTGAACAATTGTCTTTAAACAGAATTGCCTGACCTTTGACTTGCAGTTTATCTTCATGGAAAAAAGTTACTTTGATCATGTCTGTGGATCTGTACTCTCATCTCAGGAGTCATCTGCTCTTTTTCAGACTTTTACTTTCAAGCCCTTTGCCCTTTCCCTTCCTTGCATCAAGAAACTGAGAACAAGGAGATATCTTGAAGGGATATCAAGACACTTCTTCCCCAGAAGAAGTGACTTTATCTTCCCTTTTCCACAAAAAACCCAGTAATCCTAATCTATGACTGTGCAGCTGATTGTCCTGGAATTTTGCTACTTAGGTCAATAATTTATTACTGCTACTGTTTATGAATTTTATCACATATGAGAGCAAATAAGCATCTATTGGCAGAGTGGTCGTTATTCATTCACAGATTAAAAACAGCCACATTAAAAGTTTCTTCAAACTTGTGTGCTGCAGGAATTTTTAAACAGAAATTTGAAATGTGAAATTGTTCATTCTCACATGTATTTTAGAGGGTTATCAGACTATGAAACCACATAAAAATCGCCAATGGAATATTCTACCACAAATTAGTAATTTATTGGTAATTAGTAATTATATGATCTCTTGGGGGGGGGAACCCCAAAAAACCTTTATAATCCAAACTGTAGGGAGGGCAGTGTTAAAATGGCTATCTGAAAATTTCTTACATTTATAGCAACTTAATGAAAGCAAAAACATTTATAGTTGAACAATATCTCCTAGTCAATCAAATCCCAAAGATGATGACTAAACTAAGCTTGATTTATAGGACCTTAGTTTTCAAATATTGTTCAAATCTGCATTTCCAATGCTTTGAGGGTCCTTCAAAGCACAGCATACATTTAAAACCAATTATTTATAAAGTATATTTTGAGAAAAAAAGACTTTCTGCAAAAAAAAAAAAGAAAAAGCTAGCTCTAAACAGAATGCCTGGAGTTTAACTACAGTTATGCTTTGAGCTGTATTTAAGCAAGAAAGAGGGAGAAAAAATAATTTATCTGCACTCTTACCACTGTCATAATACCAAGGATTAAAACAATCAACTGTATATTTAGCACTGAAAAAACTGATGGCTTCCACTCCATTCTAACAGTAGTTTATTTATTTTTTAATTTACAAACTTTCCTCAAGTTTTAATCCTTTGCAAATCACATTGAGTACTCACAGATGTGATGAATATCAGCAATGCTTATGAAACCAATCCAAAACACAAAGCAAAGTCTAGAAGGGGCTGAAAATTTTCTAAGGAAAGGAATTTGTCAAAATCATGAATCAGTGTTGATTCATTAATTATGTCCCAGCTCCTTGGTTTAGGATTCTACAGAATAGGATTCATAGGATCCAATCGAACTCATCCCTGTTTCCTGGCAGGCTTCTGGAGGAGTTAGAACTGGAAATCAAATTTCTAATGGAGCTGGTGTAAATGGGACACACTTCCCAGCTCTCTCACAAGAGGAGTGAAACCCAGGGATCCTGGGGGCAAACATCTGCAAAGGGACACAGAAAGAGCAGTAATACACAAAGCAACTGGAAAGGCTCTCAAGGAGCAGACTTCATTTCAGAAATCCATGGGTCACTGTTTGAAAAATAAACATAAAAGCAAGATGAGGGAAATGTGGAAAAAATAAAGAAGAACTGGTGGCAATTGTGGCTTAAAGATCAAACTCCATTTTTTTCCCCCAAAAAATTCTAGTTTGGTGCTGGAACAGAAGCACAGGGCCAGACTGCAAAGTCCCTCACTTATGCAATACTATTACTGATGCCAATAATATTTTCCCAACTGGATAAAAATGAACATGTTTCTTTGATATGTTTAGCCCATTTTTTTTTTTTTCTTAAAGGACATTCCCCATAAAGAGAGAAAACTTTAGCTCAGCCCTTACTGCTTGTTAGTCATAACTAAGCAGTACAGTTATATGGTAGATTTAACTTCTGTCTGAAACCTGTGTCATATAAGGTGCAGATACCTCAGTGTTCGTGGACAAAACCAAACCAGTTTCCTTGTAAAGGAGTGAATTTTTTTTTTCAATAGCTACTAACATTTGTTGCTGTTGTTGTTGTGGGTACCTAGCCACAAAATCTGAAATGTCTGATTGACAGAAACACCCCAAAGTAGTACCATAACTCAATACTATGCACTAATACCAATATAAGGTTTGATACACTGAAGCATTTACAGGAGACATGAGTTGATTTTTAAAATCTTGTATAGCACCAATTATTGTCATAGAATAAACAATATTTGCTAGATGTAATAATACAGAGCTAAGAAATTCATGAGCTAATTCTCATGAGTGCAAAATATAAATAATAAGAAAATTCACAAAAGCAATATCAAAAGTCTGACTGGTAATTGTATAAAATAAATTTATTAAGATCATGTGATTAGCAAGTTTTGTGGAGTACTTTGCATTAGTAAAGCTTATGCTATTTAAAATTTTACTGTCTTTCAAAGGCAATGTGTGGGTTCAAGTGAATGATAATTTTTAACTGAGAAAAACCCAAGTAACTACTATTAAAAACAATTATTTAAAATAAATGCATACAGATGAAATATGTGAAATGTATGTCTGAAAATAAGGTTATCATTAACATTCTTAAATCATAATATTAAATAAAGGTAGGAGGTAAAGATTAAATGATTTCACATTTGGCAATTTTTAGAGAAATAGCAACACGATTTACTTCCTTAAGGGTAAGTCAGAGTACTATAATTAATGACATGTTAAAACTAACTATGGTAAACAACAAAATAAATCATATTAAAAGTAGAACAAAAGCAAGAAGACCCTATTGAGGAATAAGTTCTCCACTGTTTAAACCAGTAAGAGCCAAAAGTTAGTACTATTGTATTAGCAGGAAAAAGTAACTGAGTATTTAATGGAAAATATGGACACACCTTGTTTTTACTGAGGAAGATGGGAGAGGCTTGAGTTGTAATATTGCTGTTACCGACAAGAGAAAAGGAGAAGCCTTCCTCTTATACATTGAGAAAGCTACAGTTTAGCATGTGCACATGCACTTCTGTCAAACACAACAGCACAACTGCACAATACCAGACATGTACACACTCCCCTTTCCTACATCATTATCCTTCTCCATCACTAACACTTGATGAGACAGTTCAAATCTGCCCTTCACTTCGCTCAAAACATTTTCTTTTCTCATCTTTTTTAAACACAGTTTTAAGCAAATCACTTTCAGAGCAGTGCTTAACTGTCTCTTGCCCTTCCCTACTTCTCATTCAACACTACCATTGCTCCCTCTGGTAGAAATAGTTGTATTTGTCAATAATTTGCAGCCTTAACATTCTGGCCTTGCATAAACTTCGGTAGCTCAGCAAATTTTCTAGCAATAGCAACACATTTCATGGCCATTAAGAAGGTCTTATAAGTATAAGCTCTATAAATAGGTTAGCACCACAGGTTTACAAGTTGCAGATCCAAATTTCACATGGTTGTCTTCGACTGGATGCTGCTGGAGCACTGTGATCTACAAAAACAACCTCAGGAGCAAAAGCCATACCCAAATGTGCACACATAAAGACAGACATAAATTGGCAAAGTGACTATTGTGCCAAATGCAGATAAAAAATACAGTTTCACATTTACCGTCGTCACAATGCCAGGAGTGCAGAAGCAGAACAACAAATTGGTAATACTTACATTCAGATCTTACTTTCATTTGGAAACAGGTTAGTCTGATGACTTTAAAATCAAACAAGCAAAAAAAAAAATTGAAGGACAGGATTCCTCTCCTTCCTTGATAGGAAAAATAGATGGCCAGTTATTTCAGTCATTTACAGTTTTCATAATATACCACATAAAAGCAAGACACACCAACAGTCAGTGAATAGCAAAGGATCAGTGTCCCTGAATCATATGCACAATGTGACAGGATATAAGTGTACTGTGTTTATATAAAAATAGATTAAACATTTAGTGAATTATGTTTTGAACTCTCCTAGGCCAACTTGGCAACAGAAGCTGTAATTTTAACTTATTCCCACTGTATTTTTTAGATATTGATTTTCAGGCTAATTAATTATGCCAAAGAAGAGTAACAAAATTAATAATCTTTTTCATCTATACTCTCTTTAATTTTATCTCTATTTTTATTCTTTTGATCTGCCATCCAGTTGCCAGAGATTCAAATCTCATTAGTCAGCATTTTATAATTCCATGTTAAGAAATATTATAATTTCAACTTGAGACAGTATCTTATGTCTTTTCACTTAAATACTTGCTTGGAAGTTGGTCCAGTATATGAAGTCAACTTAATCCAGTTTTACAGTCTAGACTCAGAATAGAACAAATGAAACATAAAGAATTACTGAAATGTTGCTTTCATCCTGCGCAGTGTGTCCTGAATTTTTCGAGAATGTTTTTCTGCTGGTATCTGATGGAAGTTGGCACAGTTGTCAGCTGCCAAGGCAGAAATGTCTGCATCTTTAAAACGAGTTATTCTTTGTCTGAGGTAAGACTGCAGCTTGAAATCTGGTGCATATGTATAAGGATTCTCTTGAAAGGCATGAACTTGGCTCACAACTTTTGCAATATTTCTTGTAAGAGAATATGGTAAAAAAGATTAGTTTGCTTTGCTGATGAAAAAAAACAAAAGCATAAAGGATATTCAAAGGCATCAAGCATCTTATTCTACTGTATATGTACCTCTAATTACATGTCCAAACATATGAAACTATTTGAACTGGTAACTGAAATGCTGCATTAGCTCTCATTATCTCATTAGACAATAGTATAATAAAAAAAGTAGGTGATACATATAATTAAAATAATTACCTAAGTTTAGTCCACTTGTGAGCTCCATTTGTCATTGTGAATCCTCCAGTTTCAAGCTGTTGGACATGCATAGCCAAAACATGGGCTGATGGAATTGTTGGAAGAGTTTTAAATCTATCTCCTTCCATCAGGCATAAACTGTCACTTTTTAAAAACACCTAGTTAAAAAATGCACTCAGATTAATCTCACATCAAGTATTGGGGAAGGCTTTACAAGTTCTCCATGTACTTAACACTATTTATTTATTTGTCATTAATATCAAGTTTTGCCACTAACGTTCAAGACAGCACTATGAATTCATCTGATGGCAAACTTTTTAAAGTACACAAATAAATAAAGTAACTTTAATCAAAAGATAGCTCATACATAATTTTAATTGTTCTAAATTACAGGCAAAATTGCATTTTAAAATCTCACTATGTTTCAAAATTGCATAGATCAATAAGACAATGCCTATAATAAAATAAACGTTTAAGATTTTTCAGAACATATTACAGCTGCAAAGCTTCTACAGAAACCTTCTGATGCAATGTGTCATATCTAATATTTTAGCCTGCTTTAGAAATTTTGATTTATGCAAATTTTTAGATTAGGAGGAAAGAGTCTTTAATCAAATTAAATTCATAATACAAAGTAATAATTATGGTTTTCATTCTGCAGAGACACCCATTTAAGCAGATCTTGCACCTTCTCCAACCCCAAAGAAGTAATCTTGCATTAAGGAGTTTATACTGTACCTCAACAGCCTTGAGTTCTTCCATTATCTCAGCTACTTTTGCAGGTAAAATTTTCCAGGCCTTACAATAAAACAGAATATATTTCTGTTTATCACATTAATGTCCATATTCAAACAGAATTATATTAAGAAAATGGTTAGAGAACAGAGTCCCAAACTTACTGGTAACTGTCGTACAATAAGATTCTCCAAGCCTGCTAGGATTTGCATTGCAGTAGCAAAATTTCTTTGTTCATAGCAGCATTTTGATATAAGAAGAAATTTTGATAACAAGCTCACCTGCCGCTGAAAAAAAATTAAGATATATAATATATACATATATAGACATAGTAAATTTACATAATAAAATTAAATGAGAAGGAGGAAGAGGTTTTTCAATTTGTTATCGAAATTGCTCTCTGTAGTAACACTTCCCTTCACACAAAATTTTCCCTTCTGTCACTCAGGTGTCCTTGATAAAAGTTTGACCTATATTCCCCTCAGACAAGCCACTGCTAACATTCTGTTAGGTTTTGACACCTGCTACTAAAAAGCATCCAAGACCCTCCTTGTGACAACAAACCAAATTTTTAACAGCCCACTCACAGGTGTATTTCAGAATATTTCTTACAGGTTTGCTACATAGCAATTCATAGATAATAACAAATAAATAACTGTTTTGTAGTTACCAGCAAAATGAACAATGACAAACCTTAGTTGTGTGACACGTTACAATTTCAGCAGCAACCCAGGTGCTGATACTGTCTGCATTTTTTAATAATTGCAGAAGGTACTGATCTTGTATGCACTTCGACAGAAACAGATTACAGACTTTCAGTGAAACTGTGTCAGCAGAAACTGCCCTAAGGAAAATATGGAAAAAAAAAAGTAAAAATGATTCTGGCCGATATTGAGTTTTTAACGAAAACTTTGATTGTGAAGATGTCAACTTCTAACCATTTAAAATGATTTTGCATTGCTTGCAATCTTGATTTTATACTTCATGATATACTTCATGATAGTGAGCTATACTACTTTTTCTTCCTTATATTACAAGACAATTATATTTGATGTAGAAATAAGCATATGCAGGATACATTTCTGTACATAAAAACACTTCCACCACTCATTACTGAAAAATAAAACCCCAGCCAATCTGACACAAAGTAACAGCCAGAAATCCAAACTCAACAACCACAGCCACATAAATTGAACCTGATATAAAGGGGCACCATGCACTTTTTTTCCCATGACTGAACCCCAAAATCTGTATAAATGAGCTGATTTAGCCTTGGCCATTGAGAAATCTGTAAAAAATGAGGTGCTTTAGATGTTCATTCCCTATCCTTAAAAGCAAAAATCTACCATAGGTAGTGCAATTAACGACAACTAATTAGAAACTAACTGAATCCACTGAGTATGCAAGAAGTAGACCATCATAAAAATAATTAGGTCTATGTGGTTGGATGAAAACATTAATTACTGATGAACAAATAATTTAAATAGGTTGGTAACCTGTTGTGGTAACGACTCCAGTACCTACAGGAAAACTCCTGCGTATGTCTGAATATCAACAGTTCATTTCCCTGACAGTACAGAAGGAACATTGCACAGAGAAGCTGTGGAGTTTCCACCCACCTTCAGAACCCAACTGCCCACAGCCCTGGGCAACCTGGTCCAGATGACCTTGCTTTCAGCAGGGTGGTTGGACTACACGATCTTGAGAGGTCTCTTCCAACCTCAGTCTCTGTGAGACTGTGTCTTTGAGATTTTAAATATGTACACATACCCATGAGCAAGGATCCTACTTCAGAATCCATTACATTTTTTCCTTGCCAAAAATGCAACCTTTTAAGCAACTCTCAACACAAGTTCTTAGAAATATTTTGGCCTCAACACACTTCAGATTTCAAAGAAATCACCTGGCAAATGTAACCTTCTACATAAATGCATGTGCATAGGTACACACCCCTATGTACGTATAACTCCTGAAATTAAATAACCCACATAAACAGGCTACATAGTCTGTAAAAAAAATACTAAGTATTTAAACTGTTTCTCTGTTTCTGGCTGTATTAAAAGTGTAACACTCTTAAGTTATTGTGCGTCAACAAAACAGAAGGGCACTTAAAATAAGCAACTTACTTTGGCACAGCAACACATTTATCTTTAACACCAAGTGCTCTGGAATTTAAGAAGTGTACTGGATGACATTTATGAAATACTTCCTAAACAAAGAAAGTAAAATATATCTGCTGTTAGTTCTGACAGTTCTTTTAAAATGCTCAGGGATAAAAATGACAGAGTATGTCCCCCTCCCTCCCCACCTGCATAAATTTCTGAGAGGGATCACAGCCTAAGAACAGCATTAGATATTCTTTATTTCACTGTAGAGCTTTCCACAGAAAAGCTTTAGTTCAAAGTCCCATAAAATAGTATAAAATAAACTTGAAACAATGTTTGGAAATGGTAGAGAAAGATGAGAATGAGTAAGAAGATAGATATTATTTGAACTTCCAAATAAACCTAGACCTTTGTACCTGTTGTAGTAGTGTCAGCTGCCAACAAAGCTGTTGGGCACTGCACTCCAACAAGAGAAATGGTCCCACTTCATCTGCTCTAGCAAAGGAGACTGAGGTTTCTTCTGTGAAACTGCTACAGCAGGGCTTTGGCAAAACTGCTGAACCAGTGTGCAGCCTCTCTCTCTGATATTGTGCAATTGGTCCCATACCTTTGGATAGCTTCCAGTAGCTCTGCAGAAAAAAATAAATGCAAGGTTACAACTTCTCTAAAACAAACATTATGTCTCTCCCTTGAACAAACACTTCAGGAAAGTGTTAAGAGAAACACCTTTGGGCATGCAAAACTCTTCAGCTAATCTTCAAGGTTAGCTGAATGTTGGTTTACTCAACATTGCTATTTTAAGCTAATATAAAATGCACAAGGAGTCTAAACAGGAGGCTGCCAGATCTCAATCAACAATTAGTATTTAAAACAAACCTCTGTATATTCAAGCTTGCTGCTATAAAACATTTTACTTCTCCTTTTTGCTTAGAATCAAACATCTCTTTCCAAGAAATATTTGGTTTTCCATTATTTTCGCTTCTTCTGTCTTCCATTACCATTATTGTGAGGTGGCAATAAAAAAGTCCATGTTCATCTATTCTGTTTGCCCTTTCTTGTCTGAATCCCCAATATACTCATGGAATTGTGCATCTTTATCGTGAGGCTGGCTCTTAATTCAGCTCACATATTACTGATACATTTGACTTCCACATGTTATTTTGGTCACTCTGTAAAGAGATCGGTTTTTGGGAAAAGCCTGCAGTATGTTCTGGTTTCTGGGACTCCAGAACACTATAAAATAGTAAATACAGACAAAAATTCAGACAAGTTCTTGCTACAAGCTTTCAAGTTCTAGCAGGAAACCTCCTAGCTCCCTCTGTTTTCTTGTATTTATAGTCTTAAAAAGACCAATGCCTAATAGAAAGCATTAATGGTTGACAAGGGGACAAAGGATTCCTAATAAATGTTAATCACATGCCAGTGTCAAGAATGAAGAGTTCAACTCTCAAAATTTTTTATTATCTGATCTGTGATTACTGAAACAGCTGTCAGTAGTTAAAACTTCAGATTATCTTCAGAGTTACAGAACTGTCTGGATCTTAGATACTTTCAAAAGAATTTAAAATGCAGGTACATAATTCTTACTAAGTATGTGGGCTGGACTCTAAGTTGGACACTTGTGTTTTTGTCAAAATGTAATATATGGAAATGTGCTCCATACACTGCAGTCTGAAGAAAAGACACACCTTTCTGGAAACATCTTCTGAGAGCTTTTTACATAGGGAATGTAAAGTTTTTCTGCCCTCCTCACTTTCCCCTTCACATTTGTCCACACTGGAGCACTGATCAGCACTGCCACTTCTCCTGGTAGAGGCGTCCTCGAGTAGTGACAACAAGCGCTCCCCGTAGCCATTTAAGGAAGCAACCTGGGAATGCAGAACAGGCAACAGAACATGGAACTCAATCTCCCAGAAATTATACGGAAGTTACAATACAGTTGTAAGACTCTTACCAGTCCAAAAGCAGACATACTGAACATAGCTGTCAAATGTAGCATTATTTTTCTTTTATTTACATTAATTCTACTTAGGGCAGCTTTTTGTAATAACAATGTTACATATCGCATAACTGACTTAATTTTTTTTTTCTTAAAGGATCTATTGAAATTCTGAATTACCTTGGAAGAAATAAATTCTTTAAGGGTACGCAGAAGATCAGTATTTGTTGCAAAGTCTACACTGTAACAGTCTTCAATCCATGCCTGCAGGATGTAGAAACTGCGGTTACGTATTTTGGTAAGGGATGGTGAAGGATCCAGGCTTGCACTGCTGAGAAGAAAAAGAAACTTATTATGCCCCAATTGATATCCAATTCCAATTTAAAAATAAGTGTTGACAAAATCCCTAAGTTTGATTTGGTATTTAATGTAGTATCTTAAATTCCTACACATCATGTCTCTAGTATCCATGGTTCTATGGAAAAAAAGCTGTGGTTGTAATTAATACCCATTACTGGATAACTGGTAAAAGTGAGAAGCAAAACTGAGAAGTAAGCACATTGTCAGATGCAATTCTTGCTCTAGTTTTGCTCTCACTTGTTAAGAGAGTCTTATAAAAACAAACATAAAAATTCATTTTAATTAATCAGGACTTTTGAGAAACAGCTATTTGTTACTGGGAGGAAACTCAATTGTGCTTTGATAATATTTTTCATGGGAATTTACTGTACCTGGATAAAGTGCTGCTGATTCTATCAAGAAGAAACTGCAAAAATTCTTCTTGTGTGCAGAAATAGCGAAATGTGTAAAGAAACTGCTGTACATAACCTTCTAAAAAGGCATTTCTGTAAAGCACAAGAAAACTTCAGACAAGCCAGAACACACCTTCAACTTGCATTAGAGTACAGCAACAGCAAACAATCCTCAAAATATCAACAGGCATTTTAAATTCTCAAGGTCTTCATAAAACCTTGGATTTAAAAAAAATATTTTTACACATCAAGTACTCTGATTGCCAACCCTGAAAGCATAATTTGTTTCATAGAGTTTCTCTACTTTCAATTTTGTGAATAACCACTTTGACATTTCTATTATTAAGGCAAGTTCCAATCTAAATAGTATGGAAGAATATATTACGTTTTCTTTTTCTATCATCTCACTTGATACTGGTTTAAAACATTTTTATTATAATAACAGCAGAAGTAGATACATTAAGAAAGAAAATATTCCCCGTAGTTCTAATTAGAGGAGTAGTTACTTCAACAACAGAATACAATTATACACACATTAAAAATGAGGGCATTTTATTTTTTTATGTACACACACTCAAGGTCTTAACACAGACCTTGAGGTCTCCCTATTGGCTTACAGCTAATCATGAAAGTCTGGGTTTGATGAATGTGGAAACTCCAATTCCAAAGTATTTTCTTCACTTTGTGCAAAATATTAACTACCAGGAAAAGCAGCACTCAGTGTAAGTAACTGGATCTCAGAGTCAGGATGAAAGAGGAGAAGCAGCTGGGAGGAAGTTGCTCTCTCTACAGAGGCACAAGTCTGAAGGAGCCTCTGGCAATTTCCATCCTTCACACTTTACAGCTCAGGTACCTTAAAACAACACTGCCCTCACCGGAGCTGAAGGACACCTTTGTCCCCACTTAAACCCTGAGATAAGCCTGCAACTTGATCAGTGGCAAGGACTGATTATTGGGGCAATAATCTGTAGAACAGAACTGAAACATTTTCATATCCAAACCCTATTAATAAGAATTACCAAATTACATGATCTGAAGAATTGTTGTACTGCGGGCAGTAACAAAGTCTTGATTCCATGGCAACTAACAGAGCAAACCTCAAATAAGTAGAAGATAAAAGAGTTTAAAGTTACTAGTTTTTTATTTATTATCAAATACTTTTAATCAAATCCAGCAGACCTTTTGCCTTTTTCATGTCCATTTCTGTAAAAGAGTGTTCACAGAAATAACACAAACTTGATAGAAGAGAGGAGAATTTATTCAATACTGAGTAACTAGGATTATCACAGAGACAAGTTTTTCCTGATGTAGCAATTATGCTTCAACCCACTCCCAATTTAGGTGCAAAATATACTATACCTAGAATATAAATAAGCCATTAAACCAAGCGGTGTACCAGCCTGCAGAACTCTTACTCCATTTTGATTATTACATTGGTGTTTCTCTGTGTTATAGTAAAGAAGCAATGATGAGTCATTCATGGGTGCCATGTCCATGGGGTCAGTTTTCCCACTGTGAATGACTGTAGGCAGCACACAGGATTCCACACCCCACTGCTCTGCATACATCATCTGCTCAAAGAAGGTCACAATAAAATAAGAAATTAAAGAGGAAAATTCATACAAAATGCAATCAAGTTATAGACAAATTGCACTTCATATAATTGATTTTTTTTCCTTTTTAAACAATACTAGTAGCAATTACCTTTAATAATTCTTTTGGATTTTACTTAATTTGGCAGTTTGACACAAAACATTTCACATTTCATATAGCAATCTGAGTGGCCAACTACCCTGATGCAGTTACGAAATGACAAATCAAGCATAAGTGAAAAAAAGTCTGACTTGCCTGCATGTATTTCTTTACCAGTTCAAGAAACTGCACTTTTGATTTCATCTCCTGTAGCTGTCCTTTCAGTTTGGGCAACATAGATTTAGTTTCAGGACCTTTAGATTTAAAATACATGGCATAAGAACATCAGTGACTCAGATATACAGAAAAAGTCCTTAAAAGTACTATGCAGCCATTTTATTACTGGCAAGTTGCTGCAATCTTACCTTTGCTTCTTCTTTCTTTCTGCAATAGTTTCTGGTAAAACTTTATGGTCTTTCTGTAATTTTTTGTCTCCATCATTAGCAATTGTTCTAGTTCCTATTTAAAAAGAAATAGGATTCTGATAAGAATTGTAAGTGGATGGTGGTTCTAATAACAAAGTGAAGTTTTAGAAGAGAATTATTTTGTATGAAGAAGAAAAGAACATCCAAACAGACAAGCATATGATATTAAAAATTAAAAACTACCTTTCACAGCTGTGCTTACAGGCAAGATATAGCAGGCATTACCTGTTCCTGGAACAGGATTAGTGACTCACAGTTCTACAACTCAAGAACTGAAGCAGGTTTGTGTATGATGAGACTGCATGGAAGTTTGTCTGAATCTGTTCACATAAATATGCCTTTAGTTATAATTGTACTTATCTGGTTGTTTTAAAGAGCATTTTTAAACTTACAATCAGAAGTCACTAGTGCAGGCCCAGAAACACTTAGTTAAACAGCTGACCTATACTTCCAGCAAGAACTGAAAGTCTGACTGAAATCAATGGCTTCCAAACAAGTATAATTACACTATATTGTACAACCAGGCCAGAAGGCAGACGAGAGCTGCTCTAGAAATAAAAGACATATAAATTTCAAAGTACAGCTTTCATATTTTATATTTATGTATTTCACAAAATTGAAAAAATTAAACTAAATTTCTGTAGAATTATGTAACTTAAGCAATGAATAGAAATGAAAGTATATCAGGCCCCTCACAATATATCAATTTAAAAGTAAACATTTACATTTATTATTTTTTGCATATCAAAGGTTTCATTATTTTACCAGTAAAAATGGGCCATCCACTTTGGGTTCAGCTTCTAATTTATTACGAAACAACGAACATGATCTATGTTGTGCTTTATAAAAGTGGTGACTTTTGCACTTGGGTCCTAAGTTAACTACCAGTGACCCAGTTACATGAAACAGTATTTTAAATGCAGTGAGTTCACAGAATGCAGCAGGCAACTCCCACAAGCAGAGTGATCAGAAAACACACAGCTCAGAGCTAACATATCAAACAACAGATGGGTAAATAGGTTAGCTTTAATGGGATGGACTTGCTAGAAATTAATTTGAGCTTAAGAAAAACCTGTCACTCTTTTTCAGAAAAGCTCAAAAGATTTAACAACATAGTTCATTAACATCGAGTCACAAAAGCCCCTTGGATTTTTAAAAGATGTACTCCTACAGAGGCATCACATAGAGAACAGATAAAGCACAGGAGAGCTGTTATCCAGATTCTAATTGGAAGCTCCTTGCTTTTACTTCAAGGTCTGGTTTTGCTTCATCAATTAAAGCAAAATCAAGGTGATTAAGAGACTATGCAAACAGAAAGGGAATCAGAATGACCAACCATTTGGAATCCAGTGGACAAAGTGCGTTGTCCCCTAAAACACCTGGGGCTAGCAGCAATGATGTCAGAGGCAAATTCCCTGTCTATTCCACAACATTTTCCATTTTAAGTAGGTATAGAATATAAAAAATTTTGATGAAGCCACATGCCTGTGATGTGCTCCAGTCACAGGCATTCATTTTCTATAGTATCACCACCATGGGGTTGGTGCAAAGAACAGACAGGCTTTTCCAGTCAACTTTAAGAACAGGAGGTGGGTTGTAGATCAGTGATTGCACTTCTGTGTCAGTGAGCTTTATTTTGGAATACTACCTCTGCTATGGTTATTGCTAAGACATGACAAATCCTGAGGATTTTAAACCACTTAAGAATCAATATTTGAAAGAAGAAATGGTGTTCTGACTCACTATAACAGAACAAATTTAATCACGCTTTTAAGCAGCAAGTAAAGATGTATCTTAATGATTTAAAATCAATGTACTCACCACTTTTTTAGCATCTATATTTTGTGACTCACTTGATTTCTGCTTTCCAAGGTTTTTCAAGTAACTATGAACTTCTGAATCAAAACATTCAGCTCCATAAAAAGCACTGCTCCAACCAGGACTGCAGCCATGAAAGTCAGGTAGACTGGGAGATGGCAGGTAGCTGTCTCCAGCTATCTTTATCATGGCCTGCTCCTCTGAACTTGTATTTCCTTCTGCAAAGCCTGGACCACAGCTGTTGCTTTGTAAATACTGTTGCTCTTTTGCTATGGGGATTGTACTCTGCAGACTCAATTCTTTTTTGATGTTATCTGAAGGTGACTCATCAAAATCCATTTCAACTAATGATGTTTTTATTATAGGCTCAGCCTTCACATCAAAGTTTGCTTCCCCTTTTCCTAAAGAAGGTGTATAGGGGAAAAGAAGTACTGGTTATGTGCTGTAATGCATGCTTTGTTGGATTTAAACACTACACATACAAAACACTGTTATGAGACCACGTATGTGCTCCAACTGTGGGTTTAGATGCTTATTGTGACTTTAAATTTTTTCCTCAACTACACATTATAAAATGATAAAGGTTAAAAAACATTTCAGAACTATTAAGTAATAGTTAAGTAATACATTTCTGAAAAGTACGCAATATTTTCCATGCATAGGCAACAAGCATTTAAACAACACAGAGAAACCTTAAGACAGAAGTTAAATATGTCAGACCTAAGAACACATTAGTGAAAAAGAACACATTAGCTTTTGAGGTTTTTTTCCATCCATAAGTCTTGAAGCTTTTATTCCGTACAGAGAAGGCAAAAATACTTGATATAGCCAATAGATGTTAAACTTTCTGCTCCTAGAGGATGCAATCCTTTGAGTTATGATGGGACTTATTTGCAGTTGTAACAACCACTACCAACCTTCAGGGACTGAGGTGACCATCAAAGGTTGGTATAATGCTGACAGGAGCATTTAGACCTGCCAAAAGTCTCCCTTTCCACTTGAGCAACCCTCCAGGGCTTAGATATGGCACCTTGGAGTAAAACAAACCTAAATTACTGGTGCAAAAAAATCACACACTCCACAGTAAAGTCTAGCTCTACATTTGCAATCATTCTGATTTGGAATGGAAAACTGTAATATTGAACAACAGCAGCAAAGTGCAAAATCACAAATTTATGTTTTGTTATAAAAATGAACAATGTAAGTGTATAAGCCCTTCTGTAAAACACATACATTTTCCCTTTGCTCAAAACAGAGAAGTAACTAAGTTTAAATGCTGAAATTTGAATGAACTATCTTGAAAAAAACCTCACACTGGTAAAACAGCAACCAAACAGAAGCTGTCCATCAATGCACCAAGCCTAGAAAGGGTAATAGTTTTGTTATAATATTGGGATTCATCAGTCTCTGCTCAGTTTTGAGTTCAGTTACTGAAAGACAGATATTTTGTAAACTTTCAATCACAAAGTGTGTCAGGAGAAATGTAAAACCCAAACTGAAGAAGTATAAATAAACAATCCACTAATACAGCAGGCACTAGAATATCTACTCAATCACAAGAAAACCACATACAGCAGTTCTCCTTTTGGGAGTTTTCAACAGACACATCTGTTTAAATAAAAGTAAGTAAAGTAAACAACATCCCACAAATTAACATTGGGTCAAATGTAAGCTTCATTCATTTATGTCCTCAAGGCACTGATAATGCAAAGATTCAGTGAAAATGTCTGTAATTGTAAAGGTGAGTGCTTTCCTGAAGACACAAGCAAAGTGTCTCAAAGCTTATGTCATTGATAGATTCCCAGCACACACAAAGATCTAGAAACATGAAGTCCCTTCTCACCCTCCTTCTGATCACTGCTTTCCAAAAAGCTTTCAGATTTCTTCACATCTTGGAATTCATTGCCACACTTTGCTTCATCTGCCTCAGTTATGCTGAAAATACAAGGAGACTAAGAAAAATTACTGTTTCCTATACTTTTATATTTACATCAGTAAAATGAGATCTTACAAGTGGCTCTACCATGCAAGTAAAGGGCTTAATAGCATTTATCTACTACCTAAAGTTTTAATGTTCATCTTCAGTTGTTATTTTACAAGAAAAAAAAAAGTTCAAATGGATATTCAAGCACACAATAAGATAGAGATTTTCCTGTACAGCATTTGGCAGAACTCCAAAAGAAGTACCAGAGCACACACAAACAGAAGGCTTGACCCAGGCATAACTTCAGACTGCAAATTACTGTAGTGGGTTTTTCATTCAGGATTAAGCCTCTGGATAACACTGACTCCTAGTCATCCATAGTTAGAATCATAATCATAATCTTAAGTCAAAGAAGCTAACACTGAAAAACTGCTATAGTCCTTGTCAAGCTAATGTTAAGAAAAGCAGTGTCTGAGAGATATTTTAAGACAGGCCTTGCATGTGATATAAAAGCTAGACCTGTGTTTTTCACTGGATAATAAATTATGATCTCTCACTGTCAAAAACTACTTAATAACAAAAGTCATATGGAGGATAACCCCTTCATATATCTCAGTAATTCAGCTGCAACAGCTCAGGTTTCCTACCATGTCACTGAACTTTAGGGAACTAAGGGCCTAACTTCCAACCAATTTTCAATATCTCCTTAAAAATCCCAACCCAAATGGGAAATAGGCCAGCATACCAAGGCTGGGTATTTGGAGGTCATAATCTATTCTCTCTGAAATTTGCTGTAAGAATTATACACCTTTCAACACTGAAGTTTTTCTAAACTGCATCTACTAATCTTTTTTGTCAAAACTTCAAATTTGTAGTTCCCAAAACCCCCAAATTAACTTTGACATAAATTGATTTATTTTTCAACAGTCTTCAGCAAGAAGCTTTTATAAAAATGTGCTACATTTGGAGGCTGCAATAAACAAGAATTTTGAAATTATTTCTCAGGTAGATACACATGTCATTGAAGATTAAATAAGAAAAACGAGAAATTAATTAAGCTGTTTTTTCTCACTTAACAGGCTACTTATGAAAGACTGCCAGGAGGAACACTGAGTCAAACTAAACCTGTTAAGCAAAACATTTCTAGCAAAGCTGAATTAATTTCCTTTTACTTGGGTGTGATTAGAACACATGATTTATAAAGTACTACTAACATCAAACAGAATAAGCAAACTGAACAGTGAGAGCAATGTACTTCTGATTAAACTGCCTCCTTCTAACAAGATTACGAAGCTCTCCATCAATGTTTTTAACCAATATTGATCAGAATTAGGTTTCCATTATTCAGCCATCATAAGATGGAGTTACAGACAAGTGTAGGAGAAAATATTTTTGACTGAACCATTAAGCACTAATTACCATGGAAAAAGCTTTTAAAAACGTCAAACTGTGAAATTAACAGTTTACAGGAAACAAATATGAATACCTGAAGAGAAACCACATATTCTTTCCTGCTGCTATGATGTAGGGAAAAAGTGTTAAATTCAACTGTAAGAAGGAAAAAAGTTAAAAAAACACCTACCATAAATGTGAAGATCTTCTTCCATTTACTACCTGATAGAGATTCTCCAGTAGCTTTTCATCCCAGTAGAGGTCACAAAACTTCTCACAAATTCTATCAGAGAACATACCAAACTTAATTTCCTTTAAGTTTAAAATGAAGTTACCTTGTTCAAAATAAAAAGAGCAGAAACAAACAAAAGAGGGAGAAAAAGAATTAACAGCAATATTCTTACAAATAAATGATAATAACACACAGAAGAAAATGCACATACCCATATCAAAAACTTCAGTTCCATTCTCTAAATAACCATCAAATGCAAACTCCTCCTGTATAAGATGAATCACTTCCTGTAGTAAAGTGCCACTTGTTCTGTTCTGATGGGGCAGGACTTCATCATCAAAGAAATTATAATTGTCTTTATTCACTGAAGTACATGGTGTGTGTTCTTGTTCAGTGAAAAAACTGTCTATGCTGCTAGCACACTCAGTTTCTTGGCAGTTGGTTTGAATAACTGGGCTACTTTTATCAAACTGGTTCTTTGTATGAGTAGTCTCATGACTTTGCACATTGCAAAGGGAGGCATCATTTTCTGTCTGCAGGCTCATTTTATAACTTGCAATAGTACTTGAAAGTAACAATGGCAAACTGTGATAGCAATCATAAGCAATTCTTGAGCGAAGAGGCTTATTTGGTATTTGCTCTGATACAGCCAAATGTACTGGTACAAACGTCAGAACTCTTCTCTCTGAGTCCTGCTTGAGAATTATGTTATTTATATGAAGAAAATTAGGAGATGTAGGACAAGCTAAGGAGCTGGAAGGATCTTCAGATAAAATGGTTTTCTCTTGTAGAATATGTGAGGAATCAGATGGTGATGGTAACATAACTGTAGAAGTAAGCATATTGCCTGAGTTTTGCTCTTCTGAAAACATCTGGAATGAGTGGTTTGGAACTTGTAAATCACGCTCAGTTGTTTCAGGTACAGTTTCAACAACACCTGTATCCTCAATACCACAGCTTTTAGAGTCTTCTACATATCCTGATTTGTTGTGGTCCATATGTTTTTCTTTCCTTGTCTCTTTCTTGAATTGCTCAGAAACTGGTGTGTGAATCTCCCTGAAAAAAAAAAAGAAGAAAAAATTCAAGTAGGTTTAACAATTAAGTTTAAGCTTTTTC
The DNA here is from genome assembly GCA_020086605.1 of Lanius collurio. Taxonomy (NCBI): domain Eukaryota; kingdom Metazoa; phylum Chordata; class Aves; order Passeriformes; family Laniidae; genus Lanius; species Lanius collurio. The sequence continues at coordinate 18,772,255 of JACBWW010000010.1, forward strand.
TTATTCTGCTTTAGGATATACTAACTTCGGTATATTTGCATCTTGTTTCAAAATAATAGGCTTAAAGTGAGTTGCAGGAGAGGTGAATGCAACAGGTAATGAGGCTTTCTCCTGGTTTAGTGAAATCTGGCATGGTACTGGTCCTTTCACTGCTATAAGTTTACTCTCACTGGTAAAAGGCACAAATCCTAAAAACAAAAACACAGGAAGATGATCAATGTCAAAATACAAGTCCAAAGCAAATAACAATCAATTTAGATAGAAAAACAGTTGCATATCAGACTGAGAAAATCTTATGTGGAGAACTGAACTAGAGAATACTAAACAAGAGCAAACACGGCAGAGCCTGACTGCTTACCTAGACTTGACTCTGAAGGCTCCATTTCATGTTTCTCATTTTTAAACTCAAAAGTGACATGATCTTGAGACAAGACTTCTTCCTCAACAGCCTAACAATAAACATTGAACCCCAAATTGATTTTATTAGCATTTTCTTTTATCAAAATCTGCTCAGCACATTACCTTAAAAAAACCTCAATCCTCATGTGCACCTAGAAATGTAGTCATGCCAAGGTGAAGAATTAAAAAAATGACATACAGAAGTCTAAGGACTGGTAGAACGGTTTAGAAATCTTGATAACTTGGTGTTTCAAATCAGAAACTTAGGGTAATTAAAGTTTTGAACAAACTCAGTTCCATGGATTGACTGAATCCTGTGTGTGTTATATACAAACATTTGAAACACAAACAGAACCCAACAATTACATATTAATTTCTTCTGCAGGTGGTAAATAAAAAGAGGGATTATGAAATTAGTCACTTGTTCTTCACCCATACAGATTGTGGAGTCAGAGCATCACAATCTGTGGAGTGATCACTCCAACAGCATGAACTAGGAAAAGGCAACACTTACAGACTACTTGAAAATACATTAAAAAAAAAAGTAACAACCAAAAAAATGACTACAAAAAGATCAAACCCAAAATCTAGCTACACTTGCAGGGGACGAAATCTTACTTGAATACATCTACAGAATTAGTTAAAAAACCATACAGAATTAAAGAAAGGTGGCACTCTTACCTTAAAGATGGGCTTACCCAATAATATCAAAATATTTTTGCTGTTTATACCTTGTTCAAGTAAATAATGATTGCATGTCTAAAAAAAAAAGATTGTAATTTTCAGTCAGTAAATAAGTTTTCAATCAAGTGAGGTATTCTTGGACTAGGACAAAGTCAATAAAAATAGTCAATTAGAAGTAATCTAAGTTTAAGAAGTCTTATGAACCTTGTCCAAGTACCTAGATAATTTCAATATAAATTAAAAACACACCTCTGTGTGTCCCTAAGGAGGTAACTTTAAAAACAAAACTCGAAGTGATTGGTTATGCTTTAATTAGGTATCAGTCTATTAGAAGTATTTAGTTATTATATTTGTTTTAAAATTACTAAAATGAGACTTTAGACACAACTAAATCTAGTAACCTTAATTGCAGCAGTTAGAGAAGGTCTTTCTTCAGGGTTTTTTCTTGCCATATCCAGAAGTAGTTTTTTTAGTTTTCTTGGCAAGACTAGTTTGTGACTCGGTGAAACACTGTATTTTGCAGCCATCCACAGAACTGCAGCAACACCATAAACACAGACCTATTGGTATAATGTAAGAGACAAGAAAGATTTAAACAAACTTTAAAAAGCCTCCACTTCAAAAATACTTCCAGCAAATTATCCAAAAATTCCCCCCCTTTTCTGCCAAGAAAAGGAAAAAAAAAATTACTACGGTTTTCAAAGTACATATTACATTTGGCTTTTGAGAAAATCCCAACCCATTTCAAAATCTAGTTGTTACACATGCAGGGATGATAACAGTTGCTATTTTTCTACTGTTGGAGCAACAGACATTAATTGTCTTATTCTTTACCTAGGGAATTTATCCAGGAACAATGTATTTTAGAACTATTTTGAAGAATTCCTTTCTCACGTAAAAAGATTGCTGCAAGCTCCAGAGTTCTACCATAAAACCTGGCCAGCTGCAATTTACTTAAAAAAGGTCATGATAATTCAGCAAGTAAGTGGCACACAGTAATTACAAGCTAGCCAGCACAAGTCATATTTTATAGAGAAGATTATACCTGTCAGAAGAATAAGGCACTGCATATTTATTATAGCAATTATTGTGCTACCTGCAGCTAGACCAACTGAAGTTGCACCAATGAGGGACCTTGAAAAGGTCTTGGTCTTTACCAGCTTTCTTATTTTGTTTGAAGAATTATAATTTTCAGAGGCAGATTTAGTCCACCTAATGTTTAGTTTTCATATGTTAGCATGTACTGTAAATGCAATTTTAACAAATTTAAAGCACCATA
>JACBWW010000010.1:18774973-18794065 GCA_020086605.1 Lanius collurio
GAATACCATTGAATAACAGATTTTTGGCAGTTACTCCAAGAATTCTGGAAGGCAAAATTTTAGAAGCAACTACTTTTATGAGAGGTAAATATATTTAAAAAATCCCCACATGTAACCAAGAAACATTGGGAGAAATGAGAAATATTAACAATCTTAGAAGAGTTTAGCTTTTTTCTTCAACTAGCAGAAGGATAAAACTGTCCTTTGATAAAATGCAAAACAACCTACATAACCTACCACATTACCTTCTCAGCATCCACATCCTCTTCATCAATTTCAGGAGCTAAATAAAATACATCACAAGATTCTAAAGGAGAAAAGAAATCAGAAACAAAAGTTAAGATGTTTGCTTTCTTCTTCACTTCCCCTGAAAAGAAATAAAAGCTGAGCATGCGTCTTATTTTACCTTCATCTTTTGGAGCAGCAAAGAGGATCCTTCCATGGCAGTCAATCAGCACAGAGTCCAAACATAGGACCACTGCAAAAACCCCACAAATGGGCAAGGCATAATAAGTATCTGTTCTTGCAGCTATTTAGCACTAATAAAAATAATTAATTTTTTAAAAGAATTTGCAGTGTCAGACATTACCCTATGATAAATGATGCTTTAAACAACATTTATGCTAGAACAGACACAAGCCAATAAAGAGACAGTAGCTGTGCAATCACCCTAAGCAATTTCTGCAGAAAAAAGACAAGAAACTGGAAGTTTATTCTCTTTATAGCCAGCCCTGAAAAGGAAGGTCAAGAAAGCAGGAAAAAAAAAACCCAACAGGTAGATATACTCAAGTCTTCTCACAACATGCCAATAAAGATAGTCAATATATCTTAAGTATTTAAGTCTCTCTTCTCTTCCCTCCTTCAACCCTCCAAAAATACAGGGTCATTATCTGGAGAAAGCTGACACACACATGGCCAGATCCAAAACTCCTATATGCAACAGGATATGAAGTCCAGTTTTTCACAAATAGTTATAATCACACTTTCTCAGTGAAGAAATGTTACACAGATCAGTATTTGCAAGGCCATGAAATTTTCCATTGTTAAAAAAGAAATAATGGACTTCTTAAACTATTTTAAATGATCTGAGGTCTTCAGAAACTTAAAGTCATGAGATGATGTTGTAAAAATTTGGTGTTGAAAATGTCGTGGTAACACTGTCTGTTTGCAAGCTTCAAAGCACACTTTAATTTAACATGTTTGAAAGTATTAAGACAACGTACCAGTAATGTAGTCCTCTATTTCTGGACTACCATCAAGTGCACTGTTTTCTTATTAAAAAAAAGTACTGAAAGTATAGATTCTTAAATTGAATAAGAAATTAAAATATTAAATGTATTAATTATGAAATAAAATATTAAGATGTCTAAGAGAAACCCAAATAATTTATTAATAAATAATTAATTGAAGAGGTCTAAGAGGTAAAAAATAAAGTAAGAAGAAAAGGTAATAACACTTTTGCTTATTTTAGTTAACTGTACAAAACACACATAAAATTAAATTATTCACTGTGCTTAACAGAAATAAAGGCTTGTCTACAACCTTCAATAATATTTAAGCTGGACCTGAAGTATATGTCTTGAAAAGAAAAGCTTTCCCAAATGAGAATCTTTGCTGATTATTTCTGCAGAGGCAGCTTCATGCTCACTTGTCTTTGTTTGTCAGCAGTTAATGCCCCTGGCCCTGCTCACACAAACCAGATCTCAGCTTGTTCAGTACAACCTAAGAATCCTCACCTGGGCTCCCTGAATCACCCATGAGCAACATGCAAACAACATCCTCTGATAAGAGGAGAGGAATTAAGTCAAGTCCCAATGGAGGTTACAAACAAGTTCTGTAGCAGAGTTGAATTAACAAATACATAAAGAAGAGGCTAGCTGTGGGGTATGCTTTCTTAGCCAGATAATTCCTGCTTAGGATAATGAAAAAAAGTGTAATCAATGAATGATTTGGAGGAAAAGGCTGTCTGTGTGAATAAAGAAAAAAACAATCCAGCTTCATATATTGAACTATGACTCATCAGCTACCAGTCTTCTCCACCATTGCCAAGACAAAGGATATTTTTACTATATATTCAAAATAGGTATCAGCCTCACCTTTAGTAAGCTAGTATTATTCAAAAGGAACATCGAGAGAACTTTGTGTGTGTGGGGGCACTGAAGTAGTAACACCACTGTAAACCTTTCCCCAATGCACAACTCCTCTCAGAAAAGGCAAAGTATACTCTTGCAGAAACATTCTAAATCTGAAACCAATATTCAACTTCAAGGTGGCTTTATTTATCAACTACAGAATTCTTAAGTAAGGTGTCTTCCATTTGGTGGTTTGTATCATTATGTTCACTTCTACAGGCTACACAACATTCAGATGACAACTCAGTTGTCAGATGACAACTTTTAATATTTTTAAGACATTCAAACAGATGCATGTGAGTGCAGTAACAGAGGCTGGCTAAGCATATTACATTAGAATCTGAGCCATTATGTGCAGTTATCTGAAACCTTCAAAACATTAGGAACATGCTATGAGGCTGAAATAATCCTTTTGTTGCAAGATATATTAAATACTTTGTTTTATGGGCAACAGTTCTCAAAGTGCTCAGAATCTTCATTTACAGCTTATTTCCTTTTAAGCAGTTTTATATCACAAAAGATAAAATAACTGAAGCTGAAATCCAAAGAGATGCAGCAAGTTTTCTGTATATTACTATCCAGGTGTTGATATCCACTTACAGGCTTCAAACTCATCCCTGCCCATACTCTCAAAAGCAAATTTTTTAGAAAGGCAGGGTGGTGGTGGTGGTGAAAACCTCTGCTCTGTTTATCAGAACTACTATAGTTTATCATTAGTTTAAGCTAGATCATCATTCAGAATGGCCATGGAAATCTAGGATAGTCTTCTCCTGAGTCACACACAACAGACTGCAATTTTGTCAAAGGATAGTTTCCTCTTTCTCTCTCAGAAGTTTACTTTTGATAATTCATCTGCCAACTGAAGCATTGGGGATGTGGAAGGAATAACGTCATGACAAGATCCTGGGTGCTTTAAAATGACAAAGCTCTGTATTGTAGAAAATATGCCAAGAATCATTTGTCACAAATCCAGGCAAAAGAGGAAGATTTTGTTTACAAATATATGTATGTAAAACTTATTTCCTCCTGCTTGACACAAGACACAAGCGTTTTTCTTAAAAGTCACAGTACAGATTATCCGCTCCCAGGTCTAAAATTTGTTTCACTAATTCAAGCCAAAATTCATTTCTGCTGCAAAAGCCATCAAAACTCAGAGTAAAGAGAAAAAAAGACATTCATCTCCAGAGAGAAGAAAACTGCAAATCCAGTTTTGCCACAATTTAAGAGAGTCAAAGCAGAAACATTGCCTATTTTTTCTGCATACAAAATGGAAGTTCAGATCCTTTCAATCAACAGAATAAAAGGAAACATTAACACAGTGAACATAAATAACTAGGCAAAATATTTTATGATAATTAAGACTATACCTGGATAATCTATGCAAGTCTGCAGAGTACATAAACACTCGTGACATAAGGCCCAGAGTTCATAGTCTTTCAGAGGCCTACCATACCAGGATAACAGAAGTTTTAGAGAGATCCACTGAAAAAAACAGTGAGGATGCAAAAAGTTATAAAAATTATCACAAATGAAAAATATTTACTAATGCAATAAAAAAGTAAATCTTAATATAAAAATATACTCAACTTAAAAATTAACAAGAAAATATATTTATTGCACTTGCCAGTAATGAATTAATACTACTTATTGAAAAAACATGGTCCAGTTAACGAGCTATATAAATTTATCAATTGTTTCTTAATTGCTTCAAGAAAAGTGAGCTGTCTGGAAGCTCTTTCTTATCATACTAAGGAAAGACTCTTAAAACGTCAATTGTGTAATAGACGTGATTTATGATAAACCATAATTACATTATTATAGGGTCAACATCTAGACTGAAAAACATAAAAAATTCAAATGACTGCCATCAAAAAAAGAGTCCCACATTCAAATCCTGATTTACCCTGACAGTTGCATTACATGTCTTACCTTAAAGATTTCATCAACATCTCTTGTTCTTCTGTGAAAGATGTTAGCAATATTGACAGAATTAATGACAGGTTTATATGAAGTCCAAGCACGTTGTTTTGTTTTTAATCACTGGCTGCTCAATTTGTAGTAACAGCATTAGTTTTTCTGACTATCAGTTTTGCTTTTCATACCTGGCATAATACCTTAATGTGACAAATATACTGCTCCACTTACTGTTCTTCAGAAACATGCTTTACATTTTGTGATTATTTATATTTGGGGGGTGGTGTGTGTTTGTATGAATCTAAGAATATGAGATTTATAGTAGTGCATGCACACCTTCCCAATCAAACCATACTAATGGAAAAGCTTATCTCTAGTAGTGGCTCTTGACATCAGCTACACTTTATGATCTCTGTTCATCTACCAAAGGAACAATAAAAAATTCATTGTAGGCAGAAACCTCTGAGTGAGTGCAAACTCAAAGAACTCTTAAAAAAAAGCACAGCACATTTTCTCTTGCATCTGCAGACCTGAGAGAGTCAACATTATGCCGCAGTGGGAAAAAGAATTACCAGAACTAATTCAGGATTAACTCTGGAAAAAACCAAACACTCCACTCTCAAAAAAAATCCACAAACAAACAAAAACCAATCAAATAAAAAAAACAACCCAAACCAACCCCAAAAAAACCCAAACACAAAAGTGAAGCACAGGAGACAAACAAAAACCCCTCTGAATTGTTTTGAAGCTTTTACACACAACTTTATATCCCAATCAGTATTTGTAAAACCTACATAGACTAAGGGTCTCTCCCACACACAACAGCAGTACATCATTAACTCTGACAAATCAGCCTCTGCACTGTCATTTACTGAAGTCCATTCTTTATTAGCTTGTCTATGAAATACCCTTTTCTGAGATGCTCTTAGGACTTTATCATGCAATATGTAATGAGCAGGCTACTGTGTTGAATTTAATAAAGCTCAACAAACAGAAATAGCTTCAGTGCAATCTATGGAACAGGACATGAATTTCTGCAGCTGAAAATTTGTTGATAATTTTAACCAGAAGACCTTCTCAAAGAACACAATACCTTAGGCTCATACTGTTTAAATATTTTTGAAGGTGAACCAGATGAACTACATTTTTTTAAACAAAATATGACAGGAAACACACCTTTGATTTACTGAAAATGTTTCATATTCTGCCTCCCTCCAACAGATAAAAACAAACTTGGTGATTTTATTCTTCTGTCCTACATTGTGGCATATGGCAAAAATTAGCAACTTCAGCATAGACAGATTTGAAGCCAGGTGATAAGATTCAGTTTTGTTCTCCAATTTTGCTATCACCAGCACCCTGGAGTGCAAAATTCTTTCATCCAAGTGTTCTTTTACTATATCCAGAAAAGCAAGCTCTTGAACTGTCTGATAAAAAGTCATCAATCACACAGCAGGAAGGAAAAGGACAGATAGTCAAAAGAATGAATTAGTCTAGAGACTGTATTAGATAGAGCTTCATACAGTTAATAGATTACTGTCCCTGAGCAGCTGTTTCCTCCTCCAGAGCACTCTGTTCTCACGTGCCTCAAGTGTCTTTGCTCACAGACACTTTACAAAGAAAGGAGCAGTCAAATCTTCAAATTAACCCTGCACAGCTGACATGAGTGAAAAGAAACCATAAGAGAAATTTCAGAGGCTTACTAAAACATTAAAAAGGTTTTGGGATTTGGGAATTTTCTTCTAGTAAGTACACACTAGTGCCACATGTTTCTCTAGTTGTAAGATAACTACATACTAATTATCCACACTAGTTGTGGTAATATTAGTTAATATCCACACTAGTTGCAAGATAATCCCTCCTCTTGAAGTTTATATCTCTAGAGGCTCTAAAAGTTGCAGCAAAGAAAGACGGACTTCCTTTACCACATATACAAATAACCTTTCACTTCAGGAGAAGGTGATGAATGGCAAGCCAGAGAAATAAGAATCTCTCAGTAAACTGGAGACTGAAGTTTATTGTACAGCAGAAAGCTGCAAAGTATTTCTCATCACTTCTGGGATATCCAAGCTCTTTAGAGTAAGAAAGAAATGACAGAAACAAATTTAGGCGCGGCAGAAGAGTAGGAATAAATCCTAAGAGCAGCAGCAAAAGTTTATGATAAGGAACAAGTGTCAATGATAGATTAGAAAACAGAGGGTGAAGAGGCACCAGAAAAACTCTGTTTTGGAAGAACAAAAGTATGTAGGAAAAGCAAATCTTAGCAGAAATGAGAATTACTGCCATCCACAGGATGGCCAAATCAAACTGAGTCAGGAACAAAAAGGATGCAGACTGATTACAGGTTGGTGAACTTTATTTAAATGCATATGCTCATTGTTTCTCCATCAATCATTCTAAAGAAATAAGAAACTTCAAATATAATATTGTTAGCTGGTATCTGTGTGCTAGTTGGTCTTCTTGTCTTGCTAATAACTATCTGCACTGCTATTGTCTCTTACCACAACTCACATCTCTCCTCATCTTGATCATATCAAAGATTAATTTCATTCCTGAAACAAATATCTGAGAAGGTAATTCTTCTAGTGTCCTAATTATTACAAATTCTCACCTTCCTACATCAGAAAGAGTAATGTGGAAGACTTCAGATGAATACTGAGGGCTCAGACATGCTGGGGACTTGTGCTTCTAACACCTTGCAGAAGTTACCCTGTGTACTCAAGGTACATAAGACATGTTTCATCACACATTTGCATTTGTGGTGAAAAATGCATGAAGTCTCAGTTTCAAAGGAAAAAGAATATACTTCTCAACCAATGGTTATGAGGCAATTTTTATTTAAGCCTCAATCCTTAAATAAAAGTATTTCATGCAATGCTCCTAGTACCTCACCTCCAAGGTGTTGCAACACAATGCACATTCTAACTCCAGTGAACCTTGGTTTGGAAAACATTTAAGTGTAAAACTCCTTATTTAGGCATGTTTCAGGTTTGGCTGTTTTGTTTGTTAACATGCAAGTCTCTGATTCATGGATATTACTGTTTCCTAAAACTTAAAAATAAAAACCCCACTCAACCACAAAAAAACCCTGAAGTACTGGAAAATAGATGATTAAATGGTTTTAGTCAAATGATCTGTAGCATGCATTGTTTCTTATCTATTCATATATTTTAGCAAAGCAAGCTCACAATAAGTATTCAACATTTGTTAAGTCCACTTCATTTAAACCATTATTTTAATAGTGATATTAAACATTCATTAATATGTTATCACCAGTGAAACTGCACCGAAGAGGAAACAAAATTATAATCTAATGTCTCTTTCCAAATTTTTTTCATGTTCTAAACCATAATTGAAATTATATTACCTGTTCTTTAAAGTAAGAAAATGTTTTTCACAGCATAGAAATTTCGACAGAAAATATAAAAAAGCCAAATAAGCTATTATTTCCTACAGTTAAATCCTGGTGCCATTTTGATTTATGCCCAAAGATTGCATTTTAAACCTCACTTGTTGGAAAAATGTTAGTTTTTTTGCAGTGCTGCAAAGATCATTTAATAGATCTTCTACTTAATTGTTGGTACCAGAATTGTAAACCCCAAATTTGGTAAAGCATTCCAACTATGCAAACATAATCTACTTTATGAACATAATGCAGGCATGTTTTAAACAGCCAAAGAAATATTTTCATCACTCTTTTCTTAGCAAGTACTATTCTGGGAATTGACAACTTTTCTTTCCTTCAAGTGTTATTTCCCCAGTGTTAAAGTGTCAGCCTCCAGCTACATGGCTTTTCACTTCTCTCATGCTTGACAGGGTATGAATGACCAACAGAAAACAAACTTGCATATGCCAGGTTCCCATTAACCCTTCCCAAGGCCAGAGCACTTAAATCACAGAGAAACATTTAAAAGGGTTAGAGATGAGACACACCTGATTGGAATGAAACTGGTTAGAGAAATAAAAGATCCCCACTCAAACTTGAAGTGAAAAATATTTATTTATGGCATGCAAAACTATAAAAATTACTAGGAAAACCCTCACAAGACACATTGCAGTAGCCAGACAAAAGCAAGCAAGTATTTTTAGTAATGCTTACTAGCAGTAAAGCACACAACAATAAGAAGCAGTGTTTGAGTATTAGAAAAATATTGTCCACTGGAGAAGTACTGACAGGCAAGAAAAACTGTCTGTTCTCCAGAGTAGACAAGGTTGATCTTCAACCGGATGGGGTTGGTATTGCACCTTCTCTAAACAACATGAAATATTGAAAGGAATGCCAGAGGTACTATTCTAAAAGCTCTATTTGCTGCAACCACGCCGATCTGTTATAGAAAACTCGGGAAAGAGCAGCACTGCAAATCTTCTGAGGTGTTTTCTGTTTACCCCACAGGCAGAAATCACATTAGCTGGGGCTTCAGACTTCTTGTGCTTTTGCAGTAAATCAACAAATTCAGGTTTTCTTAAAAAAAAAAAAAAAGGCATTTGGTAAAATTCTGGCCAATGGGAACTTGAGAGAGAGACTGCAGTTGTACTTTTGTCATGTAAGGGATAGCACAGCATGGCCTTTTTTTTTTTTTTTTTCCAGTTGTCAGGAGGTAACACAGAGGAAAAACCTGCTATATTTTGGAAACCTGAGGAATACAATCTCTTTTCCAAAAGAAAAAAAAGAAACTGAAAACATTAACCCACTCTATTTCTCTAAGAAGACTTGTAATAAAGTCTGCTATATAGTTCAACGACTGCTAACAATGAATGACCTTCCTTCAGAAAAAAAAGGATTATGAGGCTAGAAATTCAGCATTTCAGAAGCCTAGGTGTTGTTAATATATTTAAATGGGGTTTTTTTCTCCCTACAGCACTTAAATAATCAAAGAAGATTTTATCATGTTTGCTTTTTTTTGTTTAAGACCAACAAGATTTTTCTAAATAGCATATGTTTATGTGGAAGAACCTGAACATTTGCTGGAATCATTTACTAAAAGAGAAGAATATAGAGCATGAGTCTATCAAACATTTATTCTATTGAAAAGACATCTATAAACCTCTGATATCACAAAGAATCACAACTCTGCTGTCTTCATTTCAGATCCTATGTATTACAGCACAGCTTATTAGGTTACCTGGAATAAGAGTTACATTTTCTAAGTCACTGTGATTGTCCTGTGAGTTCAGTGGGAGCAGGATATCCTCACTGTTAATAAGACCCTACTTGTTTGCAAGAATGAAATTCTGTTCAGGCTTAATGAACACTTTATTTAAATTGAGGATGAAATTTTTGAAGGAAAAGAAGACTTCAGAAGAACGGCAGAATAACCTGAAAATATGCTTTGGTTTACTTATCTGTGTGTCAGTCTCAAGTGCTGCTGCACAAAAAGCAAATGAAATTTGTTACAGCTTTTAATTTCATGGAAGAATTTTAGAGAACTATAATTCTGGAGAAAATTATTTTCTTGAAACTACCGTCATGCACCCAGACAAACTTTTGCCCTGGTAATCTAGTAAGGACAGAATATAGGTCTTATTTCAACATTTTTTTCCTCCTTAAAAAAGAATTTCTATCACTGCACTCAACTTACATTCATAAGTGATGGAAGAAGTAGAAAAAAAGAATGGATTGCATGTACAATAAATGGATCAATTCTCAGAGTCTGAAGAATGCACTTGCAGGGTTTAAAAACTAAATAAAGGATTCAATAAGCATACAACTAATAACTCCCTCAGAAGGCAAAACCATGCCATGTGGTGCTTATCTATATTTACTGCCCCCTGGAACTATGAATTTAATAAGCATACTTATTGAGGGAGAAGAGACAGGAAAGGGAAAAAAGGACAGATTCTTCAATTTACACTAGTTTTTGAGCTATGATGAACCGGAGGCTTTTTACACACCTGACAATTCTAGGTGAGTGCTCCAGTGCAGGTGTTTGGGCAAGGTGAAAAGTGGGATGGACAGAGACTGAATATAACCCTAAGTACCACTGCATGGGCTGGCTGGAAGATGGGCTGGTAGGCAAGGAGAACAAGGCTGACTTGCCAGCAGACAAGGAAGGGAAAAACACACCATCTTCACCTAAGAATAATTTCTGGAAACAAAACGTGTGAAGTTTGTGCTGCTAATAATGTCCTGCCACAACAACGATGGAGAAGGATAAACTACCCTGCAGTTTTAGCCAGCAGCTCTCCCACCACAAGGATTGTTTACACCTCTGAGTGTGGCACAAGAGAAAACCATCTAGTCAGAGACCAAACTTGTCCACCCTGAGATATGTAATTTGCACAGAGAAGAGACCATACTACAATTATCTATCAACAAATTCTGGCAGATTCTCCCTCTCTTATTTGACTATTTATAAAGACTAAACGCATGAGACAACATATCCATCATATTGTGCACATATTTAAATTCTATAGTGAAACATACATAACAAACAGAGACGGCAGTTTAAGAACACAGAACAAATATAGCATATGTACAATTTCCAAAAACTTGAATGTACATGAAAGAGTAAAAAAAAAACCCAGACTCTCTCCTCCTGAAGCTGATGGGATATTGCCATTGATTTCAATAAGGTCCCGTTTACAGTCAGGAATTTTGAAATTTTCATAAGCACCTGGGAGGCTCACTGCAAGGTAGTGAAATTTATGCATTGACAGTAACAAAGAGTTAAAAATATATGTATGCTTTGGTCATGTTCTCTTATAAATGTAATCAGCTATTAAGGAATGCTGCTCTAACACACTAGCAAGCAGACTCCATTTGTAAAAAAATAAAAAATTAAAATGGAAGTTGATTTTGCAGTAGCATAAATTTCACTGTAGCACTTTTTAACTTAAGAGGAAAAAAGGATCACCATATTTCCAATACGAACTCTTAAAGTGTGCAGATGAGCAAAATTTGATTTTCTGGGATGCAAAAGCGGACAAGGGGGAAGAAATCACACAGTATTTAAGTCATCTCATCTCCACATAAGTGACTACAGCAACTATATAATGAAGACTTTATTTTTACTACCTGCTCATTACTTTTGATTTCTGAATCTCTGCCTCCACAAAGATTATCTTCATTATTGTTTGCACTCATCACACCGTTGCTTAATTCTGGTGACCTAATTAGGTTTGATCCATATCTCTTCCCACTGGGTTTTGTTGTTAACACTGAATCCATCTTGTTAAAATGTGGTACATAATTTTCATTTGACCCTTGAAAAGTTTCACAACAGTCTTCCAACACCATGTAGTTGTCTAGCATTTTTGCTCCAGCAATTGACTGATTTGGGCCTTTTAGCATATCAGCAGGTTTTAGCACTTCAGATGTAGCACCAGAACAGTCTTCTTTATGATCAGATGAAGAAAAACCTATCTTTTTACCACTGATAAGTGACATGTGTTCTTCCAGATTCAAGCCAGACACCTGTGTGCATACACATGGAGCTTCTAAATGACGATCATCAGCTTGGTGATTCTTTGTTTCTATTTCTGGTGGACTACTGACAGCAAATGCATTAAGATTTCCCTTTGAAAAAGCAACCTCGTTATTATTGTCTAGAGGTAGTGACTCTTGTGTTAGGAAGTGATTTTTCCTATCTAGTGGTCCACTGTTGGTTACAGAAGTAAAAAAGTTATTTGTATCTGCAAGTTCAAGTGGTAGTTTTGGAAAGGTTTTCATTTTTCTCAGAGAACCTTTCTTAAAAAGGCCATCTCTCTCCAGGTCAATAACACATGATTTTATATCCAAAGCAACACTAGCAAAACTGTCAGTACACATGGCATATTTGTCCTCTTCTTTGCTCTTTTCAGTTTGAGTTGTGAGTTGAGAATGCTGAGTTTTCTCATTATCCAGATCAATTTGCATTTCCTTTAAACATCTTTCGCTGCCAGTCACCATGGTAACTACAGAAGAGTTATGACAGGCAGTTGTCACATCTTCCACTGCAGACGAATCACCTGCTATGTTGTTTTTGTCATTTGAATATAATTTAGATCCCAAACTTCTCTGACACATTCTTCCCTTCCACATGTTATCACAGACATCTAGATAAAAAACAGATGCTTATATTAAATGTGTATTTAGATCTTCTAATCTGTCCTAGTAAATCTTTATATTGGTGTTTTTGGCATTGCTGTTACATAACTTCAGTATGTTACACAAATTCTCTACTTCTGAACAAGTCGCTTTGAATCATAAGGGGCACTTTAAATACATTATGTTAATTAAGAGTTGCATGTCTCCAGGTCCCCACCACCAATCTACACATATTTAACACTGATTTGCTGTAATCTAGAAAAGTACCTAGAACAGGAGAGCGCACAGTCTTTTAAAAATCATGAGATATGTCAGGTAATGTAAAGTTTTAGACTAAATACATTTTAAGGTTACCTTGAGAAGCACCAAATGATTCAATTGAAAGAACTCTTCTTCCAACAGCAGACAAGCTTCGACAAATATTACTTGATGAGGCAATCTTCATTTTTTCTTCACATAATGACAAAATGCTCTAGAGAAAATTAATGTTAAATACTTATTTAATAAGGAATAGATTTGTGAATTTTGACTAACATGTATGATGTTAACTGCCACAGAACATCTGAATTGATATGATGCTACACTGGAGGTCTTCCTTCTACAATTCTTTATACTGCATGTTTCTATTATGTGGTTGAATTAATTTCTCATTTTTACCATGGGCTATTATGAAGTCATTTAACACAATTCAAATTTTAGCCTAAAGTTAGAACATCAAGAACAACTGATAAAAATTATCTTAAATGTTATCCTTTAGGAATAACGTAGTGAAAATGCAAAAAGCTAGAGTGTTGATTACTTTTTAAAACAGCCAGTGCTTCACTAGAATTCAGTGACACAGGCAGGATGATGAATGTTTTTATTACTGAAATTACATTAAAATTAAATCCTGAATCTTTTAAAAACTGCAAAATACAAATATCTAGAAAGTAATATTCCCAGTTAGAGAAAGCAATCATTATCAGATCACAAGAAGTAACAGTATTTCATATCTCTAATCTGCAGCCTGAGCACCATTTGATGGCATTAGCACAGGTCTCACACACAATTAACTACAGATATTCACATGTTTAAAAACTTGACCCTTTGGACAGGATGTAGAAGAGAGCTGCCTTTCCAAATACATCCCACCATTTCCTCAGTAACTATTCCTAGATAAACACTGATGAGACCTCATACAGCTCTTAGGAGATGCCCTCACTTCCCCACTAACCCACTCAACTGCTCCTCTGCTGTTGTGCATGGAAGGAAGAAATTGGCACTGTTGTTTCACATACGGGATTGAGGAAGGACAGGAAAAAGGGAGACAGGTACCAGCTGTGCTGAAGTCCAGAAAAATGCTTAGAAAAGCTCCCCCAACTCTGTTCACCCAATAAAGTGTTCAGGGGAAAAGGAACACTGAGCACATACAAAGGGACCTTTATATATTAACCAAGACCAACTATTTTTGGATTGGTGTAAATAGCCAGCAACTGCTTTCAGGGCCTACAGACCACCTGGAGATGAGAGAGTGCTATAAAATCCCTCCTCTGACTACTCAAAAAGTAAATGAGTAGAAACAGAACTGCTGACCAAGCAGGCTCTGTATCAGCCACAGTCTCCTGCCTGGGCAGTCCAGCGAGCCAACGCCTCTTGCTTTATAAAAATGAACCTGTAAACTCTTCTGTTGCAGCAGTGATCATAGGTGCTATACCATTTAGAATGTAGCTCAGGAAAATGAAACACCTGCCTCCTGAAAAGCAGATAGCACTATACTTAAGTAGAAGAACCGAATCCAAGAAAAGTCACATTGCACAACTGTTTCTCTGCTTATACTCTCAAAGTCTGCAAAAGCATTAAACTTTTGTACATTAATGTCAAATTACTCTATTAGGTAACCAACATTTAGAATGCAAATTCTTTGAAAATATCAGCTTGAAAAATCCTATTTAGTTTCAAATTCTTTGTAACAACTAAAGGTAAAATAGGAGGCTAAATGGAATAAAATGCATTTTATGCATTTACAGAAAAACTAGTTAGTAGTAATGCTTCAAACAACACTGCTTTGAATATGCCAAGGAATAGAGCTTTCCTGGGGTAGGGTCCCCATCCCCTTCTTAAATGCAATTTAATTGTCACACAAATCTCACAGCATAATGCCTTTTACTTTTAATGACACTCCCTCTGCAAACCAAATATTAAATGAGAAGAAACAGTTAATGAGAAAATTTAGTTCTACCAGTGTACTCACCCAACCTTCTTAAAAATCCAAGCACTAACACCTTCATCTACATTTCAGGTTATATCTCCAATGGAGTGGGAAAAAGGATGAATTTCTGCAGAGTCTGGGAAGACCTTAGCTGTCTTGCAAAACCAGAGCATACCGTTTATCAAGACCATCTTGATAATTACAGAGAGTAACAAGATAAATAGAGATTAAGGAGCATACATACAGAAATAATAGTATCACTTCTTTTAAAACAAAAAATTATGTAGGACTGTTTTACCTCAATATCTGGCCTATTTTCAGGATTGTCTTCTTGCATTTGTTCAAGTAGAGTGTGCAGATCTTGTCCAAATTCTGATTCTGTCTCAGGTTCTATGATATATTCTATCGCTGCTTTCAATGTTGCACCCAAAGAATAGATGTGTGCCTGCATGAAGTTTAAAAAAGACATTAAATATGCTACCAATTCTCTCTCTCCTGCCACCAAAGCTTCAAGATCACACAAACTTACATTATTTTCAATTTTAACGCAACATTTTACTGGAAAAATGGTTTAATTTAAACATGAGGAACAAAACCAGCTTCAGATCTGCTTTGGGGGACATACTGGCTGCAAACAAAAAGAAAAATTTGTGGGATCCAACTAGAACTCTTTTTTCCCCACTCATCAATGACCAGAATTACAATTATTACATCAGGCTACCATTAAACATAAAATTCAGAACCCTGCATTTGTGTAAGTATTGTTTAAGTTAGAAGCATGCTGGGAGATTGAAGTGACAGTCCTCTTAGCAGAGAAACAAAATATTAATTTGGAAAAAAACCCCTTTTATATACAGCAATATTTTATGAGTGCTATGAAGCACAAAGAAAATAAGCAGAAAAAATACAGCATAATACCACTTGTCTCTGAAGACACTTACGAAAGAATTTAACAAAATATTCCATGTTTTCCACCTGTGCTCTCTTAAAGCTCGCAACCTTGTGAAGAGTTCCAATAAAAACAGAGATGAACCAGCAACTTTTTAAAAACTAGTGCAAATGCAATAGATCCTTCATAAAATACAGTTACCTCTTAATTTTACAAGTATTTTATTTTTTGGGAAAAAAATTTAAAAAAAAATTAAAAAGAATTAAAAAATACTTTTTCACATCTGCTAAAGTAGCAATGGTATTTATCCATGATGGCCTTTATCTTGTATTCCTTTCATAGAACACAATTCAGTAAAATTTATAAGCAAATATAAGTGCAAGTTTGGGTAAACATTTCAACGGTGATACAGAGCAGCCAGGAATTCAAGTGTACTGAACACTGTCCTCTGAGATTTACAGATACATACATAAATAAAATAATGACTGCACTTGTACAGTAAATTTGGTTGTTTTGATGCATTTGCTACACACTTCACTCTTAGAAAGAAGACTGACTCAAAGGTTGCAAGTAATTTCCTTCCTCCGCCCACCCCTAACCTTCTCATTAAGGCGTGCTTTTGTGTCTGAATTCTATGAACTGTACTTTTTCCACAGGTGTGCTTATATATTTACTTTCAAGTGAGGCAGGGCACCTCCATGAAAGGAAGTGCAAAACCACCTCATCAGGAAGAGCCATGTGTGTGAGACTGGACAATTCCTCTCTTCCCTCTCCCCTCCGTGCCATCCTCAAACCAAGAATACATAAACCAGTGGTGACTGCTGGCTCTGAAGCCTTGATTCATTTTTGGGACACGCCAAGATTAGGACAAAGGTCAGAGAAGCAGAATATATGCCATCTGATCTAGACAGAAAAGAAAATTTTTTTGCAAAGCAGTAATTTCAGTCTCAAGTTCTTCACTGTTATACAACTTCATCATTAAGCAGAAGAGGTAACTAAAGAGTTTTGAGACTCTCAGAGGAACTAAGACAGGAACTGTCAGGATTTTATTTTGATTTAGCAGAAGAATAAAGGCTGTTCATCTATTTCAAAAGTAAGGATTACTTTGCCCCCCAGCAGTGGCAGCAGTCCTACTGAACCACACCCTTGACAAGACTTGTTTTTTAGTTTTTTTTGTTGTTGTTGTTGTTGTTGTTGTTGTTTGGTTGGTTTTTTGTAAGATGAAACAGACCATTTTGGCAAAAGTATACAAAACTATGAAGCCTGAGCAAATAGCCCACTAACAGGTGATAGAAAAAGTTATTTCTTCATACACGACCTCTACCCATACTTATTTCAGGTGCAGAAACTGCACTCCACCCTAGACTAACAGAACTACTTAAAAAGGAAGTACAACTCGTGTAAGTAAATGCTTAAAGCTTGATGGTTTACAGTCCACATAAGTTAACTTGCTACAAAATTAACCAGGTAAAATTACCACTACTCTAAGCCTGCCCAAAACTGAAGGCCTCAAAAGGTAACTGTAACTGAGAAAAAAAGGATTAAAAAAAAAAAAATCTAGATTTATAAACTTCAGTGTATTTCACTTGGTGGAAGAAATTTAACCAAAATTCTTTCCACAACAGGAATTTAGGATGGTTTTAAGCAGTATTTTTCTGTAGACTGTTTCGTAAACTTTTGAACAGTGAAGAAGTGTACAGTGTAGAACTTACTCCTTGATTTTGATATTAAACACTTTTCCAGTAAGCTATGTCATTTTCCATTTCTCAGTGGACAACATGACAGAAAAATGAACAGAAAGTTAAAAAAAGAATAAGGAAACAAGGACAAGCTTAAAAATATAATACAGCTCTATTTAAAGAGCTTTTTGTATCAATGCAGTATTGTGCTGGGCAGTTTAATATACTGATATTAGTGAGTTATTGCACGTATTTGATAGGATCTGCAACAAGTGACATCACCTCTGTTCAACAAAATTACTATTATAGAAACAAATTAATCACTCTTCTAAGAACTGAAGGAAAAAAATCACACTGCATAAGTTATGGGCTTATGCTACACAGACCAAGCCATGGTAGACAGCAGAAGAAATAATACCATATAGTGTGGGGACACCTTTGAAGTCAGAAGGTACTTCCAAACAGAATAACTACTGAACAGACTAATTTCTTCCAGTAACAAATGTATAAGAATTCACTAGTTCTTACAGTACAGGAGAATAAGAAAGCCTATTTGAATATAATTTCATTATATACAACTCAAATACTAACTCCAAAAGCAGGTCAGAAAAATGAGGAGCTTAATTTTAAGGGAACAAAAGAATTTGCTTTTGATAAAGTCTCTCCATTCACACGAGGCTGGATGTGAACATTATAGGACATAGGAACAAGACAGGCAGAGCAACACATTACCTCATCCCACTTTTTCCAATTAATAATTTCTGTTCACAGTAGGGTACATCTCATATACCCTAGTCTGCCTTTAAAAGCACAAGCATCTGAGATGCAAGCAGACAGGCTTCAACTCCATTTTGCTGTACTGTTTTAATGAAGTTCACTTCATCTTTGCTTGTACAAGAGAAAGGCCAATCTCACATTGAACAAAGATCTTTTTTTCAAATACACTGAAAGTTGCTCTGTTAAAGTACTTCCTTTCCTCTGACATGCAGGAAAGCTAGATTTGAAGATGGCCATTTTAAGCACCATAGCTTGTAAGTAATTTCTGTGTTAAAAACATTTATTGGGAACGTGAACATCTTCTTCAGCTTGAAACTTTCTTTTGTATAAGTCCCCTTTTTACCTTTCCCCTCTCCCAGCTCCCAAAACACCACCACTGTCACCCCACAAAGAAAAGGGGAAAGAAAATCCAGCTATTTAATCAATAATGCTGAGCTGGCAGTAAACATGGGTAGTATTTAAGGTAAACCAATGTCATCGTAAGTCTGTCTGAACTGGAGCAATGAGAAAATGAGTTTGTGAACATCCACTAGGTGGGGCGTTCCCCAAGTTAATGCATCAAAATGCTTCTAACTTAACTGCACAGTTAGACTTAGGAAATTTCACTTCCTGGGGAAGGAGAGCAAGATGGGTATATGCAATAAATAAAATATACTCTATGGTATAAAATACATAATGCTTACTGGAAGTGACTACTCTCAATGAAAACAATCTCAAAAGCAAGCTAAATATTTTTCAGTCTGCTCTATGGAGAGTAGCAAATAGGAAAGGGTGGCAAACAACTTCTCTGTCTGGCCAGACAGAATTGGGACTGAATGGGCCATTAGGAATTTTATTAAATAATTAAGAGGGCTTTTTTCCTTAATTTCTGGAAAAAACTCAACCAAACAAAACCACTACAAAAACCCAACAACTTCACCAAAAAAGCCCACCCACAGATCCACTTGTTTTAAATGTAGATAAGGAGAAAAACTTCTTGAATTATAAGCATTTTGCATTACAGGATAATAATTTAATAGCTGATAAATTGCATAAATTTCCAGAGAGATCCAAAAGAAAAACCAAACAAACCCAAAGCAATCACTTCACAATTCCTAACGAGGCACAGGAGTTAATAAAGACTTAATGTCACTTGTCACAAAAATACACAGACCTTGCCAGCAAGACTGTACCACAGTGTCAGCTTCAAAAAGGATGGGAGGAAAGGGAGGAAGTCACATTAGGAAACCAGCTCTCCAGATCTGGTCCTACTTAGTACATATACTCTTAGCCCAAAGTCAGCAAATATCACAAGAATTGTAGGTAAAGCATTATGGTATGCATTACTGGGAAGCCCATCATGGAAAAAATGTGCCCTCTAAGAATCATAATGGCAACACAAAAAAAAGATGTCTGTAGAGAGTATGATTTGAGGTAACAAAAGTCAACATGCTGAAACAAGGGAACTCATGTATTTCAGAGAAAAATCTGAAGGTCATAATCATACA
>JACBWW010000010.1:18799015-18809966 GCA_020086605.1 Lanius collurio
GCAGGGACCCGGCTGGGGGGGCCTGGAGGGTCCACCACAACACTTCAGGACTAAGCAACAAGCTGCATGTTTTTGAGGTAACCAAATTATAAATTTTAAGATAGGGCATTAACAGAAAACAAACAAAAAAACAAAGACTGCTGTTAAAAAAAAACAAACCATTAGCCTCATTCTTTCTCTTGTTAACTTTGTGTAAAGCAACTAAAGGGTGTCTGCTCAGTCCTAAGTTCCTGAAACGAACCTCAATTGGGACGGTGATGTAAAAGCAAGAACAGGAAGATTCCATTTTCTCTTCTATAGCACAGTAGAGGCAGAGGTAACCAAATGAAAGTAATTTATTTTTGTCACTGAAGGAAAAGACAGCTTTAAATAACGCTCAGAAGATTGAATGGTTTAGACTACAGGAGGAGATAAGTTACCATTTGCTGATGACAAGCCTTGCTGCTGTTAGATAGAATTAGTCTCAAGGGGAGGCTACATGAAACAAGTAACAGAACTGAAGAAAAAAGGCACCAGGTGTTTCAAAAGACTTGCTTCCCCCGTCAGATAAACACAATACCAAAAACCCCTCTAGGAGAGCATATAGAAGTTTTCTTTTTTCATCCTGCACTAAGAGCTAAAGGAAGAATAGAACAATAGAGATAATCTCACAGTATTCAAAGCTACTACTTTAAAAGACTAGGAAAGTCACAAAGACAAGACTTTTTTTTTACTGTCTGCTATTTGGATTTGGGAGAAAGATGAAGGCTTTCACATTTAAAGAACGACCAACAGCTGAGACATGAGCACTAGGTTAGTGATGATCAGCTATTGAGAAATACGGCAGCATGAAACTGCTCAGTTTTCTTCAGAAGGCCTGACAAAGATAGATAGATAGATAGATATACACACACACTCCAAACCTGTCTTTATCTATTCTGTAGAACACTGTGTTTCATTTGACACTTCAACCCATGCATTTATATGTACATAAAATATTTGTATGTATATTGTATTTATCACTCCAACTGCCTTGTAACATTTCATAGGAATAAGTTGTATGAATCTTAATAATTTAGTATTCAAAAACAACGTAATAACATTTTACTTTGTATCTTTTCTATTTGCAGTAGTTCTCCCACTTTGTGTTCATTTGTTTATTTTTAAGGTCGCTGAAACATTTAGACTTCTTTTTATGCAATATAAATCAACTACAAGCCACAGAGAACTGCAAACTGGCAGCCATGACATTCTAACAAAGACAGCAAGAGCATTCAGCCATTTCCAGTCGTGATTCTCTCATAGGTGAGGGATCAGCATACCCCACTCCTGTCCTGATGCATAAAAGCAAGAACAAGTTCTAAATGAGAAAAAGAGGAAGTGCGAACTTCACTTTCTTCCCCTTCTCTAACCCATATTTCTTCCTTCTCTTCAAGGTAGTATTTAACTCTGTATCACTTTTTTAATACTTTAATTTCTGAAGGTTTTAATCCTGCTGCACACTGAGGCTTCTGAACTACTGCATCTTATCACCTCTAAATAATGAAATAAGTAATTATTAGAAATAAGTAATTATCAGAAGTATTATCCAATCTCCTTTAGGCAAAAAAAAAATGGACAAGAGTGAAAATTCACTGATTTCTATCACAAAGGCTCACTAGAAGAAGCAAAACTGAATAGCCACATTATTAAAAGATTATAAATGCAAGCTCACACATAGTGGACATGGGTCCTTCATCTCACTGAAAGCTCATATCTTAGAAATGTGGTGTTCCACATCAATGAAGCTCTGTGTGAGACTCAATGGAAGTTTTGTGATGCAGACAAATAGCTATTTGAAACTGGTTTGAGACAGCCAATGTTTTCAACCTGAGGCAATCTTGTACTGTAGTAATAAAAGTAAGGCTATTAATGAACTCGACAATATTTAACTATTCATGTTGAGCCTCCCATTAGCCAAATTTCGTAAGTCCAACACTGTACTGCTCAGGGCAAGAAAATGAAATAGGAACCACCTTCATTAGGAAAAAGGCTAAAGTTCTTCCTATTTAGAAAGAAGAACCAGGGCAAATTCTATAAGAAACCTCAAATATTATTTTTTGCATCTCAGTCTATTCATGTTTTTCAAGAACAGAAAAATTCCCATTCTTTGCTGCTCTCTATAGTATGATGAGTAGAAAATAAGAAAATTAGATGCTAATTTTTATACTCCAGATGTTTCTAACTGACTTCTAGCTCAAGATTCAGTGAGAACAATAATTTCGTCAATATTTGTGATAGCAAATTCAGGCACAACTTCCAGTTTAGAGGAAAAGCAGAAAGTGAGATCTTTTCACCAATGCAGGCAAATGACAGCTTCAGTAATCTGAAAACTTTTACTGAGCACAGTTACATCACATGCCTGCATTTGCATTAAGAGAAGTGATAATAAGTGTACTGCATAGAAATTCACCTTTTCTTTGGACTTACAGTATGGATCATAACTCCAAAGTTTATCTCCTATTCCCTCTCTCTTGTCAGCCCCAGTTCTTAACAGTACATTTACTAGAGCACAATGGTAATGGAAGGCTGTAGGGTGATAAAGTTATAGGACAAAAATTAACATGAACAGATAGCCGGGAGATCCTCTGTCTTAATTTAGTGCTGTCCTAGAGCCCAGCAGGACCCTCTCCGGCTATCTTTCTGCCCTTGTACTGCAACCATGGAAGAGGAGAACACACCAGAACTGGCCTATTCAGTGCCACTCCAACCACTTAGCAACGAGTGACTTCAAGGTCCCTTCAGATGCTCAGAAACTGCAATCCTTCCTCCAACCCCATAGGCTGGAACTGTAGCAGCACTAAAGTCACCATGGAAAGTTCAGCTGCATTTCACTGTCAGTACCACAAGCCCCTTTCACATTTTAACCATGTTTCTCTGTAAAAAGTCCATTTTACACCTGACACTGAAGCTGAAGGGCTAGCCTTCACCTTCCAGCTCTCAACAGTAACTGAAGCTGGTGCTATTATTCCCACTTTACAAATGGAGAGCAGGTCAGGAAAGAAGACATAAGTCTGAAACCAACCACATGAAATCAATTACTTTTCAGTCTTGCGCATTGTCATTTGGACAAAGCTTTAGATCTCTTGCTATTTGAAATTCCAACTAGAAACCGACATCTTTAATAGTTTTTTTTCAGACACCAGGACAGTAATGCGTTTCAATTTGTTTCCTGTGTCTATTCCCCTTGTGTGCTTGTGAGTGCAAGATAAGTTTAGCAACTAATTAGGCTGGAGTCACAATACCATTAGAGGTCTGGATCAGTAATGCACCAAGCAGGAAACAAAACATCTCTTGTTGAAATAACTGTAGCTTTAATTGAAGGAATTTTTTAAAAAGAGTTTAAAGAGGAAGAAGTCATCCAGTAGCCATACAAATCTTCTTGTGTGCTTCCATTTTAGAAGCCACAAAATAGGTCATACTCAACTCAAGCAAAACCTCTGACCAACACAACTATTTTAAATCAGCTGAGCTTTGACACTGTAATAACAGCTATCAAAGATCATCCTGAGCATACTTAGTAGTTCCAAAGCTATTTTTTTCTCTCTATATTGAAATCAGACGGCTTCAATACAGTTTCATTACTCGCCATTGTTCTAAACAAAGCCCAAGCAGCTGCAAAAACACTTCAACAAAGAAGAACCAAATCAGGTCATTACCAAGGAAGGAACAAGCAGTAATATAAGAGACTTGACACACCTGTAAAAAGGGCAGCTTACTTTAATCAAAGAATCTCATAATACTGAGAAAGCACAATAGGGCAGGAGATGCCTATAAAGCAGTACTATTCTGCTATTGCACAGCAGAAAGTTACAATAGGGGAGAGGGGATAGACAAAAGCATCAATGCTTTTGGAAAAGAGAAGAACTTGACATATTAACACCAAGAAGGAAACAGCCAGCTTGGAAAGATTACAATATTCTAAAACCCTTGTAGCAAGTACATAAGCATTAACCCACTGTAGGTTTTGAAAACTGCAAAAGTAAAATCAAGCAGAGATCAGCATGGAATCCTTGGCAGAAGTCTGTCGGGTACTAAAGCACTTAAACACCCAACCAAACTCTATACATGGTAAGAGGTAAAGCTCTGAAATTCCATAAATACTCTGAATCCCATAGATGTCTGACCAAATGCACACAAATCCCAGAGTAAAACAATACATTTCTGCCTCAATGCAAGGGAAAGCCCTTGCTTAAAGTCTTGTGTATTGCTCTAGGATGGTCACTGAAAACCAGCTGAGGCAACAGGACACTGTTGTAGCACTCTCTTCCTGCTTCAGAAGGCTTCCCAACTTGCTAGATAAAGAAATAGCAGCAATGCACAGAAATCAGTGCACCCAGCCCTTACCCCACATCACAAGAGACAATGCAGAGCATGTTGACTTCCTTCCACACAAATGTGTGCCTTTGTGTATCTTCAACGACCTTTGCAAAAGGAGTAAAACAGTCAGCGTTCAGAGCCACTCCTGACTCCAACAGCTTTCACTGACTGTTTAATTGTTTGTGTTGTGCTTTGTGTTGGGATTCACTGGGGTTTAACAGGCTTGTACACGCTGCTGAAAGAGAAGAGGTAAACAATAGATCTGTACACAGATGAGTTTTACCCAAAATGAATGCAACAGCCTTGTCTATCAGACAGAACTAAAATTTCAGGTCTCTTAGTATTACCACAGTCTTTCCAAACTCCTATTTCACCTTTTTTCATCTCCTTGGTCTTTGAACCTCTTTCAGTGTATCTATTTACTTTATGTAGACAAGTTCAGCAATTTCTAGACAAGGAAAAAGAGTTGGGGGAAACAAGTTGGCCAAAGGAGCAAATAATTCCACAAATCTTGTAAGCGTTTCTGTGTCAAGTCTTTGAATCTTGTTAAGGGATGAAGAATATATTTATGTAAAATCTAAGTCCAGCTTCAGAAGCACAACAAAATGAAAGAAACAAAACCCAGTCACCTTTGGGTCGTCTTGTCCTCAACCACATCTGAATATAAAGGCTTACAAAGTTGCCAAGTTTACAGGCTATGCAGGCCACCTCCTAACAGTCCTTGTCCACAAAGAAAGACACCTCACAAACCATCATGGGGATGAGGAGGAGAGTGAGCACAAAATGACTAGAGCTCTGCTAGCCTATGTAGATATATTAATAAAGCATAGCAACAGAGTGAAATGTTGCCTCTCTAACCTTTAAAGACTGCACTATTTCAAATTCTATTATACTAGCCTCCCTGCCTTATCATTCTCATTTAACATGAGTACTACACACTTTCAAGGTTCACTTCTCCTCCTCCTCACCACCACCCCCTCCACCAAGAAATACCGAGAACTACTAAAATGATTATGAAGGCTACAGCTATGAAAAGCAAAAGATATTTGTACTGAACTATAAAAAACAGATTTTTTAAACATACCTTGAATTAAATGTGTTGCTAATAAAAGCATTTGAATTATCTACGAATACATGCCAGAAAAAATAGCGTATTAAGAAGAAGGATATTAAGCAAGAAAGTGCTCCTGTAGCATGCAATGAGATGGTTGACTTGGGAGGCTAATGAATTAGTATAAACAATTTAAATCTAATTTAATTTAACAATGTAGAGCATTTGCGCATTACAAAGCAACAGATAGTAATCTGTTTCTTCATTAAATCAAAGATAAAATTGCTGATTACCCTTCCCTGAATTATTTTATTGAAGAGGATAGCAAACAAATTTTATATTTAGTCATAAAAGTTCACGACTAGTCCCCAAACAAGCCAATGTAACCAGTGAAGGGTACCAGTGAACATAATATAGCCCAGCTGTGGTTTAGTGCAACACATTATTCAGCCAAAATAGATTTTCACATTTTAACAGTGAGTGAACAAATGTTTATGCAGAAAATTAATATGGCATTTTAAGTTTATTTTTTATTTTCAGACAACATATCTAAACAGTACCATTTACTACTCAAAATCTTTAGAAGTTCTAAAATTATATACTGAGAATGCTGAGCATTTGGTATTGCCATAAATACTAAAACTAATAACCTCCCCCTCAACTTTACAGATATAAATTTATGAACTTGCCTCAAAAGTGTTACCGGTGATATCAAATTCTGGTGGAACAAAGGCACCCTCTGGATCATCTTTGAAAACAAAAGGAAACATGCCAGATTAGAAATTAGTAGTCTTACCTGTTTAAAAAAACCAGAAACCAATTTGATGATAAAAATTTAATGATACACTCCTATTTGATACAAACGAAGCTTTGTATAGCAGTATTTTGGTTCACTCCAATCTGATGTACAGAGAACTGGTTATCCATGTTACTAGTGCTGGAAGTAAAATAAAGTGCTGTTTTCAAGGTTTCATAACTTTCCTACTAAGAAACAAAACAGATTAAACACTCACAAAGAAATACATTTAACACGTCAAACCACTTCGTGCCTTCAGGCATTTATGTTTGGACTCAGTTATCACCTAAACTGGTGGGGCTCAGCTGTGGCTTAGAGGTCTGATTTGAGTAATTGGACACTTCCACTCACAATTTTCCACTGCAGACCTGGGTGATAAAGGGCTCAAGCAGCAAAGCCAGCTAATTGTCTCTTCATCTACAGACCAGCTTAGAACTCTGTCCTTTCTGCTTAGTTTGTTTTACTTATGATAAAAGAGTAGAGGAAGTAAACTGCCCACATGTGCTGCTGAGCAGAGAACTGAGCTACTACAGCAGTCAATTCTGAGGGAGGAGGTGAAAAGAAGAAAAGACCATCTTAGAGACTGATGCTGCTTCTGCATCCAAGCAGGTACACAGCAGCACAGTGTATGTACATCACATGAACCCAGCAAAGAATGCCAAGGAATTAAACAAGAGCACAACTGAAAAACCTACTCTTCATGTCCATATTCAACTCACCTAATCTACCCTTCTGGGAAGCCAGGATGATTGAGATGATTTACATGCAAAAAGTCTGTTTCCCTTCTCAACAAGAAGAAAAAAGTAGTATGTTCAGAGGCACAGCATAATCATCATAATTTCAGCTTTAACAGAACTTATCTTGTATCTGTATCTTAGAAGTAAAATGCAAAGTTTTTATTGTGAAGACACTAAACCCAGTTATATGCTAGACACTACCAGAGAGGCTTTTTTTTACATATTCATACATTGCAGCTACATGGCCTGGCTGACTAGCCAGATGCCAGTAGCTGATTTACAGCTCCTTTTGACATTCCCAAATGTACTTTCCCACTGAAAGAGAGGGGTATGCAACTAATTTTGCATTTCTTACCCATTACCACATTTTTTTGTGATTTTGGGGGTGGGCAGAGGAGGCAGAATGGGAAGGGAACTAATGGAGAGATGTTTTATTCTCCCCTCTCCCCCACCTGCAGACTACTGCTCCCTTTTCTCTCTTCAGTACTTTTTCCCTTTCTTTCAATAGAACACTTCAAAGGCTGTACAAGTATTTAAATTATCACCGGTACAGCTCACTGTATTCTTTTAATATAATGTTTACAATGGGAATTTGTTTGATCTGAAGAGACAAGAAGGTATCAGACCCCTTGGCAGAACATCCTATTGAATGTTTGTCACTTTAGCACCACAGAACCTGCAGGAAGCAGAACTTGCTGCTAAAGCAGAGATGACAGGCTCATTGTTTTCTCTCACTGGCAAGCAAATCCAGAGGTTATAATTTTTTTCTGGAAGAATAAATCCATAGGCAACAACTAAAGGGAAGCAAAAAAGGACAAACTTCTCAAGTGCCTACCTAATAAACTATATTTTAGCCAAATAGTAACAAGATCTGAAGGAAACAGCCAAAGACAGTGGAGTGTGTGTGAGAAGTGGAATGTCTGTGTAACTTTTTTGCATTCCTATGAAAAACATAACGTTCTTTAAAGAGAAATAATGAAAAAATCTTTTCCTTAGAGACTAACATGACTTCAGGGAACTAAATCATTGTACATTTGCTTTGCACAGGAAGTTGTTATCCCACATTTTAGGTCCTTGAATACAGCATTCCTGGATCAATTGTTTGCCAGCTATTCAATTAGACTAAAACATTTAAGAAAAAAATTGATTTTTTCTTTCCTAGCTACAAGCAAAGATCTTAGTTGAGGGGCATGTTTTAACTACTAGATTTATTCTCTTCGACAAGTCTTTCATATACCCTTGGCTTATACAAAGCCAGTTTCTTTTCCTTTTTTTTTTAATTTCAAGGTATCACAAGCTCCTTAAAATAAAGGAAGTTGATTCCACATTACCCTACTAAAAGTTGACTCACGTCTACTTGAGGAATTTAATAAAAAACAAACATCACAACAATTCTGAAGATATATTTTCATCTTTATTAATTATATTTTATGATGTTCTACTTATAGGAAGTACCATCTTTAATTCTAAAGAAGGTAACAAATCTTCATCCGTTGCAATGTTGCCTTTCCTTGGTTTTTCTAGTATTTTTTCTAAATACTGTAATCTAGATATTGACTAAAAGAATAAACCCTTATCCTGACATAGATTAAAAAATAAAATAGGGTAACAAAATCACAATAAAAACTTGACCAGTGTGTATATAGAATAGAATGGTTCTCCTTATTATGAGATGTCATAATTTTAAAAGTACCATCAAATAAGAGCTGTTCAGTCTTTTTTTCTCCTCTGTAAAATCATTAAGAAGCTTAAGACTCATCATCTTGAGACACATCAGTGAGAAAGGAACAGCACTCATAACATGCCTTTTCATTTGAGATGAAACAATAAGTTACTTTAAAGGTCTTCTCTCCCTGTTCACCTGCTATGACACCTGAACATCTTCATGCCACTACATACAGGTTTCTAACATATTAGAATTCATTTCTCAGTCAGTCACTACACTTGCCAAGTCTGAAAATCATGATTTAAAAGAATAATAATTTTTTATTCAATATAGAGCTTAAAAAAAAAAAAAAGGCCTTTATTCAACATAACTTTCCTTTTTAATAGCAAATAGGCACTGGAATTGCTCCATTCTTTATGGCCACAATCAGCAAGATACACTGAACATCAGACTTATCTAGAAATAGAACATAGCTATGAAATTAGACAATCTGTAAGAGATGGACATGCTTTACAAAGATAGAGACTTATGCACACAGGTACACAAGTACCTAATCTTCATGTTTAAAATGGACATAAAGAAGACTTATTAGCGGGATGAGTCTTAAAATAACTAGGAGGAATTTTCTAAGCAAATTCAGAACAGTCTTTGTTCATCAATTACAAAGCTGACCATGTAGTTTCACACATACATATACACACCCCCTCACAAATAAGTTTTATTTTACCTTTATTTTAATTGTAAGTCTTAAAAATAAAATGTAATGTTTTACCGCCGTTTCTCACTATGAGTTTGCACAGTTCCAAAACAAACAGCCTGGAAACACAAATACTTACCACTGAGCTGTTCCATGAAGCATACATTGCCATTGGTGTTAAAAGCCAAAGTGTCAGGAGTGATGCAGAGTGTCTGGAAGATTGCAGAATGGGCAATGCTCTTCAAAGAATGGCAACACTCTAGGCAAATTGCCCAAATATCTTGCTCAGTAAGACAGCTATCCCGCAGTGACAAAATATCAGCAAGGGACACATTCTCCTGCCAAGATATGAATTAATAAATTATCCTGGATTTCATGACACTACTTTCTGTATCATAGATTACATTTGACACAACTGGCTACAAGTAATGTTTCCAGCAAGTTCTCAGACTTTCTAGGACACTGATTAACACCCCAAGAAACACCAAGTGCATGACTTTGCTCTTAACACAGAATGTTTTAAGAAGTACAGTTAACCTGAACAAAGATATCACAGTATGCTAACATAAAAAAAAGTATTATGGGAGATGTGTAAGTTAAATAAACATAGCATCAAAGGAAATAGACTATTTGAAGGTAAAAGCAGAGAGACTAAATGAAAACATTTTATTTCACCCATGCCTTTCAAGCTCTCCCAGGCGGCTTTATATAAACTACTTAAAAATTCTCTTCACAGCACTTCTCCCTACTATTCATGATCTGGCAAAAAAGTACTCTTTAGATTAGCCTGCATTAAGAATGATGCTGTTGTGAAGTTCAGTGATGTCGACCATTTAATAAACACTGAAAAGTCAAACATGCCATAGGAAAAGTGTTTTTATACTTGGACTTAAACCCAAATGCTTTGGCTTCCTTAGGCCTCCCCATTACATCCAAAGTTTTTAGTGATCAAAACAGCTCATGGACTTAAGTTTCTAAGCTGCTGTCCTAAACTGTAGTCAGCTTGCCTTGACTGTACTACCACAGTAAGGCTGTGTGTCCAGTCCCAAAAAAATGTGTTTCTAATGTGGCTTTCGTGGTCAAGATGTTCAGAAACAATGCTTGGCTCAAAGCAACCAGCCTCTCTGTAGATGTTTTTGGAGTACAAACCCAATATATTACCCACAGCTACAGAAGTAAAGCTTTCATGAACTTAAAGGAATGAAGGAAAAAACCCCAAACAAACAAAACATCAATTCTATCCATAAGGAAAAATAAGGCAATAAAACTGCAAGGTAATCTATAGAAGTTACTTTGTATCAGAGCTATAATTACTATTAATTACACAGTATTTTCTCATTTATATGTAAGTAATTAACATTAAAGACTATGCTTCTCAGTTATATTAAATACACCCTAAATGGAAGATGTAGATACACATTACTTAGCATACAGAAGAAAGAAAGTACGTCATCATCAGCAAAAGAGGATGTGAGGTATCCTACAGCTCAGAAAACCGCTGAGGTTTGAACTTTTATTCCCTTGGAGAACAGTTATAAATTTCTTTACCTACATCAGCACTGGAGAATATCAATAATATCTCAATTACCATGTACAGAAGAGGTTAACAGTTTATTAACACGTCTTTTAGAGAATTAATCACTTCTTTAATATCCTTCAAATAAGA